>WBNP01005278.1:0-107321 GCA_013401095.1 Passerina amoena
CCTCCCCAGATAAACCCCTGGCAGTGGGACCCCAGGAAGGCAGTGACCTCGAGTACTTGAGATGTGACTGTGGAGCTCGGCTGTGGCAAGGGAAAACCTCACCAGCTGGGAACACAAGCTGTGACAGTGGTGGCCTTGAGAAAGGCAGTGCAGCAGAGAGGCATGTAATGCCTCACAGGGTCCTGTTTTCAACCCACCCTAAGGGCTGCTTCCTTAAATTAAAGTGAAACGGGGCTTCTCTGTAGCAAATTTGAAATGTCTCTATTGGCAGCAAGAGGAACAGATTCTCGTGTTGTGTAGTCATGGATCAGCTGTTCACATCACGCCTGCTTTCTGCTGACTCAGCCCAGCATGGCTCAGAGGAGTGAAACAGGCACTCAGCCTGCCAAGCTGACTGGTCTGGGGACCAAAAGGGAATATTCAGCCCTTGTGCTCATCTCCCCCTTGTTCCAGACAGCTAAGCCTCCAAGCCTGATATTTTCATAAGCTGCCAGGTGATGAGACCATAAAAGGAATGGTAAAAGTGCTTTTAAAATTACATATTTGTTCTCATGTTGTAGCAGACCATGAGTTTTGATGTAAAGCAGGAGATCACTCCATTCTGAAAGTGTTCTCTGCTAAGCAGAGCTTTGTCATGAATGTCTAAAGTGGTGGTGCATAAGAGGAAAAGGGTAGAGCATGGGAAATCAGTCTTAACCACTCCTGTCACCACTGGGAGGGGCAGCTTGTCCAGTATTAAACGCTCCTGTATGCAATCCAAAGATGCAGTGGCAACAGCAGCCAGGCCTTCTCAGGCACAGGGAAGGGGATGATGGAGTTGTCCTCATTCTGTGGCATCCAGCCACCTTCAGTGAAGGCCAAGTGGGTGCCCTTGGAGCTCTGCCAGATTGCTTCTGCTACAAACTTCACTGTCGTCACAAAATGTGACTATACCTTATATAGACTATATATATAATCATACAACTATATAACAGTTTCTAGCACCCCTGCACTGAGTAAACCCCCAGCTCAATCAAAAACCAAGTCATAATTTACTTAATTTTACATTAAAAAAAAAGGTATTTTTATCCTACAATGAACACAAAAGGTAGGCAGTCGTGCCATACTCCTGTCTGGGTGCGTGAGTTCTTCAGTGCTTGTCTTCCCTCAAGGCTTTATTGCCCACATACACTTGTGAGTATTTTGATCGCTTAGCTTGAGTTAGCCTTGCACTGGCCACACTTTCCTGTTCAGGGAAAACCTCCTCCCTTGTCAGCTCACATTCTGATCAATCTTAAGATATACTCTCAACTTTGGACAGTTTCCAATATCAAGACCTTCTGGAGTATAGTTAGCCTGCACATCATTTCAAGCTACGTGGCTGCCTATCTATGGAAGATGGAAGCCATCAATACCTTCCAGCATAACACTCATAAACACGGAAAGGGCGTGAACAGGGAAGGGCAAAAACTGCAGCTATGAGATCACAGTTCTACTTTAAAGCCCCAGTGACCTTTAGATAGCTGTTGCTTAATGAAGGGAATGACTGATGCTTTGCATTCCTGAACATCCATCAACACAGTAAAAGAATTTTTCACTTTGTCTTAAGAACAAGTTTCCAGAACTTCCAACAAGTGATTTGCTTCTTTCCCACAGATCTCTTAATAAATCAGTACTCCTGAAGGCTTTATTCTGATTATTACAATTACAATGTTATAAGCAGTAATGACTTGTCTCCTTGTTACCTATGTCTAGCTAAGTACTATTTCCCAATTTGAAGATGGGGAAGCTACAGTCAGTAGTTATCAGTAGAGGGGGCATAATCTACATCCTCTGAGTCAGAGTCCTGTGCCTTAAACAACAGACCAGACTTCCTTCTTCAACAGATTTATGATAGTATCTAAGGGAACCACTTTAACCAGATTCCCCTAAAATGTTTATAAAGTCATGCAGCATAAACACATTACAGCCACATTTAAGCCTTACAATGGTCACTGATGCATTTCATTTTAGTGTGGACATAGATGTCCCCAGCTTTCCTCTTTTTCCCAAATAACCATTTTTATTCTGTAGAGTTTGATCATGCTGCTTTATTCATAGCATAAGAATTACCCTGTAGCAATTGCACTAATTGGCAAAGAGATGCTATAGCAAATAAATCAAAAATCAGAAAAGGAAGTGATAAGTTGTTCATTTCATTAAATCTGATGGTCCTCTTGCCTAAAGTTTTATTTTATCACTCAGATCCAATCCCATTTTGATACCCCTAACATCATTTTTTGTGAGATACGGTAAGGACTAAGTATTTTATCACTATTATCTTTTGACCATGAGTGTCAGGAATTGTTATCATCATTCACCAAAATGAGGGAATGCAGGGAAAAAAGTGTCTGTCTGATTTGATCTGAATCTATTTAGAAGAAATTGTAAAATTCCTGTGATGTATGAATGAATTGTCTCCTTAGCGTCCCATAATCAAAAGCATGAGGAAAAATTCCTACCATTTCCTTCAAATTTGACACTACTTTCCTCTTTGTTTCAAAATTTAGAGGCACTATGAATCCTGATTTCCTCAGTTTTAATTTATACTCATGAAAGTTTTGTATTTCTCATAGTTGAGGAGGGGCCTGCACCAGGAGATACATTGATAGCAAGCTCAGCTGGGCAGGGGCCATGCTTATCTGTGTGCCTGTAGAGCTGCAATCACAAGAACGCTCAGTATGTCATCCTACCCCATCATTCCATGGCTAAATAAGAAAAACACATCTTCAGTCTACATTCCAGATGTGATACAGGTCAGGATGAAGAAGTGAGAGGCTGAAGAAGTGGGAAAACATCAAATTAATACTGTTGGTACACTTATTTAGAGTATAGTGGCAATTACAGAATCACTAGGTTGGAAGAGACCTTCAAGATCATCAAGTCCAACTCATGCCCTAAACACCTTAGCTAAACCATGGCACCAAGTGCCACATCCAGTCTTTTTTCTGAGCACATCCAGGGATGGTGACTCCACCACTTCCCCAGGCAGGCCATTCCAATATTTTATCACTCTCTCTAAAAAACTTCTTCCTAATATTCAGCCCATATTTCCCCTAAGGCAGCTTGAGACTGTGTCTGCTCATTCTGAGAGTCATTGCCTGGAGAAAGAGACCAACCCCCACCTGACTACAGCCACCTTTCAGGAAGTTGTAGAGAGTGATAAGGTCACCCCTGAGTCTCCTTTTCTCCAGACTAAACAACTCCAGCTCCCTCAGTCATTCCTCACAGGGCTTGTGTTCCAAGCCCATCTCCAGCCTTGTCACTCTTCTCTGGATGTGCTCAAGCATCTCAATATCCTTCCCAAACTGAGGGGCCAGACCTGGACACAGCCCTCAAGGTGTGGCCTCACCAGTGTCAAGCACAGGGGAATAATGACCTCCCTCCTCCTGCTGGCCACATTATTCCTAATACAGGCCAGGACACCATTGGCCTTCTTGGCCACCAGGGCTCACTTCTAGCTTGTGTTCAGTCTATTGTCACTCAGTACCCCCAGGTCCCTTTCCACCTGGGCACTGTCCAGCCACACCATCCCCAGCCTATAACATTGCAGGGGATTATGTGGCCAAAATGCAGGACTCAGCACTTGGACTTATTAAACTCCATCTCACTGGACTCTGCCCACCCATCCAACCATTCCAGGTCTCGCTGCAGAGCCCTTCTCCCTTCCAACAGACCAACACATGCCCCCAGCTTGTTCTCATCTGCAAACTTACTAATGAAGGACTCAATTCCCTCATCCACATCATCAATGAAGATATTGAACAGAACTGGCCCCAACACAGGCCCCTGAGGGATACCACTGGTGATTAGCTGTTGTCATCTTATTGCAGGGATTCTATACTGTTGTCTCCTTATAGCAAAAGTTTCATACCTTCTTTGTGTTTTCTCATGGGTATCTCCTCAGAGCACTCTTTCTCCTTCACAAAGCAGCCAGCTGATTCCAGCTCTCCTCTCAACAAGCCACCTCACTCTTTTATAGCACTCTTCTTCTCATTGGTTCCAGCTGTGGCCTGTTAAAGTCAGGCTTGTTCCTAATCTTTGATAATTGGCTCAGCTGCAGCTCCTTAGGGGTGAGATTACTTTCTGCACTATCTTTATTTTTTTGTATTTTATCCCACTACAACTGGCTGCCAGCTGGATGCAGCACCGTTCACCACCACTCTCTGGGCCCGGCCATCCGGCCAGTTCTTAACCCAGCAAAGAGTGCTCCTGTCCAAGCCCTTGGGCTGTCAGCTTTTCCAGGAGTGTGCTGTGGGAGACAGTGTCAAAGGCCTTGCTGAAGTCCAAATAAAAAACATCCACAGCCTTTCCTGCATCCACCAGGTGGGTCACTTGGTCATAAAAGGGACCAGGTTGGTCAAACATGACCTTCCCCTCCTAAACCTATGCTGACTGGGTCTGATACCCTGGCCATCCTGTAAGTGCTGCATGATGGCACTTAATATAAATTTCTTCATTATCTTGCCTAGTACTGAGCTCAGGCTGAGTGGTCTGTAATTACTAGGATCCTCCTTTCTACCCTTTCTGTGAATGGGTATCACATTGGCCAGCTTCCAGTCACCTGGAACCTCACCAGTGAGCAAGGACTGATGGTAAATGGTGGAGAGCGGCTTCACAAGCTCATCTGCCAGCTTCCTCATCACCCTGGAATGGATCCTGTCTGGTGCCATAGATTTATGAACATCCAAGTGGCTCAGCAGTTCTCTGACTGCCTCCTCCTGGATAATGGGGGAATCATTCTGCTCCCTGATACCATCAACCAACCCAAGATGGCAGTTTTCCTGAAGGCAAGTTATCTTCCCACTAAAATCTGAGGCAGAGAAGGCATTAAGCACCTCTGCCTTCTCCTCATCTGCAGTTACCAAGTCTCCTCCTGCATCTAATAAAGAACAAAGACTGATCTTACCCTTCCTTTTATCGTTAATACATTTCTAAAAACATTTTTTATTATTCTTTACTGTAGTCACCATTATAAGTTCAAACTGAGCTTTGGCTTCTCTAATTTTTCTTCTTCATGCTCTAGTAGCCCCCTTAAATATTTCCTGAGAGACCTGACCCTCCTTCCAAAGATGATACATCCTCTTTTTATTCTTAAGTCCCTCCAAAAGCTCCTTGCCCATCCAGGCTGGGCATTTGCCTCGTTAACTCATCTTTTGGCATACAGGGACAGTCTGTTCCTGTGCCCTCAAGATCTCTGTTTTGAAACATGTCCACTTTTCCCGAACTCCTTTGGTTTTAAGGACTGCTTCCCAAGAAACTCTTTGAATAAGCCTCTTAAATAGGCCAAAGTCCGCTCTCCAAAAGTCCAGTATGAAAGTCTTATTAATGTTCCTCCTGACTTCACCAATTATTAAGAATTCTATAATTTCATGATCACTCTGCCCCAAGCGACCTCCAAGCACCACATCTCCCACCAGTCCATCTCTATTTACAAACAACAGATCTAACATAGTCCCTCCCCTGGTGGGCTCACTCACCAGCTGCAACAAAAAATTATCACAACCAAGTTGCCTTTCAGCCACGAGCTAAAGATGGTGACTATGTCTGAGTTTTGCTTGAGGAGAGGGTGCTGGCTGAATGGTCTAGAATGAGAAGAGCATCACATGCTTAGTGCCTCAGAAAATAACATTGTAGATGTTTATAGAAAGATATTTGCCAGACCTGGGAACTGTTGACCTAGGTAAATAATTTTACCTGCTGCATTGCTCAGCATGAGCTGGCAATGTGCACTTGCAGCACAGAAAGCCAACCTCATCTTGGGCGGCATCAAAAGCAGCCTCAAGCCAGCAGGGCAAAGGAGGGGATTCTGACCCTCTACTCTTCTCTGGTGAGACCCCACCTGGCGTGCTGCATCCATTTCTGGGGCTCCCAAAATGAGAAAGGCATGTACCTGTTGGAGCAAGTCCAAGGGAAACCACAAAGATGATGAGAGGGCTGGAGCACCTCTCCTATGAAGACAGGCTGAGAGAGTTGGTTTATTCACCCTGGAGAAGAAAAGGCTTCATGGATACCTTACAGCACTCTTGGTACCTAAAGGAGGCTACAAGAGAGATGGAGAAGGACATTCAACAAGGGCATACAGTGCCAGTACAAGGGGTAATGGCTTTAAACTGACCAAGAATAGGTTTAGATTAAATATTAGGAAAAATTTCTTTACTCTATGGGTGGTGAGATACTAGAACAGGTTGCTCAGAGAAGCTGTGGATGCCCCATACCTGGAAGTGTTCAAAGTCAGGTTGAACAGGGCCTTGAGATGCCTGGTCTTGTGGAACATGTCCTGGTCCATGACAGGGGTCTAGAACTAGATCAGTTTTAAGTCCCTTCCAACCCAAACTGTTCTGTGATTCCATGATTATTGTTGATGAACTAGAGCCAAGCAAACAGGGAATCCACCCAGCATCAGTACAATGTTTTCCATAAATGCTTACAAGAATATTAGCTATTAGGTCAACTACAGCGCAGCCTAGAATTTTCCTCAAGTCTCAGCAGGCTTCAGAAATATGCCTTATTACTGATCACATAATGATAGAGCCTGTGCTTGTTAATCATACAGCACAGAAACATGAACAAACAGCTCTTCACTTTCTCACATCATGGTTTGTAATAGTGGGTCTTCATATTAAGCACCATGGCATTGCTAGTGTTTTAATATATCCTATTAAGAATGTTATTATTTTTAATGCTTAGACTATTCATATCACTGTAGTTCTAGAAGATTTACAAAGCAGAAAAGCTTGTGGAAGACAGTAGCAGCTTCTAGTTCAGTAGGAAATAGCTGAGATGCTATTAAAACATGTTTCCCAAAAGCTGAAGATAAGAATTAGTTCAAGATCTGTAAATACAAATATGAAATGTTTTTTTCACAGTGTATTGGATAAAACTGCTTGTAATTTGCTATGTTACCATAGTACTCTATGTTACGGTGCAGTCATGCTCAACCTCCAGATACACAAGAGACAATGATTACAGAGGTAATTGTCCTGAAAGAAAGCAAACCATAAATGTGCAGTGTTATAGATTTACTGACACAAGTCAGGTGAGTAGAAGGCCCCAAAATGGCCACTTCTACTCTGAATGAGAGCGTTTGTGAGGATATAAGTTTATATTCTGTTTTCCATCTATTGGTAATGGTACAACTATGCATAAGAAGAAGTGGATGTAATACAGAATATCAATATAATTTAATCCTGGGCAGATTATACTGATTACAGCTATTTACTGAAACATTGTGTATAAATTTCTGAAAAATCCAAAGTCATGCATGAGTGTTTAACTTATATTTTGGCATGAAAAATCTGTAATAAAGAGATTTAATTGCAAGGTTTATTGTGGGGTTTTAGAAAAAAGTTCAGAGTCTTCCAGCTTGGCTGGGGCTTTGAGCAACCAGTTCTAGTGAACAGTGTCCCTGCCCATGTCAGGGGTCTTGGAACAAGATGATCTTTAAGGTCCCTTCCAACCCAAACCATTCTAGGATTCTATAATTCTGAGTTTGCTGAAATGAAGAAAAGGTTTGCTCTACTTTTGTTCAGTGTTGAAACACTGATATTACTTACTAAATCATTAATTCTACTTTACATCTATAAATTATGGAGTTTTAAACAATTTTTACCCTTAGGAATGGAAAACAAAGGACCTGCCATATTGCATTGAAAGCAGATGAAAACTCAAACGTCTGCTCTTTGTGATAATGGACTAAATTTTCCCTTACTTTGCACTTATTCTTGCCATGAAGATTTCCTTGAAGTGTCATAGGATTTCAGAAGCCCCAACAGGAGATGGGTAGTGTTGTAATGTTATCACGTCTTTAAAAAAATGTTTGAAGAAGAAAGAATTATTGACCTTGAAACAGAAGAGTTTTGCAATATAGCCTTCCCCTAACTATGCTGTGTTTTATTTCTTCTAATTTTACATAATAAACCACTGAGCTTAAATATGCGGTTCTTCATGCATTCTGGAAGAGAGAAGGATTTTTCTTTTATTTTACAAATTGGTCTTTCCAGCTTTGATTAAGCTAGCCCATAAAAGCTGAAAGTCACAAAGTTTTCACTTAAATTCTGTATTAGTAAATAATGCAAACATCAACAGTGGAAAATAGCAAAATAGATGAAAGATACTTGGGTAACTTTGAATCTCTTAATTATTGCATATTAGGGTATACCTAAAGCAACAGCATCAGTTTATTAACTTTAAAACATTGCTTGCTTTATTTAAAGCATTGCATTCCATATTTTATAAAGAATTTTGTTTAACTATGTCATCCATTCAATCTGAATACTTTTTGAACCAAAGGACAGAGTACCCTTCAAAGAGGCAGAAATTAATATGTGTCCTTTGTTAGTATTTTACAATATATAATTAAGTTTTTATTAGTTTGTCTGCATTTTAAATGCAAGAAAAATACCTTTTCCTGTTTATTACACTACAATTACAAAGCTTGTCTTGAAAACTGCTTGTATAATTTGAAGACTGCTAGGTATATTACATAGAAGATATGGAAGAAATTAAACTTGGTTTAATTTTGGAAGATCCTTTCTACATTGTCACTGATGTAGCAGATACTTCAACTGTATTTTCTATTCTGAAATCACTTATAAAATATTCAAATAGAAACAATATTACTTAGTTTGCAAGATGTCTGGATGGAGGTAGGGAATTAGGTAGTCAGTTGTCATGCAGAATAATGCTTGCTAGTACAGAGACATCACTTCTTGCTACATGGAACAAGCAGGACAGCAAAAAAGATCCCAACAGAAGTACATCCACTTGGTAAATTTCCCTATAAAACACTGCTGAATTTCAGTTCTGTCATTTAAGTGATGCCTTATATAGCCAGTGAGAGGTTCATACCACTATGTCATCTCTTCTATTGGTAGTGAAGTTTTTACTTTCAGCATCTTAGATGGGGAAGAGCCTGTAAGTTTCTGTTCAATTACCTAGAACTCCTTTACTACACAAAACAGTGGGGTTTGAGAAGACAGTAAAATAAACTTTTTCCCTCCTATGGGCTATGTGCTTGTGCTCCAACAGACACAATCATGTGTGAGGTGAGAGGCATCTGTCCTTTGGCTGGGGGCGTGTGCCTCTGCTCCTGTGCTTGTAGCAGTGGCTGCCCAAAGGGGCAGCTCAGCTCTTCGCTCACTGCCAGTTTATTTGCCACCTACTCACTATTCCAGATTTGGAATGTGCTCTTCCCACTCAGTAAAGGGAGTGAGGGGTTTTGAACCAAGGTGAATGGAAAGCCAGACAGGCTTTTGAGCATGCTCGTGTAGGCTGATCCTCCCTATATCTGCATTTGTGCATATTGCCGCTGTCACTGTGCACATGGAATCTATTCTGTGAAAGCACCTTGCAGTCAGGAGAAGGAATTTGCCATTCTGCTCTGGACAGAGAAGGCTCACTCTGCTGGAAGGTACTGGGAGATGACAGCAGGGGCCAAGGCCTAATTGTAGGTTCAAGGGAGATGACGAGCGTGTAAGGAGGAAAGCAAGGAGGTGATTTAAAAGCTGTCAATTCAAAGTTTCTCCTAATATGAGAATTGAATGAATCATTCCCCAGGAGCATGATCCAGGAAGCACAGCTGTGGTCCTTATTCTCTGGAAACAACACACTCCAGTGCAAAACACTCTGAGACTTTACAAAAAAATGGGAAGAGCAAACAAAAGATGGAAGACCCTGAGCTCAGTGTTGTTCCATGCTCCATACAAGGAGGAGTTTATGACTTTTCCCATTTTAAAACACTCCTTAACACACATACTGAGGGGTTTACAAAGAGCCATCTCTAATAACTTCTGAAAGCGGTAAAGATCCTCATGTCCTGCTGTTAAACCTGTACATAATATGAGGTTTTTATCTTACACATGCCAAATATAATGAATAGGAACAAAGTTCCTCTGTTAAATAATGTAACAAATGCCAGTACAGGCAGCTCTTTTGAAAGTTTGGTTTGACCACAAAAATCTGGGGTCAAAGAAATGGCTACAGGATTTGCTGACCACACTGCCAGAGGATTCCTCCTAAAACTGCTTGCTTCGCAATGTTCAAAGGAGAAATTATAGACAGACTTGTATTAGTGCAATCTGCAAAAAAATAAGATGCAAAAAATGTTTAGTCTTCTGTTTTATTGTTCTCCTGGCTGTATAAAAATGTATGTGGTGCAAGCAGGGAACAAAATGCAGCATTAGAAGTGTGATTTTGAACAAAAAATGGAAGCAAAGAATGAGTAGATGAAGGAAATTTTTACAATACATACCTTTTCCTAATTTTTTTTCCATCAGGGAGATAACTGTGGCCCACATTGTTTCTCATTGTTGTAGGACATCCATAGGACCCCCCATTGTCTGACTCAGACATTAAAGAGGAGAGTTTGAGAGACACTGGATGAGCCAGTTTGTGGTATGACACCGCACTTCAGTCAACACCTTTGCAAAAGTTACATAAACAATATATGATTCACCCTGACATAAAGAAGCTGGACAGGGCTTGACTAATGCTAGTATGTAAACCTTGCACTAAGGAATATATAATGCAAATTATATTTTAGAAGCTCATGAGTTTATCCCTAATACTTACTTCATGGATTGCCTCTGCAGGTCCAGAAAGTTCTTGGCGTCACATACACAGACTGAAATTTTTGTAATGAGTTCCTTAAGTAGTATTTCCTTCTGTAGAATCCAACATTCAGCTGTTTTGAACATGCAATTTTCATTCAGGCTGATGTATAAACTACAGTGTTGCGTTCCTTTCAAACTGGTGTGTTGGTAGGCCTAGGTACTTAGCACTGCTTCCTCTCCTTTCAGATACAGAGGTGGTGACATACACAAATAAGATAATTCAAGGAATATGAGATAGGTTACTCCTACTTCCAATATTATGTTTAAAAGAATGCTTAATTACTATCCACTCTTTTGCAAGCAAGGCTTATCAGCAGTCACTTTCACAATCAGCTGGCATTACCTCCAACCTACTTAGCCAGGAATTCAACTATGACTAGGCATAAGTGACATTAAATTGCCCTTGGAATCACTCTAGGATAGCAAGTGAATTTCACAAAGTTAAAATCAAAGGCTAACCACTTTTCTACTGGTACAATGCTTCTGTAACCCTGATAACACCAGATGTGCATGTGTCTGTCTACTTTCAGATTTTTGGTCTTGTGTATTCTTTCTGTACCCCTGTGCCTACATGCACTTACAGCATCTGCTTCCTCCACTTCTCATAGGCTTCAAAGAATGTACTTTGGATTGGTTAGTTGGATGTGAGTCATCATAGCAGGTCAATTCATTTTCCCATGGTGTGTTTTGTTCCATCTCATGCATGTCACTTTTTCCATTTTGATCATACCAGTTTTACCTGCTTGGCCTGGTAATACTTTTATCTGTGCCTGTTTGCAGGGATGAAGCAGCTAAAGAATTTTTGCTCTACCATGCAGATGACTCAATATGACTTTTCATTGAATGTACCTAGTATTTATATGCTAATTCTTTAAATGTTACATTTTATTGGCCAGAAATGTATGCAGTGATTCAATGGTAGCTCTCTCCTTCTGTACAAAACTCATATATAAGGTCTAAATACATGCTCATCAAAGTAAATGCCAAAAAAAACAACTCAGTAAGAGATGAGAAATTTTACTTGAGATGTATTATTTGTTAAGAGCAAAGGTAAAAAATTAAAGATGAAAACTTAAGGCTCTCCAGAATTTGTTTTCAGGAGTGCTATAGTTGTACCCAGTCATCTCCACTCTTGGGCTGTGACAGTTTGCTGACACCGTATTTCATCACTGACAAACAAAAAGGTTGCTTCAGCTCATTTCCTCTCCTGTGTTCTCCCTTGCTCACATGGAACAATAAGCCATGTTTGAGAATGGCATATGAACCAGATTATATGCATGGAAATGTGGGAATTAAGAATGGCGACTCTATAGGAAATGGAAAAGAGAATACTGTAAAGAATGGAGGACTGTAGGCAATTATTGGAAGCTGAGGTAATGACACAATACTTGTGAAAAAGCAGCAAGCTTAGGGTGTCCTGAGTAGGGTGAGTGTAAAATTTTTAGGGCTTTTGCATGTTCAATGAGGGACATAAGGAGCATGGTTTTACTTGCCATAATGCCAAATAAATAACCATAGATGCATGCAAGGGTCTTTGCAAAGATTTAGGAACACTTTGTTAAGCTAGACAATAATTGAAGCAATTATATATTAATAGACCTATCATAAACATACCAGAGAAGTTATTTGCCAGGAGAACTCTCATGCCAGGCCCAGCAAGAGAGCCAGGGGTTTCTGTTGTTCTGTTGCAGTAGAATTTATTACCATATGGTGGACATTATACTTTTCTTCACATTGCACTTGCATCATAAGAGGTCTTCCAGAAAAAAAAAAAAAAAAAAAAAAGAAGAAGAAATTGCAAGACTGTTAATATTTGCTAAAGATCTTTCTGTGTTTGAGCCAGTGTGAGAGCAGTCTGGGGTGTGGCCAGGATGTTCTTCAGTACCTGTCATGCAGAGAGCTGAAAAGTCCTATGGGAAACACAGCAATTATGGTACAAGTTAGGGCAACTCTTAGGGTAGCTGAAATTTTTCCAGGAACCAAACTGGCCTGTGGCAACTTTGGAATGGAGATACGTACCTATACCTTCCATTTGCTTTTTGCTCTGTACTACACCTGAAAGGAACTGAGCTGTCTGACACTGCCTCGCTTTTGCAGTGTTCTCAATATTACTGTGCTGCAAAGGAAGAACACAAGTGTATGAAATAGTCACAAACAAAACAAAACAAAACAAAAACAAAACTCACAAAAAAAAAAAAAAATCAGTCTGAAGCACCATATAACTCTAAAGAGCTAACAGATGAAAATAAGTGAAAATGTACAAGGTCACTTATTTAATGTGCAGTGCAGAGATTCCTGAGGTAGCCCCAGCAGAGGGGCTCTCACAGCAAAAGCCTGTAGAAGCACTGCTGCAAGCATATTAGCTCTGCATCACAGCACAGAGGCAGCTGTCACACCACTGTCACTGTACAGCACACAACATTGTCACCATCTGGGGGGAAATGCACTTTTCTCCTTCTAACTTAAAAACTCACTTTTAGGAAGGAATGGAAAAAGTTTTTAAAATAATTACTATGTGAATCACATTTCTACCATTACCCTCAGCTTTGCCTAAAAATATAGGGGATTCTGATAAAAATGATAAGGAGCTCATTTTCTTCTAGCCACAAGATAAAGCTAAAAGTAATAATATTCATGCCATGGTTTTGCCTTATTTCCCAAGAGGAGTAGTGTATCTCTTGAATCTACTACCAGCTGCAAATGCCATGCTGATAAAATTAATCTCTCAGAGTGAAAAGATTAAACTGTACAAAGCTACTACGTAATTTAATATTGGATTTTCTCCTTGTTGCAGGATTAGCTCTTTTTATGATTACTGACATATGAAATAAGGAACAGTGACCAGAACACTTCTAAAATTAAGTCAGATTTTATCATATAATGGACGTTTATCAGAGTAGGAGAAAACCAGTGTTAATAAAACCAACAGCTAGTTAGTGGTTATGGAAAGAAAGTAAATCTGCAATTGAACTATAGTGGTGGTACATTAAATAGGAGTGAGTAATGGTAGCTGAAGTTAGTTAATTACAGCTGGAAATATTTAAAATAGCTGGAACAGTTTTATACTAAAACCATATGATGTGTTTTGGCTTGATTGATCTCAGGAGGCCTGCTGCTGTGCAGCCCTTCAGGCAAAACACCTGCTGAGATCTATATGCTTACAAGGAGACATTACAGACACATTTTAAAGCTGATAAAGATTGGATTCAAGCAACAATTAAATAGCTATTGTCCAGTTCTGTGAAATATAATTTGCATTATCTTTCCTTTTTGTGGAAAATTATTGTTTGGATTAGCCATTCATATGGCCTACTGGACACAGTTGTGGCTCAGGGAAACTTTTTGTGACAATTGTGTTCTTGGCTTTTCATGTAATGGCCATGTCTCAGCAGGGAAGGTAGAGTGTATTTAAAACTAAGGTTTCTGATGGAGGTTGTGTGATCTCAGTGTATTTCCATACTAGACTGCACACTGCCTGCGGCCAGAACCCCTGAGTGTACACCATCAATTATTTATGCGCACCCTGAGGCAGAGAGGGCAGCCTCAGCACGGCAGCAGAGGATGCTCCTCACATGCCCACCAGTGCGTGCCAGGGGGAGCTCTGGGCCCTGCTGCAAGGACAGTGACAGGGACACACCACAGCCTGCACCGCCAGCAGCCACCCTCACCTGCCACATGCTTCTTTGGGCATCCTTGCAGCACAGGTGGGCCATTCAGCTCTCCTGTTTGCTAGGCTGGCTACACAGCAAGGAGGCACGGGAGAGGAGGTCACACGCCAGCTCCAGAAGATCCAAGTGCTTGGTGACTGCTGGAGCCAGAGGCTGCCCTGCACCTACAGTGATGAGCACAAAGCAGTGCTGGTAGTCGACAGCCACAGCCACAGCAGCTATCCATGTTTTCACTTTGGCTTTCACCTGCAGCTGCAGACCTTCCTCCAGCAATGCCAGCTGAACACCAGACCCTGGGACGCCAAGCACTGCCTAGCAAGACTCTCTGGAGCTGATTGTGACAGGCTCTGGCTAAAACTTATGCTAATGAGAACAGGAAAAGTATTTTGTGTTGAATAACACTCCTTGAATAAAGCTCCTGGCCTGGCCAGGAATATGGCCACATAACCACACAAATACTGTTCTTCCTGCAACGCTGCCTTGAAGGCAGCTTCTGGTCTGCACAAACATGCATCTTGAAACACATCAGGTTGCACAAATACGCATTCAAAAATGCTTTCAAAGCCAAAAGGTCTGCTTTCTTTCTCTGCCATTACTATAGCACATCTCTATGTATGGACATCCCTGGAAGCACGCTGCAGTCGGCAGTGTGAACATGGATAGAGTAACCTCAAATGCAGTACAGACATAGCCAGCGTATCTGCTTCATTCTCCAGGCTCAAGTTAGCACTTCTTGAAGCAGCATCAAGATATCCATTACATTGCATCAAAGAAGGAGAATGTTGCTGGTCTAATCTGTCCCTGTGAAACCCAGAGAGCACAGTCGTCGTGGAGTTTCCAGGACCCCAGGGAAAAGAAAGTAGTGCCACAAAATGTGAGAAATGTCAAAAGTTTTCTATAAGTCTTTTCTGTTAGTAAAATCTGATTTCTTGAAGTGTTTGCTTGAAGAAGTAAGGTGGATTGTAGGAAAGCACTTTCACCACATATGCTTCAAAAAAATAAGGTTGGGAGAAGAAAACATTTTCTGTTTAAATGTGCATCTTTTTTTTTTTTTTTTCAAATATACATATAACTGGATGCTCGTTTTGAAAATGTCAACATTCCCCAGGATTGCTTTCATAAATATGAGGAATTGCAGCCATTGCCAAGATGTGCTTCATTCCTATTTTTGGGCATACTTCAGAAGTTCATACTTTAGCAAGTCACTGCACTCAAGGGATGTGCTTAGGTAAGAACTGTCATTAAGCCTCATCATAACAGGATTTTCTGGATTTCTGAATCTCAATGAAAGTCTGCAGCTAAAGTTTTGAAACTAATCCTTAGACTTCCAATGGTTCTACAGCAAAGCCTCAGAGATGAATAAAAGTGAACTGTGGGTGGAAAATCAGATTTTATGTTGAAATTTTAGATGTTGTCATTCAGGTCCATCTCAAATCCACAGTTTGCATGGACTGGTTCTACTGCTCTTACTCCTCCTTTGCCATGTAGCTTTGTGACAGAAACGGGATAGAAGTTCTACATTCAAATGTTTAAAGCATTTAAGGCAAAAGAATATTTCCATTTTCATACACATAAAGAAACATGTATTTTACACTTCAGAAAACAAGAGAGTATATACAAAGCTAAGAAACTAGCCTATTTTAATTGCAAGCAAGAAGTCAGAGACCACAAAAATACCATTAAATCCAAAGTATGAGGATCCTTGAGTGCATTCCCCCAGCTGAGGCCTGACTGCCTGTGCTGGAAGCCAGCACTGATGTGGTACAGCTACACAAGCTCGGATGACATGGCTCTGAAAAGCTGGTGGGTGAGAAGGAGCTGTGAGAAGCCCCTTTGGAAGCCTCCTTGCTTCTCGTGGGAGCAGTGCTTAAGCTCCATCTGTCACCCTCAGCAGAGGTACATGGTGTGCCCAAGTCAGACACCTGTCTCGACCTGGCAGCTGCCTTGTGAGCAGTGTGGCAGCCCCCAGCTGCTGGGGCACTGCCAGGAGACAGCTCTGCTCACCTTGCTCCAGCTCCAAGGTCTCCAGTGGGACCCCTACTCCAGCTTGCCCAGCTGATGGCTTTCCTTCCCTTACAGAGCAGCCTGCTCTGCCTGCAGTCCTTGCTGCGGTGATCCCTGTGCCATTCACAGGATTCCACATGAACCTGCAAGAGCATCCATCTGCCTGATACCAAGATCCTTGAATAAAAGTTACATTGTCAAGACCTAAGAACAAAGAACATTGTTCTATTAAAAAAAAACACAAGCTACTAAATTGGTCACTAAATTGATATTATTTTAGCAGAGGTTGCACAGTCTTTTCCTTCTGAAAGGATCAGGCTGTAGATTGGCACTTAAACTAATTTAAAATGAGCCAATATGTTTAATGTAAGCAGGTATCTAAAATGAACAAACTAAAAGTCTGGTTATAGATTACTTTTTTTAGCCTGTCATCCTCACTTGTATTCATTCTTGATTTGCTCTGAGTGTCTGGCATGACAACTATTGGAGTAAACACAGGGGATGATTCAGACATCCACTGCAAAGATAGGTGTGTACCATGCTGGGGGTGGCAGGGCTTCCCCCTGCTGTCACTCAAAGCACTGACATGCTTGCACACTTATGCAGGGGGTGTATGCTCTGGAAAATCCATAGCACAGGGCAGGTTTGTGTGCAGAAACACTCGTAGGCTGAACTTTTGATTTCAATGGGAATTTACTTCTAAATAGGCTGGTTATTGTCTTTAAAAGCTGGCAATGAATACAAGAATGTCTCTGCTGTGACTCATGCAATATTGAAAAAAAAAGGGGAATTCATGATTGAGACATCACAGACATCATCATTACTCAGTCAAACGCAGATTAAAAAGAGTCCACTGTTGCTGCCACAAATTTGCATGATATTACTTGGGATTTTATATTTTAAAAAGGTTATAGTGTTTCCTACATTGTGACATATTTTTCTTGATTCATCTTTCATGAAATAGTCCCCCAGACCTATGCAGTGTGGATAACTGAGTTCTCTCAGTGGAAAAATAGAGCCTCTAAAAGGGGAACAAAACCCCTATTCATAATCTGTCTCTAAGAAATTTTGTCCCTTCAAAGTGCTTGTGTTTCCAATCTGTACATTCACTTCTCTAACCATTTCCCTTCTAGAATGTAGAAATGGTAAAGTATCTATTTTTTAATAAAACATCAATAAATTGGAACCTAAGCATTGGCTTATGGAAGTTCTAACTGCAACTTAATGGATTAGGGCAAATGACTATCAAATTCCTTATATGGGTGTGTAGAAAAGTATCTGCTAACAGCAAGTATTTTAAAATCATAGCATCATTTAGGATGGAAAAGAATTTTAAGATCATCAAATCTAATCACTAACCCAGCACTGTCAAGTTCACTACTAACATTAGTGGCTATAGGATTTATTTGGAAGTAAACTGAAAACCTACAGAGGTTCAATAAATGCCAAAGAAAAGTTTGGAGGCTGTTCTGAATAATTATTTGAAACATGGTGGGTTTTAAATTAAATTTGTGCATGTATGTTTACATAGCAATTTCTCTTTTACGTTTTAACAATTACACTGCATTTTAATTTTAAGAAAATTTTCAATTACTTCAGGTAATTCTTACTTATTTCCACATGCTTTCTTTAAGAGATCCCCTCCATACACATCACATCAGTACCTCATTCTCTTTCTGCAAATAAACAGAAAAACCACCCAAAATAACAAGCCAAATCCCTGATACTGGTCAGAGTCATAGGACCTAAATCCAGTCTTAGTTTTCAAAAATTGTGTCAGTTTGAGCTTCTTGGATTCATGTGGTTTTTTTTACTTCTTTTCCAGTTAGATAACCTTTAGATGTGCTTAAAAGCTGTATTTTCTTGACAGGGCAGTCTATTTATTGATCATTAATATACCATGAATTAAACTACTTGTAAACAGTCCAATTCAGAACCCACATGCACAAAAGCAATCTTCCTGTCTCCCTCCTTCATCTGCCTCACTTTCCCCACTATTTTACTCAATTTACATTGCTGTTATCTTCAGAGCTAGTTATCTCATTCAAATATTCCTTCTGAAGTGTATATTTTATATAATTTTATAAATAATATATAATATATAATATATAACAGTATAATATAAATATATACATATATAATAATTATAATAATATAATAAATTATATTATTTCTATAATATAATTTTATTTTTATAATTTTCCCACTATTTTACTTGACTTACATTGCTATTATCTTCCGAGCTGTATTTATAGCTAGTTATCTCATTCAAATATTCGTTCTGAAGTGTATATTTTATATTCTATATAATTTATAATAACTATAAAAATAATATATAATATAAATATAAAATATAAAATATATAACAATCATAATAATATAATAAATTATTTATATATTTTTATAATTTTTTCTCCCACCTAGCTCGGGAGATTTGTACAGGCTATCACTTTAGCCATGGGAAAACAGGGAGAATTGGTGCACACTTTGCGTTCTTCGAAGCAGCCCTCTCATGTCCGTGTGTCAGGCGGTGCAGACGCCGGAAAGCCGTGACTCAGCATCTCCCAGCAGACACAAAGAGCCGGCTGCAGCGGCCCCAGCACGGTGTGCCAGAGGTCTGCAGGGCTTGTGGCTGCTGCTTTAGCCCGTCTCGCTGCAGATGCACAGCTTCTCCCAGGTCAGGAGCTGGGCTGGGGGAGGGAGGGACGGAGGCAGGGAAGGAGAGAGCAGAATGCCTGAGGCTTTCTTTCTGAAACTCTCAGTACTTCTCCTGCGCAGAATGGGTGACAGTTCTGAGCTGAAAATGAATTTAATAAAAACACACCCTATGGGTACAGCACAGACCCATAACAGTGGGTATTTGTTCAAAGCTGCTGATGGCCATGCAGGTTCAGCAGCACCAGATACAAGAGACCCTAAACTATTCTAGAGAAGGACAGTAATTTACTCTCTTCAGGGCAAAAAAAAAAAACCCCAAAAATTCATCAACTTCCCCCCCCCGCTAGAACACAGATGCATACCTTCTTTTCTTTCACATGTTTACTAATTCACAGATACCCCCCCCCCCCCAAAATATTAATATTTGCATCCATACAAAACACATAAACCAGTAGGTTTCTATGTGAGAAGGGCGGAAAGCCAAGCAAAAAAAAAAAAAAATCTGTAACAACTGCAAGCTTGGCTTCCTTCTTTTGCTGCACAGCGTTATCAGTAACAGACACGGGAGGTTAAGTTCCAACCTCAGGCGTTCGGTCGGGAATACTTGGTCGGGAATCTCCTTGGAGGCGAGTTCACCACGAGAGGGAGCTCTCAAGCAGCCAGACAACTTCAGCAAGCTCCAGCGGAAAAACACGCCAGAATCCGGCGACAGCCAAAAAAATTCTGTCAGCCTAATCCCAACATGGGAATGCGTACAATTCTTAATGGAAAATCAATAGTTTTCAACTATATGTATGGAAATGCGTCTGTATGCGTGAAACCACATATATGTTCAGAAAATTTTGTCCCCATTTGAGGAAGAACCCTGCAATTTCTTACCTGAGAAAACCTTCCTTGGATCAATACTGCTGATGTAGGAGTTCCATGAGTAGCAAATTACTGCTGAGTCTGTCCTATTTATAGAAGGACTTGCATTACAGAAACAAAAGCAAGCCCAACCAGAGGCCAACAAATCAAATGTATGTGTTTTTCTCTTCCCTTTCTCATTCCCATGCAGGGAGAAGTGGGTTGCTTTATGCAAACGGGGGCAGTCTGGCACTGCACTAGTGTTACTAGGATGAGTATCACTGCTCTGCCTGGTTTGGAGAGTTGTTCCTATGTAAAGAGAAAAAATTCCATTCTGCCTGTTTTTTCATAGCCTTCAGTGCATTCACTGTCTTGCAATCTTCCTGCAGATAATGAAAATGCCATGATTTGTTTTGCAAGAGCAGAGATTTTGCCATTCCAAGGCCAAAATGCACCCAGCTACATGTCCCTTGATACTGCTCTGCAGTACACTGTGTGCTCACCAGCTTTTACTTTTCAGGTCAGATGACACAAGTAGTTTGGATCCTTTTCTAGTTCTTTCATCCTGCTGTTACAAAGGGTAGCATTACAATACAAAGGTAATTGCATCTATATTGAAATAATTTTCACAGGTATATTAATCAAAAGTTTAATTTATTAAGTTTAAAAATTCAGAAAATTTTATATCAATGGACTATTGCATTCCAGATTTTTTCTAACATTACATGAAATCATTATACAGCAATAAAGGTCTTACACAGAACACTGGCATACTATATTCCTCCACAGAAATTTAAAGATAGAAAATCCTAATTGATAAAAGTCTAGTAAATAACCTGCTGCACAAAACAGAAACAAATCTTTGCTTGGCAAACCACAGTCAAATTCTTCTAACACTAAAGACAAACATCTCTGTTGCTGTGCAAAAAGGGCACAAAAGATGCTAAGTTATGCACCAGTGCTTTGATTAACTATATAAGGCATGGTAGATTAACATGATGAAAGAGAAGTTGTCACTTACATGTTAATTCTGACACTATTTTTATTACCTGTAGTTTTTAATTTGTTATTCCTTCTCTGTATCATGTGAATCAAGAAAATTAGCAAATTACTCATAAAAGATTTATCAGGGTGAATTATTTAATTGCAGTGTCTTCACGTTAAAACATATTTGACAACAAGGAACAAATTAATGCCTTGGAGTAATCCAGTAATCAGGCATAGGCTGATGCCCCCTCATAGCCCATTTCTGTGAGCAAATATACAGGAAAAATACCAGACTACTAGTTTCAGCTCCTGACTGTTTTATAAATAAGCATATGAAAGCAATCTCTATTAAATATATGATTTAAAGAACGTTCATGGCACAAGCCTAAATGTAGGTGAGTTCACCAAGTACATTTTTAATACAGTTACATCTGATTTCATCTTTTAAAACCTTGTGAGAAAAATGGGCAAATCTTCAACTAGCTTGGTACATATATTGCAACATCATCATCAGTACATTCCTTCATTAATTGTTTATTTATATTCAAAAGATATTTATTACTTCATTATTCTGATATTGTTAATGTCAGAGGGAGGAATTCAAATGATACTTTAAAGTTACCAATAGGGATAAACTCAGCTTGACAGGATACACATCATGTTTTTGCAATGAATGACAGAAAAGTTGCAAAATAAATACCTATACAACATAGATAACAAAGTCTGCCACATTTCTGTTTAAATTAGCAGTCTTTTACCTCTTGACAGTATTAAGAAGACCCTCAGTGCACTGATCTCCAACTTACAAAAAAATAAAAGGCTATGTTCTTCTAGAAGACATTAAAAGGTGGTACATGACTGAAGGACACTACATCTAAGACACAATCTGAACATTCAATTCAAGTCACCCAGGGTGGAACATGTTGTAGAAGTGCTGACCCAGCTCCTGGGGAATCCAACAGGAAGGACAACTTTCTCATAGATTTCTTCAGTGTCAACCTATGCTACATCAAGTGTAATTTATGGGAACTTTCTGAGTGACTCATGTTTAAATTCACTCTATTTTTATTATTTTGGCCCATGCTCGCTATTTGTGATGAAGAGAACTTTTCATCAGAGGCTTTTTAGGGGATTTTTATGGTTCTTTCAGCAATGGGACCATATCCTCTGTGTGGGAAGGGTTTCTCAGAAAGGGAAGTCAGTCTGTAGAAGTAGCTTTTCTGCAGCAGTGACTGACAGTCTCCTGCTACAGGAGATCGATAGCCAGGTTGCATGAGCTCTGAGCCTGTTAGGGCTTACTGCGAGCAAGGGAAGGAGGGCAGAGCAGAGCCTGAAGCACCCTACGTGCTTCCTTATCAGCCAGAGGAACAAAGAGCACGGCATCCTCCCTCCCCAGCCCGCTGGTAGGATTCTCTCCTTTTTCAGAGCAGGATAATACGTGCGGGAATTGTGCAGCACACTTGGATGGGCTGGGGGCGTAGGAACAGGTTTGGTGTGCAATTCAGGTTGGAAACGTGCCTCACTGGATTAGTGTCATTTACCTCGGCTCCTGCTGTAATTGCTCTGGTTGCTAGCAAGTCACTTTGAGAAGACTGAAGGAAATTTGGATTCTTCATTCAATTACAGGGCTTAATGGCTCCACAAAATATTATGCATTGTACAAATACACAAGAGTAGTGGATTTATGCTCACATGCTTGCATATCAAAAAGAAGATTGCATTCCAGAGAAAGCAATCTCCTTAACTGAGAGTAAGAAGCTTTACAAGATCTTTGGCTTGGATGAAAATGCCTTCTTTTTGAAGCCTAGCCCACATCCCTAGGTATAAAGTCCACTAGGACTCTGTGGGAACATCTACAACAAAACCACGTCCTTTGTCCAAGCTCTGGGACTGCTCTGGATTCAGTGCTGGAGTGCTACTCCTGCTTTGCTAAAAAAGGAAATGAACATCCAGAACTTCTATTTGCCAAATCCAAAAGCTATTTGTTTGCAAAGGAAAATGTCAACCAACATTTATTGATACCACCAAAAAAAAAAAAAAAAAACCCAAACCAAAAAACTTCCTCTCAGTGCTAGCTTTCAAATGAAACTGATTTAGTCTTAGCAAAACACCTCAGGAATAAAAAGGCTACCCATTTTCTGCTGTTATATCAATAGCAGTACATCAAAACAGTGTATCTATAATCAATACTGTATAAAAGGCACTAGTCATGGCAGGTAGTCACAGGTTCACAGGATGAAATACGGTGGTCTAATCCTCTGATTTTACAGCAAGGCAATTACTTTCTGCTGTGGTTTTTAAGAAAACACTTACTACGTGAAATGGAAAAAAAAAGAAAGGCCTCATAGCCCAGCATGACTTTTTGCCCTTAGCATAGCTTTGCAATGCCGTCTTGGAGTTGACAAAATAGTTTTGATATTTCAAGTGCGTGTCTTATTATACTTTACCCTTCCCCTTAGTTTCTATGCTAGTCACAGCAACTGGGTTACCTAATCAGTGTATTTGCTTTGAATTGAGAGAATTTCAAAAACGTAGTGCCATGAGTTTTACCCCCTCTTTTTGCTTGGGATTTTCTTTCTTCAGAGATTGAGCTTAACTTGGACTGTAATGAAAAGTGAATTTTATATGACTTGGGGTTTTTTTTTCCAGATAGTTAGGACAAGGACAGAAATTGTTTACAGTTGTTAATACACCAAGAGTGCAGTACTGTCTACTTAGTTCTTTACTATTGAGCCAATATTATTAGTCAACAATTACTTTTAAAACTTTCATAGCAAGATATTTGCTTTTTAAACATACAACACCAGTGAATCAGATTCTAGTGCACTGATAAAAAAATATTGCAATCCATTTTTTTTCCTGAAATTTATTTTTTTACTTCCAGAAGTTTCTTGCGTCTCATTTTCCTAGAAAAGTAACTCGTAATTCCATATCTTCATAAGTGGCAGCGCACACACAAGACAAGAACTATTCAGCTTCATCCAAAATTCCTTTTTTGGATTTCCTTCTTGAAAACATGATGAGCAGTTCATAATCTTCTTGTAAATTATAATAAGGTCAAGGTAAATACATAAATACATACAGTTCTGTTTTAAAGGCATCTTTAATCTTTTTAACCATCTTCATTATTGTAAAGCCTAGGGATTGATGAAGCATGGGATCCTCAGTTTGCTTTATCTCACCAAAATGAACAAAAGGCTGCTTGTTGTCTTGCCTCCTGCCATGCCTGTGGATGGAGAGTTCTCTTTTTTTTTTTTTTTTTTCTAGATCAATGGGACAGAAGGAAAGTGGAGAATTCCTGAGAAAGGGATTTGTGAGAAAAAGACAAGTAGGAACACTGCAGCACCAATTTAGTTTGGTTCACACTGCTGTGAAGCAGCAATTTGCAGGTGTGGCTCCTCAGTCTAAATCCAGCAGCCAAATGAAGGGAGTACCTTGCTTTCCTGCAGGTTCACTCTTCCCCAGTGTAAGGACTAACAAGGCAGGCCAGATAGCCAGACTCTGCTGCCTTGAAACTAAGTTGAGCTTTCAAAACACAAAGGCTGTTTTCCCCATCTATCTTCTAGCTGTCTGCTTCCACTTTACCTGTTCCAATTCTGGTAACTGCGTAACCCCAGAGTGAGAAAATTTAGGAATCTGAATCAGCAAAAAGCTAGTTATGTGATTTCAAAAAATGGAGAAAAATGAATAAAAATATTATATTTCTGAACTGTTTAAGTGAAGATAAATAAAACCCAGCTCTGGTGTATGGAAGGGAAGAATTGTATATACAACAGCAGGGAAGAAAAGGACTGCCTGTATCAGCAGTGGCCTTCAGTTTAGCATGAGGTGAACCCTCCCAATATCAGAGAGGCAAGAGGCCAATGTCACTGTCCTTGGCCACTGATGGAGGTTGTCAAGCTTCCCATCTTCCAAGTGCCATGCTTCTGCCTGTAGGACTCGTGAGCCAGCCCAGCTCACTGACTCCAGCTCTGTCATTTAGCCCATCAAATCAGCCCAAGTGGGCAGTGTGCGCAGGGTCTGGCACGGGGGACAAGACAGGGGCCACGTGGAGCAGCTAGGGTGGGAGAAGGAAAGAGTGACCTCCTCTGCTTTCCTCTCCCTGCATATGAAAGCCATAATCAGATCTTCAGAAGCCTCAGAGGCCAATGCAGAGGGACAGAGAGGACATGACTGTCTTTCCCACCATCAAAGGGACTTGGACCAGTTTAAACTGGCCCTGAAACTGTACCTAAAGTCACAGCCCCTCACTTAAGAGTCTCTGTTTTAATTCAGGCAGATTCCTGGCAGTCTCATGTGGGTCAGCCATGCTGGGGCTTTACTTGGGAAATTGCCATCCATGAAGAGTTCGTCCAGTTCAGCTGCACATCCGTGTGCAGTTCTGGGCTTCTCAGCACAAGAAAGGAGCTCCTGGAGACAGTCCAGCAGAGGGCCAGGAAGATAATTAGGGGTCTGGAGCATCTCTCTTATGAGGAGTGACTGCAGGTGCTGGGCCTGTTTAGTCTAGAGAAGAGAAGACTGAACGAGGATCTCATTAATGCAGATAAATATCTCTAAGGCGGATGCCAAGAGGATGGTGCTGGACTCTTTTTCTGTGGTGCCCAGCGAGGAGGAGCAAGGGCCATAAATTAAAAAAATGGCCATAAAATAAACACAAAAAGTTTCACCTCAGCATGAGGAAGAACTTGTTTATGTTGAAGGTGGTGGAGCCCTGTACCAGGCTGCCCAGGGAGTTCATGGAGTCTCCCTCTCTGGAAACATTTAAAACACGTCTGGATGTGTGCCTGTGTTATCTCCTTTAGGTGATCCCGCCTTGGCATGGGGTTGGACTAGATGATGTCCAGAGGTCCCATTCAACCCTAACTTCAGTTGATTCAGTGACTCTGTGTTAGTAACAGTACAGAAAGTCCGATGGGTTGTGCTGGATTTATGGAATAGCACTGCGCACCCAGGCTTGCACAACTCTGAATTTAATAATCCATGTCTCTCTGGAGTGTTGTTGCATTCCGGATAAGGAACCCGATTTTACGGACAGCTACGCTGCAGAGCCAACCACACCGGGAATGATGGGATGGATCCACATTGATGTCCCCACCTTACACCTGGGCTCTGAGCAAGGCGGGAGGGGTTGCAGGGCACCGCTAGGCAAAGCCGGGACCGGGCAGGAGAGTACACAAGCATCCCAGCACCTTTCACGCCTCTTGCCCTGTTCTTCCAACACTTTCTCCCCAAGAGCGTCGGACCGGCACCGCGGGGATCAGCGGGACGGAGGGCGCATGCGCCTCCCGCTGCCGCCGGACACGACCCGCAGGGGTCCCGGGGGAGCGCCCGGCGGGAGCGCGCACTGCCCGTCCTCTGCCCATCCGTCCGTCTATCCGTCCATCCATCCATCCATCCATCTGTCCCACCGCAGCGCGGGGCGGGAGGCGGGCGCGCGCTCTCCCGGGGGAAGCGGGAGCCGCGGTGGGAGGCGGAGCCGCGCGGGCCCCGCCCGGTGTGTCCGCCTGGCGCCGGTCGGGGCGGCAGCAGCGGCGGGAGGCGCAACTTGCACGGGACGGAGGCGGCGCTGCCGCCGCAGAGCCCGGCGGGGGAAGGCGCGGCGAAGCGTGAGCGGCTCTCTGGGGGATTCTCCCGGCCCGGCCCAGCTCACGGTGGAGGGGAGCGGGCGGCGCCGAGACCCGCCGGGACGAAAGTTTGGGAGCCGCCCCGCGGGCGGACAGGAGGGGCCGGAGGCCGCGGCGTCAGGAGCATGAGAGGTTCGCTGCGGCCTCGCCGGTGCCCGTGAGAGGCGGCCCGCAGATCTCTCCTTGGGCAGGAGGAGAGAAGGCAGAGCGAGCGGGGGCGGCAGCACCTCCCCGGGGGACCCCAGGAGCCCGCGGCCGGGGTGCCTGCGAGCCCCTCCAGCCGCGGCGCCTGTTCTCGAGCTCTATTTCCCGTTCCCCGGCGGGGGAAGAGGAGGGGCGGCGGCGGGGAGCCCTGTCGGGATCCCTCGGGACAGCGCGGGGGCGGCTGGAAAGCTCTGAGCAGGAGTGAGCGGCTCCCACCGAGCCCGGCAGAGCAGCGCCGCGTTCCCTTCCCGCCGGGGGCTTCCCCCTGCGGGGCCGCGAGTGCGCATGGGGGCGGCGGGCGCGGAGCCGGGAGCGCCGGGAGCGGCTCCATGAGGACGATAGGCCTGTCCGCGCCCCCGCCGCCCGCCCTGCCCTGCCCGCGCTTCCGACCCTGAGGCCCTCGGCTCGCCTACGAAGAAACTTTTCCGCAGCGTCCGAAGATGGAGCCTGCCGGCATGGATTATTTCTGCGAGCAGGTACAGCAGAAGGACGTGGGCCGCAGGATGCAGGTCGGCCAAGAGCTGCTGGAGTACCTGGGCGACCCGGCGAGGTCCCCCGATCTGGAGCAGGACCAGCAGCGCCTTGACAAAGTGATCGACGAATTAACAGCGTGGGTCAACTCCAGTAATTTTAAGGTGAGGCTGCTCGGCGGGGCTCGGTCCGGGAAGACCATGATTCATCATGGTAGGGAGGTACAGAGCCCCGGGTTACTTTTTTAATCAGGTAAGAGCAGAAGTAAAACTACGTTTGTGTCAGTATTATCCCTCCCCGCACAAAGGGGAATTCCGGAATTTTGCAAGGGTGGTTAATGTTTTATTGTGTCTATCCTTAAAGAAGCAGTAATAGGGGGTTTGGTTTTGCCTTTATCGTTGGCTAGGTGGTGTTTTGGTTTTGGTTTGGATTTGAGGGTTTTTCCATGGCATTGTGTTAAACCTCCTCCCCCCGCAACTATATTACACACTCGGGTTGTGTTTCTTTCTCAGAAACGAGAGCTGATGATTATTTTTCTTATTTTTTTCTCGCTACCACTCCCCTTCCACGGTCTCTGCACTTGGGTGTAGTGTTTCATGGGGTTACCATCGTTTTCTGCAGGCCGTAAAGAGTGCTGCTCCACCGGATTTGTATCACGCTGTGTGTATTTTAGACGATTTAAAGGATAATTGGCTTCTTGGGGTTCTCACTGTAAGTTGAAAGTTGTTTATATCGTCTTTAGGTGACTTTCCCGTGCCTGGCAAGTTATACAGTATCCTCACGGCGGCCCGATGATGACTCACGTTTCGCTTTTTCCTGTGTGCGTGTGTCTTTTAGACGGAGCCACGGGAAAAGAGCGATCACTCCCTCACACAGCGTTAACACTTGCGAGTTGTTCTGACGTCCGTCAGCCGATAAGGCGATTGACAGCGCAGTTTTAGTGCCAAGGACAATCGTGTTCGCATTGGCGATTTTTTAAAAATTTATTTATTTATTTAGAATTTTGCCCTCCCCGCGGTGCGTGTGCGCGGCGCGGCCGGGGCAGGCCCGCGCTGCCGCCGCCGGGGGGCGCTGCTGGGCCGCGCAGCGCGCCCGGGGCTCCCGGCCGGGCCAGCTCCGCCCTGCCCTGCCAGCGTGATCCGCCCGCACTTTGGACCTTTAAACTCGCTGCTCGGAGCTTGTTCTCGCTTTTTTTTCCTGTTTTCTGAGACACTGGAGGAGGGCGCAGAGTAACCTCGAAGGGCAGTATGTTCCTGAAATTGATTTTTTTTTTCCCTCCGCTGACTTTAATCCGCCAGCGTTTGCACGTAGCAACTTCTGAGATTGAGGTCTGAAAATAATAAAGGCTTAACTCTATTTGCGCATATGATTTATTTATTTTGGAAGCATGTCTGTCAGTAAAGGTCAGGTTAGCTTGAGGAAGTAGCGTGTGCTGGACAAATATAATTTATTTATCTTTAAATCCATCATCTGAGGGCAGCTGTTGGTGAAAAAAATGATTAGTGCAAGACCTAGACAGGTCTTTAAAAATACTCTTTTTCATGAAGAGTGGTAGCTACTTACTTAACAGTGTAATGTAAGAGTTTCTTCCTGCACTTGTAAATTAACGGAATTAGGCATTAAGACTGGAAATTCAGTTTTCAAGATGTATTTTTAATAGTGCACGACATTTTGTTTGCTGTTGATGTAAGGTGACAGAACTCCAGAGCTGTTTGGACTGTAGGATCAATGAGAGCTAGGCAGCGTTCCACAAGCATCAGTCACAGAAGGGAGATCCCCTAGTTTAACCTCCCTGCTAAAGCAGGTTCACCAAGAGCAGGTTGCACAGAATCACAGCCAGGTGGGTTTTGAATATCTCCAGGAGAGACAGCACAACCTCTCTGGGCAGCTTGTTCAAGTCCTCTGTCACCCTCAAAGTAAAGGAAATTTTTCCCTCGTAGTCAGATGGCACTTTTGTGTTTCAGTTTATGTCTGTTGCCCTTACAACATGGCTGGGTACCACTGAAAAGAGTCATGCAGAATGAGAGTATTTCAAATTCTGAGAATTTTAAAGATAGCTTGCAAAATCATTACAGTATTTTTGTTACATCTTCTCTATGTCCACTTACTGGTGGCTCTTTGTTGTGTTTCAAAGCACGTCACGGATGTTAGACATGGTGTTAGTCACGGGTTTGATCCCTGTAGGGGCCATCACTTCAGAGCTGATTCTTGTGGGTCCCTTCCAGCTCAGAAGATTCTGTGGCTATATTAATGGCAACAGCACAAGATCTTGGGTGCTTTGCTCATGATCATCATACCATTGTTCTTGGCTGTGGTAGTGACTGCCAGCATGTGCTGCTTCAAAATGAAGATTAATATTCTAGAAAAATGGCGGGTGTTTTACTTGTGTATTTTGTCTCATGCCAGCATAGATGTTACACATTTAAATGTTGCATCCTATTTTGTTATTACACTCAGGCCCTGAACAATAGAAAGTAATGAATGCCACAGATTCATGTGTCTTCTCAAAAAAAAACCTAGTGATTTTTGATTGCTGTATTATTTAACATATTGTTGGTCATCCTCTACTGAGAAATGGATACACAGAGCACTTAACTCTTCTGCTTATCATCTTTCTTTTGTATCTTGCTAAAGGTCTTGCAGGTCTCCAGAGTCCTAAAGTAATGAATCCCTCCCAGTTGACATGACTGGTGATATCACAAGCAGTGATAATGGCTGGAGACTCAGAACTGCTGAGCTGGATGAATTGGAGATACAAGTGGGGAATGCTGGAGGAAGTTTTGATGGAGAGCATTATTTCTGCTTGTGATGATGGGTATGGGTAATAAGGGGATAACTAATGTGACTTGCCCTGAACGTGCCATATTTTTTATTCCCACTGAAAGCTGAGTTCTTGCATGCAGTGCACTCTGCTGACTGTACTGAAAGGGGAGATGCATGATCTGAGAGCTCTGGTCTCAACTCTTAAGCTGTGCCTGTGAAGAGAAGACTTTCTATGATACGCCACCCTAGAAAGTTTTTGGCTCATGTAACCAGAAGGGAAAGACTCTGGAGGAGTAATAGGAGGGTTGGCTTGGCAGGTTTAATAGTGAGTGGGGGAAAAAGAGAATAAGCATTCAGTAAACAAGCTGGACTCAATGATCTTAAAGACCTTTTCCTAAGTGATTCTATAATTCTAAATGTGGGCTAGTTATCAGCAAGGTTGAATTAACCCATCCCCAAAAGATTTTGGCCACATAAAACAGACAGTGCTTTTGCTGTTCTGAAGTTTGCTACTCTTCATAGTTATTTAATAAACAACCTGGCAATTCCAAACTGAGAGAGCAGATAGGAAAATTTCTGAGTTCATCTAGCTCATTGAAGTGGAAAACACAATTACTAGCTTGAGTTACTGGTAAAACAGAAAGGTGGGATTAAGAATGTGTTGGCTCATCTGCAGGTGGTTCAGAGTTGTAGTTAAAATTGGTTGCAGAACATAGGGAATGTACCTAGAGAGAGATGAGTCAATGTGGAATTATGAGGACTTCAGTTACCATGTCTATGCAGTGATGGGTTGGCTTACAAAGACTCTCGAAAGCTTTGCAACGTCGGGGAGTACGCAGAAGATGTGCATAATTTAAACTTTTATTTTGTACTAGAATGAAAGAATTCCTCACTGAATTGAAAATTGGTTGCTTGGTGATCTGGTTTATTTTGTATTGGTTGGGTCTAATCGCTCTCCTACGATGCAGAGATTTGGGGTTTTGGGTATATGTCAGTCCCTATCCCCCTTCCCTCAACTGTTTTCCCAAGGCTGTGAGGAGTAAGAGTAGGTAAGTTGAATGCAAAGTATTAAGACTTGAGTGATAGAATTATTCTGCTGGTATTTGGTCTCAATCTGAAATATTTATCAATCTCAAGAAATGGGAACAGTGCTATTTTTTCTGTTTGGACTCTCAGGTGAACTTCAAACAGTAAATGAGTTACCCATTCTGAGGGTGGTACTGCTGATAGATACTTGCTGGTGTCACTGGGTTAGCCTGGATCTTCATCTCTGTATACATGAGTTTTGTTTAACACATCTGTTCTCTCTCATGTTCAGTAGTCACTTGAAATAATTACAAGGTTATCTAACTGTGCAGTCTGGTGACTCAAACTGTTCTATGTCTGACTCAAGTAATCTGGAAATCTGCTTTGAGCTCCTGCTGAAGAGATGTGGGATGGGGAAATACTGCTTTTAATGTAGAGCTTTGTAGATCTGCTCTTGGTGGTTAGTATGTTGTGGAGTCTTTTAAGAACGCCAAAATTGAACAATTACTCTCATTAAAATTATTTTTGAGCAATAAAGCCACCTTTTGGTTCTTAAAAGAAATCACACCTGATCAGAACTTAGAAAAACTTTGACTAAAATGGTGGTAGTTTCTCCAGGTAGTTTTATATAAGAGTAAACAAGAATGTTTGTGACTACAAGTCACTTTTGGATTTTTTACCTTTGTGGTCAATATCTTAGCTTGTTTTATTCCTCAGCTGCAGTAGAAAAGTAATTAATAATCACTCATTTTATGCCAGAGCAGCAGATTGTTTGCCATGGGAAGAAGAAAATCTGATTTCACTCTATCTCTTTCTGATAATGTGGATAAACTGTTTCTTTTAGGCAAATCCTTGGAATTCTCTCTTATTCTATGCATCTTGAAGACTGAGATTTTTCTGAGGTTTATTTGTCTCAATGCCAAATACCAAAAGATACTAAAATGCCAGTAATGTTGGTGTTGCATTTTTGTATTTCCTTGGTTTGGCAAGTATTTATTTTGGTTTGTCTTTAGTTCAATAAAAGGCCAGCAGGAGGAGCTTTCAATTTCCAGAAAGGAAGGGGAAATTTGAACTGTAATTTTGCAGGTAGGTAAAGACAAGTGGTTAGGATGCTTGTCTGAAGTACTTGCAGAGAGATGACAGCAGTTAAAACTTGGCTGACCACGCATATGTGTGGAACCTATGATTTAAAATTACCTGAATAAAGTAGAGATACTGAGATCTGAAAAAAAGATAGTTCAGAGATAAAACATGTGGAGTTGGACATTTAATTAGAAATGACTGAATACACAAATGGCAGGGTGTGGGGTGTGTGTGTAGCAGACATGAGGAAGAAAATGTGTGGGTTGTTTTGGATCTGAAGTTGAACACAAGCCAACATATGCTACACAAAAGGCAAATGCCATAGTGAGTTGTAGGACTGTAAGATGCAGGACAGAGAAATGGAATAAAAGAAGACTCTGCTAAACCTTTATTTTCAGTTATGGTGTAGATTTCAGTATTTCCTTAGTCTTTGTTAGCAAATGCTGGTAATTTAAATGTCTTTGTTGAAGAAAAAATGTTTGACTTTGAACTCTTTGCTGAATTTCATTCTTTTTTTCTTCAAGTTTTGTTTGATCTTGGCTGTGTGGGAGCTACTTTCTTTTTTCTGTGTAGTGAGAATGTGGTTTGACCTGTCCATGTGTGAATCCAATTTTAGTTTTCAAACTCAATTATTTGATTCCTTCTTGAGTAATAATTACTATTTTTTTTAATGTAACATTTATGTTCTCTTCATGATACATTAGGTGTAATGGAGTATTAGCCAAATAATCAAGCAGATCTCCTGAAGACAAGGGACACTTCCAAGAAGTTTTAATTATTTTAATTAAAATTAATTTAGTCTGGTCTTTAGTTGGGAATGGGAAATACATAGTCTCAAAGTCTCAGGCATCTCCTCCAGAGGTGCAATTGACAGTTCTCAATTGTTTTGCAGCTTAGTTTGTGTTATCCAGCCTAACTGTACTCTCTGTTGAAACTGCAGCTCTGCTGCTCGTGGGGCCAGGTGTTCTGTTCTCACTGTTGTTCCTGAGGCACTTAACATTTTGTCAATGTTCAATTCATTTTGCAGTGTTTCAGCAGGCTGATTTGACTCATGTTACAGGCAATTTCAGTGCACTGGATGAAATACATCTGCAGGTCAAGAGGGATAACAGGAGTGTCGCTTCTAGCCTGCAGTTTGATTGATTTGGGTGTGGGTAGAGAGCCTTTTCAAGCCCTGTGCAGTGTGTCAGAGGAAGGGTGCATCCCTCAGAGCAGAGCTGTCAGGGCGTGTGAGCCCAGCGATTTTAGCAGTGCTGCTGATGGAAGCAGTTTCTGTGCCTGGCTGAGGAGTGGTGCTGGTGCGTCATTCCTGCGTGGCTCTGATGGCAGTGCTCGTGAGGCTGCCCAGCTGGCAGGCTCAGGGAGGAGACGCAGCTCAGGAGATGCCTTCTCTTGTTCTTTGTTGGGCTGGTTCCCTAGAGTGGGCTGCTGTTCAGCTGCATGAATGCTGCTCTTCCCACAGCAGAGGAGCTGCTGCAGAGGTGGGAGTAAGTAGCAGAGAATGGGAGTCACTGTATGTTTGATACAATTTAAATAAGAGGAAATGGGAAAGAAAATAGGAGACCTTGGGCACAAAAAGAATTAAATTCTTTTGAAAGAACCGAGTCCTAAAAGAAAGCGTTTCTTTGTTTTGCACCATCAATGTGCTTAGAAAGGCTTTCAACTGCAATTTTCTTTGGGGAAAAAACATTTTTTAATTATTTATTCGAAAGAGAAATACCATACATCTCATTGTCTTCCCACTGAATCTTGCTTTTAAACAGGCTCTGTTTTGAAACTTTTTCGTGTGCAGCACATAAAGTTTTAGCCAGACAATCTCAAAAAAAAAATGGCTTACAATGTCAAGTGTTGCTGCATCATATACTTTTGGGTTTTGCTCACAGTCTTTGGAAAAATATTTGTGAAAAAATTACTACAGTAGATAAGGGAAGAATGTTTATGCACACGTGAAGTAAACTGGAGATGCTCCTGTAATGGATCAAGCTGGAGGCAGTACACAAATTTTAGAATACTGTATTGTCTACATAATACAGAAGAGTTTGGAGATAACACTAGCAGTCTGAATTCAGTTTGAAGATGATGAGAGATTTTGAAATAACAGAAAGTTGTAAACTTTTTTTTCCAGTGATCATTTTGAGTGTTACATCAATGTGTTCTTCAGAATTGGCTAAATGATTCTTAATTAATGTGGGCAGACAAGATAGGAAGCTAAAGTTCCCAACTTGGGGAAAGGGCATTAAAGCATATTTCCTTTTTTTTTAATAACCTCTAAAATTTTTATGAGAGCACTTTGCTTGCTTGTTCTGGCTGCAGTGCAGAAGTCAACTTAACAGGGACATGCCAGAATTGTGCCTGTTGGGAGGTCCCCTGGAGAAGCTGAGCCTTTCAGTGCAGAAATACACTTGTCACTCTCTAGATAAATACGGGTGACTCATTCAGCAATCCTCTGGTAGTGTGGTTGCTTGCACTGTGTCACTGAAATGTTCTGTGGTTGGCCATCACAGGAGAACTGTGAAGGGAAGGTTATCAGAGGTTTGGTAGTCTGTTGTATTGCACTAGTTTATTTAGTTGTTTTGTGCTGGGTGATTGGAGATTTGCACTGAGTAGTCTTTACATTACACTGAATAGTTTATATTATATCACGTGGTTAGTTCACACAGATTCTTACAATAGTCTATATTCCTTTTGAGACATGAGGTTGCAGCTGATAGGTAGTTTAGCAGTAGCAAAGATGGGATGCTTAGGACAATCCTACCTTGTAGTCCAAAATATAGTTGCAGTAGCCTTGTGTTTTTAGGTAGAGGGGGCTCTGCATTTGCTAATGAACTTGGACTCCAGTTGTTGAACTTGAAGACTTTGTTAGATACCAGCAACCCTGCTGTCTCCTTGCAATGTGATGTGATATGTATTTTAAAAAAATCATACCATTGGAATTGGAAGTGTGTCATCAGTGCTCTTGAAGGTGAAAGCATTATTTCCATTCTCTTGCTTCTTTCCTGCCAGCTAAAATATCTACAGTATAGATGATATGTGTGGTAGCTTCAGCAGCTGGGACTGCAGTTTTGGATTCTGTCAGCAGAGGCAGCTGTCCAGCTGCTGCTGAGTGGCAGGGAGAATGGAGTCTGAAGATGTCATGGCTGGGACTGAAGAACCACACAGGTTGAAGAAATGACCCAGAAAAATGGAAGTGTCTTCTGCTCATGGGGCCAAGGGCAATGCTTAAGTATCTGCAAGCTTTTGAGTTAAGGGAGGGAATGGAGTACGGATAAATCTCTGCAGATGGAGGAAATGGATAGAATTGGAGTGGGAAACAGTAAAGGGAGCAAGAAGCATGGAATAGGGGAGCACAAGTGTGTCTTGAAAGATGAGCAGAGAGAACTGAGAATATGAAACTTGAAGAAGTGAAATACAAGATACTGCACGAACATAAATATTTTTGTTTCACATTGAGCTGCTTGCAAGGTTCTTGAGATGATGAGAATTAAGAAAGTGTACCTTGTGTCTTGGCTGACAATACTTTAAAAAAACCATCCCATTAAGGTTTTGCATATATCTTGTTCCAGCAGTGCAGTGCTGGAACAATGGTTGCTCTTGCAGGGCGTAGTTGTTTGGCATGCTGTGTCCTGTTTGTCAGTAGTTTTTACTGATACCACAGCTGTCCCCATGGTGACAGGAAGTCCAATGCCTTAAATTCCTTCTTTGGAGTTCCAGATAGGGACCTCCATAATTCCCCCATTAGATTCTCATGACTAGTTCACAGATCCTGTTCTACAGAACCCATATTTCCATGTACAGTTCAGAGATCCTGTGACCAAATCCAAGGACATTTGTATTAAGGCCATTTGGCAAGTTACACAAGTAGAGATGTTTCCCTGGTAGTGTCCTGCCCCTAGCTGTCCCCCACAGGGATAGGAAATTACATAACAACAATGAAAATAATAGTAAGCATGCATGGTTATCCAGGTATGGTTTGAAGAACAGTATTTCTTTTTCTAGCAGAAAACTTAAGTGCCTGGAAGTTGTCCACAGAAGGGCAGGAGGAGTGCTGGGAAGTGTGTGCAGAAGGAGAGCTGGAAAAGGATCAAGCTTGCAAAGCAAGAATAGGCTCAATTACTAATCACTGGTTCTGTTCATAATCGTTTTTTGGTTGGAACATCTTGATTTCACTAAAGAGTCTGGTCTTTTTTTATCCAGAACAGATAAAATATTTCTAGTTGGTTTGGCAACTTTGTTGTGATCTGAGAAGTCAAGGATAGGCTTAATATTGGCTTGTTAAAGAACAGCAAATAACCAACTCCAGTTCAAATGAGCCCAAATTTCTTTTTCCCTACGAACTTTAAAAGCACTGTTTAAATGCTTCAAACAATGGTGAGCTGATGAATCAGTCTCAATATACAAAGGCTCTTTCTAGACAGCAAGCAAAAGGCTTAATGAATGCAGAGTAAGAAACAAATCCATTGATTTTAATCCCAGAAGGCATTCATCCTTTATTGGAGCTGTTGGGGAAAGAGCAGTGATGCTGGTGAAAGGTTTTTCTGTTGATAGTGGAGAGCCTGCATTGGTAAATGGTCCCACACAGTGCCTCAAAACTTGGAACCTCTTTGTTGCAGGTCCTCTGCAGAACCTCTAAGTTCTGCCTCAACTTAAAATTAATTTATTTTTTTAAATGATGTTTAAGTGACCCTGTACAAGTTAAGAACTCTTTCCAAAGGGCTGCTTGAATACTGCACAGATGATACCTACCAGGATATGCTGAAGCTTAGAACATTGTGTATCAGAACAGAGAAATATTAAAACTGATTTACAAAACCAGCAGGTGGTAGTTCACTTGCCATGCTCTGTAGTTGTGTGGTACAGCTGACTTGTTTTGTGATGTGGAATGAAAGCCAATTTTGTAGCTAGAGCAGTTTTCCATTACTTCAGCTTGTGGTCACACTGATATTTCAACTCTTCAGTTATTGTGAGTTTTCATACCTGTTACCTTTTCAAAGTTGCAGACTACAGAAGACTTTGCATGAGGTAAAGCTCATGCATGTGCGCTTTACTGTAAGTTTCTGAGTTCTTCATGAGGATGGAAGTCTTAAAGACAGATTTTGCATAGATAATCTAATGTGTGGAGATGAGAGAAACTTTTAAAATGTAGCTTTACAGATGAAAAGGCTTCTGTTTGTGCAAAACACTTGCATGGAAAGGTACCTTAAAATTGTCAGTGCAAGTCTTGGATAGGTTTGTAGTCAGGAAACAGAAGCATAGGAAAACTGTGGCTCCAGAATTCTCAGTTGGGTTTGTAGTCAGGAAACAGAAGCACAGTAAAACTGCAGCTCCAGAATACATTTCTTTCAGACACTGGTTTTTAGACAGAGCTTTTGACTATGGTTTCATATTGCTTGATAAGCTGGAAAGTAACATTAAAGGAAAAACCTTGTGGAAACCCTTGACATTACCATAAAAGCTAATTTATATATATATATATATTTTTTTTTTTTTTTGTCTAAGTAAGTTACGAGCTATAATATTCCATTTCCCTAATCTGTAGATAGTTATTTGTTGGCAATATATTAATTTAAGCCAGTGATGCCATCCACTTATATATGCTATCCTGTATTTTAGTATGTAATAGAATTGCATCTGGGTGAGTTGTACTAACTGCTAACTAAGTTTTGTATCTCCTTTTTAAAAGAAGATCTGTTGTGCAAATACTGAATTTATTAAAACCAGTTTCATTGTGCGGTTGTTTCTAATCCTGGGGTTTTTGAGGACCTTATTTTTCTAATTTCCTATGGAAACAAGGCTTGTGAGATGCTGTGTGCGTGGGCCACATGTATCACATGCATATCCAGTTTAATTTTCTTCTGGCTTTCTGCCTAGTGTGGACAATTGTGACAGATAGGGATCTTAAGGAAACAGAGGGGTCCAAAAAATGCTGATCCAAATGTTATGAAAATAAACAGCTAATAAAGGAGAGGAATTCTAGTTATGAGTTCATGGGGGAAAATGTGCAGTGCTTGTCTTACTAGAAAATAAAGAGGAGGAAAAGCTGTAAGGAACACCCATGCTTGAGGAGGTTGTTCCTTTGACAAATGGTTGTTCCATTTGCACCTTCATGGGCAGCAGCGAATTGAGGTAACTACAAGTTGTGAAAATGCAGGTTCTGGTGTCCCTTATGAGCTATTGTAGGAAATACATATTGGAGCAATATGCAGAATAGTAAACAGCAGAAGAAGTGTCTCTACTTCTTAAAATAATTTTGTCAAATTGATAATTTCTGTTTGTGTTTTTGTTTCTATATTGGTGGATATTGTTGTCTCATCTGGTTTCTGTGCATGGATGGGAAATTCCTCAAAACTCCAGTAGTGTTTTGCATTTCCTTTTTTTTTTCTGTTTTGGTTTAGTTTTTGTTTGGGTTTTTTTTTCATTGTTGTGGGTTGAGTTGTTTTTTGTTTTGGTTTAGTTTTCCTTGTTGTTTTCATTTGGTTCGAGGGGGTTCTTTATTATATTTTAATGAGCAAATAAAAATTAAGCTTCCGTAGTTTAACAAGCAAGTGGAAAAATGGTCAACTCTGGACCACTAGGGAAAGCAGAATTAGCTTCTCAATTATTTTCTTTTGGGAGTTTGGAAAATGATGTAATGACCTTAGCGGATGAGCTAAGTGGCCAGAAGTAAGCTCCTGGAGTAAGCTCTTAGCATCTGGGAAACGTTTAAACCATGTCTTTGTTTGGGTTTTGTGGTTGAAAATAGGAAAACATTGGATTTCTAATACTTATTTTCTTCTGTTTTAAGACAAGAATTAAAAAATCTGAATTGCTTTGTTATATGTAAATAAACTTGATTCATTTCAAACATATTCGGATAACTTTGTCTTGATAGGAACTTAGAAAGAATTCTTAGCTCTTCAACTGAAACTTTAAGATAGCTTTTCAGCATACTTCCATTTCTATGCTTAAGTTATTTGCAATATATTCTAAAAGTTTCCTCATTGATCTTGTTTATAATATCTAATGCTTTTGTTTCAACAGGTAGCACTACTGGGACTAGATGTTTTAGGTGCCTTTGTTGACAGACTATCAGGACGCTTTAAACCCTATATAGGAACTGGTAAGTGAAATACAACTTTTTTTCCTAAGACCAAACAGTAAAAGACACTTTCCCTCCTCTCTTAGCAGCTGAAGTGGAACATGTTGAAAACTTCTTGAGCTAATTATAATGTACTGGCAGGCATTTTACTGGTCTTGGAATTGAAATAATTGTATAGTAGTGTGTCAGTATTCATTTGTCTCCGATTTCTTAGGTGGTGGTTGGGATTTTTTTTAAAGGTTCCAGGAGTGCCTTTCTAGTAATTAGTTCCATGCTATAGTTGCTTACCACTCCCTGAGACAGTCATCTAAAATTTACATTGAAACACAAGTATTGTCTTTAAGTTATGTTAAAGATTGAAGGTTTTATTTGCAGATCACTTTAATCAGAGCTTTATGCCTGCTGAAGCCTGTAGTCTCAGAGGATTATGTGGTCCACCTCCTGTTAGATAACTCGACTGTAGCTTTTAGTAGTCTAAAGATTTATGGGATAAAAAAAAAGTACTAACTCTTATTTCTATGTGAAATGTTTACTCAAATGAATTTCAGATTAATGGATCTACATGTGCTGGAGTATGAGACCTTTTTTCTGGGAGGTACAAGCAAACTACACTAATCAACTCATTTTGCTGCTGGCTTTGAAAAGATATAGTGACATTAGGATATTAATGTTGGTTTTATAGCACTGGCTGTCCTTTTCAAAATTTGAGTAAGTTACATCATTTTCCCTGCTCATCAGCTGTCTCAAATTGTCTGTCAAAATTTTAAGCTTCCTCTTCTTTACATGTCTAGTTTTATAATTAAGAGCTTTGAAATAAAATTTCAAAGTTCAGGAATACAGAGTATAATTTATGACAAGCTGCTAACTAAATTATTGAAAATGTATTTCAGTATTCTGTGGAACTACTGCAGCCGAGTGCTACAGAATTTAAATCTGTTTTGTTGCGGAGAGCTTTTCTTTGGCTGGTTAATTTTGTATTGGAACAGTGTAAGGGAACTGGAGGCATATTGTGCTATGCACAGTATTGATTTTTGAATAGTCTCCATTTATAGCTGCAAACACTGTTTTGCTCCAGAGTTTGGCTAAGTTTTGATTTTTATTTTAAGACTCTGTAAAACCTAAAATTACTCTAACATTATTAAAGGAAGGTTGGGAAGCTTACTCAGTTTTTCTCTGTTGTTTTAAGTATGAACTATCTGAGAACAGCTTGAAAATCTTCTTGTGGGTTTGGGCTTTTCTTGTCACAGTAGTTGAGTGAGACCATGTGCAAATTGAATATTTAAATTTCAGTAGTATTTATATTAAAAAACAGAAGAGAGAGAGAGAGTACTGGCACTGGGTGACCATCGAACACACATAACATCTGAAGCTGTGTATTCTCAAAGTGTTTTTCAGTTAAGCTAAGAAGCAGTGCTTTCAACTGAAACTGATCCTCAGAGCATCTCCAGAATCAAGACCTGTAGAATATGCAAGTTACTGTTGTTCATTATCAACTTCGGTATAAACTAACCTAACAGTTGCTGAAATCTTAGTCTCAGTAAAGGCAGAAAACAGCATTTTAGGTTACTTTTAAAAAGAGTGATATGAATTCTCCTAGGTTGGTAGCTCTCTCTCCAAGTTTCATAACAAGATCGGAATATCATTCAGTTTTTGTCAGTGAAGCAGTAATATAAAAACATTATTGTAAGTGTCTGAGGTTTGTGTAGTCCAGGGCTTATGAGAATAATTAAAAGCACATTGGTGGACCAGAGAACTGCTTCCTTCAAGAAAACTTAAAGAACCAAGAGTTTCCTAAATCATGTTCTGTTGACTCTGCAGATTTGTCTTATAATGTAATCTGACTCCAGTAAGTCAGACCAAAGACTTGTATTTGACAGTGATTTGTTTGCAGCCTGAGAAGAAAGTAAGGACAGGAGAAACAGGCAGTGGTAACTCCTTCATCAGTAGGAGCTGTCAGCAGTCTTACAGATTAGGGCCAGCTGAGGCGCATGGTATTGTCAGTGTCTGTCCTTTCACTTTGTTTTCCTACAGGTTTTTCTGTTTAGTTTCTGACCCACATAGATCTTTGGCTTTTGCAGTGTTCTGCAGAAATACTTAAGTATGCAAAACTTGTTTGGACTGATTGCTGAAAAACTTGGTGCTTGCTAGATCTTGTGTTAGAGAGGTGAGCCAACATTTCTTACCTTCCTGACTGCCAGTTTCTATTTATGGATCTCTTCCATGCCTGTCCTCTGCTATCCCTCCCTCTGTCCCAGCTCAAAGACACAATGGAGCTGTTTCTTGTATACAACTGTTTGCCCTTTCAGTGCCTTTCTATTGTGGTACATTTGAGTTGAGGAAGCCATATCTGCCACACCATACTAGACAGGTGCCATATGTTCATAGTGGTACAATTGTATTTGTTTGTATTTGTCATCTATTACTTTTGTGATTATTGATTATAGAGTCCTCTGTTGCATAGCTGCTTCCTGAAAATTGACCTAATAAATGCATGAGACTGTCTACTACAACATCCTGTTTCCTGTGCAGTGATGGTGGATTTGGGGCCCAGTGTCCGGGGCAGTGTCCTTACTCCATGCCTTTATCATTAGGGCAAGACCCCTTCTTGAGAGCTGTGTCAAAGTCCAGCTGCACTCTGTTAGCTGAGTTACTTTCTGCACAGGTGTTTGCAGAGAGCTCTTACAGCCCTGTGAGGTACCACTTCATTTTTTTATTTGACTTCCTAGATGCTTCTCCAGCCTATAGCACTACACTGGGTGCTGGTGACCCAGATAGGGCACCCAATATTTGGCCTTGTTGAATCTCATACAATCCATATCCATAGTTATGCATTTGACAAGAAGCATCTATTCTATGCAAACTGCCATTTTAGGGATTTTTTTTTTGTTTTTTCTTTTTTTTTTTTAGCTTGGTTATGTCCAGTTAAGTGATTCTCTTGGTTATGTCCAGTTAAGTTACCTGGATATTGTTAATGAGGTATGTAATCATGTATTGCAGATGTGCAGTGGTTTGGGTGATATAAGGAGAAAACAAAAATCGTGGAATCAAGCTTGAAAATGTTGGGAAATTTGTAAGCAAAGTAGCCCAGCTAAGTAACAAGTTCTTTGGGTCCCACAGACCGTCTTGGTAATATTTTATATGGAAGGCTTTCATTTTCTCTATTTTGGTCAAATAAATGTGAGCGTATTATATTTTGAAGGCAAACATAACAGAATTTTTACATGGAATTCAATTATTACTTTGAAATAGTCAAACTATAGTTAACTTCTCATTTATTACACTAAGCTATTGTAGGTACTTGCATTCTCAAAAAAAACCCAGGGATTGCACCATAACTAGCAAAGCAGGATATATGTAAAATACCTGCCTGCTTTGTTCTTTTTTAAAATACAATGCAGCCTCTTTTCTAGGTGAAGTTTCAATTTTACCGCTGTTTTCTCTTATAACATACCTGCAATTTTAAATACATTTTTCTTTTAATAAAGACTGTTACATTCTGGTGACCCTGAGATGTTTTTATTTGTGATTCAGATCTCAGTAAATGATGGAAGTATAATAATACATTATCCAACTGCAATATGGGAAAACATTCCACCTTTCACACCCCATCCCAATTTAATTTCCTGTTCTGTTTTGATGGGGGTGGGTTTCCTTAAGTGCAGAGGACAGCTAATGTCACTGAATATTCACTCCCTTAAACATTCCAGGCTTCTGCTATGAAGTGAAAAACATGGATGCTTTACTACAGTCTTTGCAACCTACATATATGCTGTAAATTACATTTGGGCAAAACCAATACAACAGTGGTAGGGCAGATACCTTCCAGTATTTCAAAGAGCATGTTAGTGATCTTTGTATTGGAGTATAATGCCTGATAAGAGACTTAATTCAGTTTCCTAGGCAACCATCCAACGTTGCACTAAATTTCTTATAAGGTGTTATCCTTTTATGATTAACAACATTGAGTGTGCTCTGCAGCTGGCATCAGTGCTCTGAGAGTCTAGACACACAAATTTGGAATCTTTCTTTTAGTACTTCCACTTAAAATCTTTGAAAATACTTTGGAAGCAATAAATACCAGGGTATGTGTTCTTTCATAAGACTGTCTGTATTCTGGGAAAAATAAAGCAGTGTTTGAGTGTTACATCTTTTGGTATTTAAAACTACTGCTTGTTCTGTGATTAAAAGAGATGTTACATAAGAGTACATAATTACTGTATCACAGTCTCTTTTCCCGGGTGATCACATAATTATTAAAATAATCATATATATCCAAAATAAAAGAGACAATTAGAATTATGGGCCTATGTGTCTGGATGATAGGATTTCTGGGAAAAGTGTCTGCTCATACTTTTAGTTCTTTTTTCTAAAACAAGTGAATATGACTTGGCCTTCTCCTTATTGTCAAAAGGAAAAGAAAGAATACAATAAAGGTGTACAGAATCTGTTTCGGTTTTACTGTGCAGTATTATACCATGACATATTTTTCTGCATATATTGAACTGTCCATTAGCCTGTTACATAACTGTATTGACATTAGCTTTTACATACAACTGTACAAAATGTTGCAAAATATTGTGCTTACCTGAAAATTAAAGGAAATGTAATTGACAGTTAAAATGATGAAACACAGATAGGTTATATTTGTATACGTTCCTTTATGTATAAGTCTCAATAGGGATACGTATTTTACACACAAAAGCTCCATATGTAAATGTGTTGATATGTTTAATAGTAGTTTCAAATTCATCTTACTATGAAAAGAAACCACTGCGCAAAAATAGTTTTGAAAGATAGTTGTAGTGCTATATATTAACATGTGAAACAAATTTGAAGTGTTTAAATTTTTTACCAGGTAGCTTCTAGAAGTGTTGGAAGAGCGTTTAAATTAGTGTCCTCAGACTAATTGAAATGCTCCATCAAGTTTATTGTTACAATGAAGCAAGCCTGCAAGTGTGGCTGCTCATGTCCTGGATGGGTGCACTCTTCAGTGGCTTAAAAACTGGCTGGATGGCTGAGTTGATGGTCACTGGAGTTAAATCCAGTTGGTGGCTGGGGCTGGTTCTGTTTAATATTTTTATCCATGATCTGGACGAGGGAATGAAAGGCACACTCAGACAGTTTGAAGATCAGACTAAGATGGGCAGGAGTGTTGATCTGCAGGAGGTCAGGAAGGCTCTGCAGAGGCATTAGGACAGGCTGGAGCATCTGGTTGAGGCCAGTGGTATGAGGGTCAGCAATACCAAATGCCAGGTCCTGCACTTGGCTCACAACAACCCCAGGCAGAGCTGCAGGAAGAGCATCTGAGAGTGTTGGTTGGCAGTGGCTGAACATGAGCCAGTGTGTGCCCAAGTGGTCTGGAAGGCCAGTGGTGTCCTGGCCTGTATCAGGGATAGTGTGGCCAGCAGGACCAGGGCAGTGATTGTCCCCTGTAGTTGGCACTGGTGAGGCCACACCTCGAATCCTGTGTCCAGTTTTGGGCTCCTCACTGCTAGAAGGACATGGAGGCACTGGAGCAGGTCCAGAGAAGGGCAGTGGAGCTGGGGAAGGGTCTGGAGCACAAGGCTGATGAGATACAGCTGTGGATTATGTGGCCTGGAGAAAAGGAGGCTGGGGGGTGACCTTATTGTTCTCTCTGTAACTACCTGCAAGGCGGTTGTAGCAAGGTGGAGGTTGGTCCCTTCACCTGAGAAACAAGTGATAGCACAAAAGGAAATGGCCTCAAGTTGTGCCAGGGAAGATTTAGATAGGATATTAGGAAAAATATTGTCAAGCAGTACTGGCCAGGGAAGAGGGTGAGTCACCATCCCTGGAGGGATTTGAAAGTCTCCTGTAGATATGACACGGAGGGACAAGGTTTAGCGGTGGCCTTGGCAGTGTTGGGTTAGTGGTTGGCCGTGATGATCTTAAAAGAGCTTTTCTGACTTAAATGGTTCTGTGTTACCTGATGTATTTTAAAGCAGTTGTAAGGGCTTGCAACATGCTTTAACTTTTTGAGTGAATTTGAATTGAAAGCAGTTGGGCCGAGAATTTGGAAATACTTGTTTGAGGAAATCAGCGTTTAGTAAGTGACACCCACATTGTAAGTTTTTGCTTTTTCGCTTACTTAATGATTCAGTTTTTGGGTGGAAAAGACTCAAGTGTGCAGTTTATTCAAGCTGTGACTCTCTTATAAGTGGTTTTAGTATGGTATGGAGAAATGCTTTGAAAATCCATGAAATCCATGAAGACCAAGAACTGTATTAGCATGAGCTACCATGGATATATGACATGTAGAAAAATGCTGGATCCTCAGGTGTTAATGCCTGACTGAATTTTATTTTTATTTTTCATTTTTATTAATTTAATTGAAATGTTGAGACTAAGGGCATATTCTGCTGAGGATTCAATATTAAAAATGCTTGCAGAACAACTACACATAAAACTTGGAATAATTAGGTTGGAAGGGACCTTTAAAATTATCTGTTCCATGTCTTTGCTTAAAAAATGGCCACGCTATGCTGTTAGAGAAAACTTGGAAATTAAATAACTCAAGAAACTGAGTTGTTCAGATAAAGTAAAGCAGGCTTTTCTATTTATATGAAAGATATCTTGTCTCAAGGATGCCTTGTTGCATCTAAATGCGAGTCAGGTGTTTTGTCTGATATTGCCTTTCATTTTATAGCTTACTGACCTCAGGAAAAGCTGTTTTGGATTGTTGTAGGATTTTCTTAAACAATAAAATGCTGACTGTTTCATGGGGTTTTTTTTCTTTTTTGGAAAAGGCATTTAGAGTATAGTCAATTATTTGTATTTTTTTTCTCCATAATAGCTGCTTTTGTATTTTTAAATGTAACAAAAATACTAACTTCCTACAACACCTCAGAAAATCCTTAAATTTTCTTTGATTTCCTCTTTAGTTAATGGTCACAGCTGAAGGTCACAACTGATTAAAGCCACAACTTTTTTCATCTTTGTGATTAGATTCTCTAAAGTTCCAGGGAAGAAAGTAAAAATCTATGCAGGCTTTTTGGTGTTTTTTAGGGGTTTTTTTGTCCTGGCTAGCTAGTGCTGGAGTAGTGGGAATTAATTTTACCTGAAGTGATCCATGCCTGAGTGATAGGCTGTGATTTAGAATGCCATCTGCTTGCTGTCCGTGGGCATTTCACGATACGACACCTCGAAATGCAGTGCTTTTAACTCAGAGTAGAGAAATCCTAGCCTTCTTTGCTTTCAGCTTGATTCTAATTAATTCTAGTTATGTAAAAAGCCTAGCTTAGAGCTTAAAAATTTCAGAAGATGCCATGAATTTTTGTTCTCAATCTTCTACTTTTCTTTCAGGTTTCTCTTTGGCCTTTAAGACTGTTCTCCTGTTCCTGAGACTGACACCTTGATAGGCACATGGATAGATCATATAAAAAAAGCTTTTGTTTCTTCCTCTCTGCTACTGATGATGAACAGTATATGTCATTAATCCCACTAATGCTTTTCTTAATTAGCTCCTGGAGAGACCCCAAGAAGCACATTAGTGTCTGAAATTGCTGTTGATTAAACTGGCCAGGATTTTATGTTGAGGAGGGGAGCACTGAGGCCCTCTCTGAGAGCCTGCTTATGATTCTTTGCTTAGAAGTAGTCCCTTGACCACATGGATCTGTCAGGCTGGCCCTGTGGGATGCCTTTCTCTCCTGAGCATCCTGCCCAGAACAGAGACTGCCCTAATTGCAGGGGCAGCTCTTTTCCTCCCTCCTTTCTAATGACAGCTGTTCAACACTGCTGCCTGAGCTGGCAAGGTTTCTGAGGAAACAAGGAAGATATTTCTGCCTAGGTTTAATCTCTTTTTGTCCTTAAAGACTTTTCTTTTTAGTAACAGAATTTTTGCCAACACTGATAACATTTCCTCAGTAGAGATTCCTTTTTGCTTAATGCTTTTTTCTAAGCCTGTAGTAATGGACTATCTAAAGTTGATTCATAGAAATAGGTAGACCTGAGACTTAAAATGAGCACAGATATACAAAGAGCAGCAGGTGTAAGTGGTCAGAAGAGAAGAAAAAGCAACAATACAAACTGAAAAGCTCCAGAAGGAACTCTTATTAAAGTTTAACAGAAGGAAAATGTTTGTGCTACCTATGGCATTCTTTGCTGCAGGGGTCATGTAGTTAAACTGCTCAGTTTTTTAAAAACACATTGTTGTTCTAGGCAATTTCTGCAATTTACTTGTTTTATCATTTTCAATCCTAGTAGAGGAAATAAATATTTAATCTCTCAGGCTGTACTCTGACTCTGAAGGCTTGTTTTGGCCCTAACTCATGCATCTACTGTCCCAACTAGTGGTGATAAAATTATTTGGTGAATTTAGATAAAGGAAAATGTATTCAGATTTACTGAGATAAGAGAAGGAAGGCAATGGAAAAAGAAACTGATGGGATAATAAACTCTGTTATGAATAAAGCAGAAAAAGGTATAAATAGCAGCTCAGATGTAGATGGACAGCATTGTCAGCCAATAAAAGGGAGTGATTGTCCCATTCTGCTCTGCACTGGAGTGGCCTCATCTCAAGTGCTGAATGCAGTTTGGGGCACCAGAACATAAAAAAGATCTTAAGTTATTAGAGAGTGTCCAAGGAGGCCGACAAGGATCGTGAAGGCTCTGGAGGAGAAGCCATGTGAGGAGTGACTGAGGTCACTTGATCTGTTCATCCTGGAGAAGAGGAGACAGAGGAGAGACCTCATGGCAGTCTGCAACTTCCTTGTGAGGGAAGAGGAGGGGCAGGCACTGATCTCTGCTCTGTGCTGAACAGCAACAGGACCTGAGGGAATGGCCTGAAATTGAGCTGGGAGCAGTCTAGGTTGGATATCATAAAATGTTTCTTCACCCTGAGGGTGGTTGGGCACTGGAACAGGTTCCCCAGGGAAGTGGTCACAGTATCAAGCCTGAGAGATCTCAAGAAGCATTTGGACAATGCCCGTGGTGTGACTCTTGGTGTCTTCTCTGGCCCAGGAGTCAGACTAAATGATCCTGGTGGATCCCTTTCAACTCAGAATATTCTGTGATTCTATGAAATAGCAGGTCAGTTTGAGGTAGATCTGGTAGATTTAATGTCCACTATGGAGTATTTTTGCTAACTCTTTTAGGTTTTGTTCAGTAATCAAAGCCTCTAAAATTGTGATGTAGAAATCTTAGCAGGAAATCCTCGAGAGAATGAGATTTCTGCAATGTAGAAATCTTAACAGGAAAACCTCAGGAGTGGCTGGAAGTGGTAAGAAACTTTGACAACATGCTAAAATGTGGCAAAAAGGCAAGTTGATTGAAATACAGTGCTTCACAAAAAAAAAAAAAACAGCTGCCAAAGGAATCACTGTCTCCTAAATTTACTGTAGTTTTTTTCTCAACATATCAACAGAAATAAATAACAGAAAGATGTCATATGTTATTAGGTTTCCTAAAATGCATTTGAAATAATGTAAGAATTTAGGCAACAGAAGATAGAAGATTGATAAGGTTAATATAAAGCAGTAGGATTGTTCAGTCCAGACTGCATGTGACAAATTATACACCTGACTGAGTAATTTGTTAGGAGGCTGCCATATTGAATACAGTCTTCATGTATGCTCCTACTTCTTCTTTGTCACCCTTCTTTTAATTCTGACATTTGTTTGGGATTGTTGAGTTTGCAGGTTGATGCCAGGAACAACCAAATGCATGTATTTGCATTGCAGTATAAAGAGAGACACTAATTCAATAATGCAGGTGAGAAAGCTTGAACATCTTAAAGGAAAAGTAGCAGCCAAAATGATGTTCTGTTTTGAAACTTGATCAATAGGAAACCCAGCTTCCAATGATTTCCTGTTGGAGCTTATTCTGACAGAGAAGATGAACAGCCACACTGGAAACCAGCTGGTGGTTGCCAGCATTCAACAGCCTAATTTCTTTTGTCTTGTGCAAATAGAATGTATCATGCCTTATATGGGATCTTACAGAAACTTGAGCTTTTAGGGGAAAAAAGCCAAGCCTGCAGCCATTTGGACCCTTTAACAGCTCCCACAGCATGTTGTCCCTCTGTCAGAGCTCCAGGAGTGGCAAAGGCTGCTGCGTTCAGTAGCTGCACACATTAAATCTGCGGGCTGTGTCATAGCTTAGTTTAACTCAGTGACCTCATCTCTGTTCAGCAGCTTCTCCTAGCTGTTCTCTGTGCTTGCCTTGGTGATTTGAGCAGAGCCCTGGTATCTGCAGCTCCATCAAATGACTCAGAGTGCTAATTAGTCACGAAGGAGCCGTGTTCCCGCAGAACTGGCACTGGCTATGTTTGTTTCCTTCTCTGTAAAGCCAGAATTGCCTTCAGCTGCCCTGCAGTCAGGTCAGTGTAGAGACATCACTAGTAGTGTAAGGCATGGGGACAGGGTCAGTTTAGAAGTGCTGAAAATGGACGTGGAAAGTACTGTTGGCAAGAAAAATGTAATCAGTAGGTGTATAAGTGATTGGAAGTTCATGGGAGTGGTCAGCTGTGTATTCCCAAAAATAACTTCTTAAGGTCTGGACTTCTTTCTTTATTCACAAAATGGGAAAAAACCCCAAAACCAAACCCGACCACCAAACAAAACAGAAGCACCCCTTAAAAACCCAAACCATAAAGAAAAAGTCTCACGCTATCAAAACAATGGTAATCCAACCCAAACAAAAAACCCCCAAACTCTTCAAACTGTAAAACGAAAGTAGCTGTACTAATTTCTTCAGAGGAGAAAGGGTAGAGAAGATAGATGAACAACATAAAACCTTGATAATGGTGGCTGAAGATGTCAGTGGACTATCCAGAACCAGTAGAATTAAATACTCAGATTAGGACACTAAGAAAGCCTTCAGGTATCGCAGGAGGGGAAATTCCAACTTCAGCAGTGTATTTGTCAGTAACAATCATGGTACAGAAATGGCTGCTGTTTTTGATGTGGGAACAGGGGACTCAGGAAACCTCCTTAGAATGTATGATTCTGTTCCCTTTATTTTGCTGGCAAATCTATTGTTTAGTTATTACTATAAAATCATGAAGTACTGGTAAAATTACTTCAGATCTGTCTTTCAAACAATAGCCAAATACACTTATTTCTTTAGAGAGCAGAAATTCTTTAGAAGTCTGTTGAGGTCAGGCAGTAATTGCAAAATATTCTCAAGGTGTTCCGTGATGTAGTACCCAATGTAGCAAAAAGTTATTTTGGCTATGAAGATGGTTATCTTTTACGTGGACTACCTTACATCACTGTCCTGTGAGGGGTGACATCTCCACCAAATCCTCCAATTCTAATAGTTGTGCTTCTTGAAGGAAAGCAGCACACTCAGTATCATCACCCCTCATTTGCAGGAAGAGTAGGTCCCAGATGGGAGATTGGGAACCAGTACAGCAGCGTGTCTTGCACAGCACGGAACTGGCTATGTGTTCATTGGGATATCTTTCCTAATGTTGTAGCATTAATTTATCTGATGGAATTATAAACTTCTGTCTGGAAAAGCAAACAAAAAGAATTGGCAAGTCATTTAATTTTGATTTTTACTTATTTTTAGGGTGTGAAATCATCAGCTGTCGTGCAATTTTACTTAAATAGTGTTTGAGGATTCTTGTTTTAACATAGTAATTTTTTAACAATGCTTTTACTGAAGTAAGGCTGGGTTTCCTGAAGATACACTGTGTGAATAAAGGGATTTAAAACTTTCAAGTTTCTTACAATAAACAGCAAAGTCACACTGATTTTAAAATAGTTGTATATTTCTATTCCAGTTGTTTGCCACTCACCACGCCTAGCATTATTTTTTAGAAAAGCCAGACGTTCTGAAGCTAAGTGGAACATTTTTTGAAGATGAAATCAAAGTCATTCACACCGTTTTGAAGATGGGAATCTTGGTTTCTTTTTAACCTGTTGAAAGTTACTATTTTCTTCCATTTCAGCCTTATGCATTTCTTGTTAGTCTTATAAAATACTCAGAAATGCACTTGAGGCTTTAAAATATTGTGGCCTACTCAGCTTTTATTTTTGAATGACATGTATATTACATCTGTTTCAAAAAAAATTCTTTAAGCATTAGAAAATCTCCACTGGGTGTTTAATCTTTTTTACTTTTTCTTTTTATTTCCCTCTGTCTTTCTGTAGTTCTCCTGGCTTTGATAGATCGTATGGGAGATGCCAAAGACCAAGTTCGCGAGCAAGCACAGAATCTTATATTGAAACTGATGAGTGAAGCAGCACCACCCATGGTATGATTGCTTAATGCACTGGAGGTCTCCAGTGAGCATATGACTTTTGTATGAACTTTGAACATGTCACAATGTTATTGCCACTGTTAATGGTGTAAATGTTAAAGATATTCTTCATGGATTGACACTGATGTATTGTTCAGCTAAAGATAAAAATCTTGGCACGATGTGATTCTGCATATTTTGCACATCATAGCTTAATTCTGAGTAGACGTTTTTATACCATGTAACAGAACTTTGTTAATTAAAGCATGTTTGAAGCGTCTTCTGGATTTGGACAATGGGAATAAATAAGTTTAATTAGCTCCTAATTGATTTAAAATTAGATTTGTACTTGAAGATGTAGGACTAGTCCTTACAGTTAAAGTGCACGTTTTCTAACTTAAGAGAATCTGGCCTTCTGGCTATATGACAACGATGCTCTGTGAACTATGGACAAACTGAGCTGGGGATAAGTTGCCCTTTGGCTTGTCATTTTTGGTTGTAAGGAGGCTTGCTTAACTCAGCCTTCAGTTCTAAGCATTATGTGGCTTCTGAGTGCTTAATCTTATATCTCGACTCTGTGGGTCTGAAAAATGGAGGACTGTTTAACAAGATTATGTTCTTGAATAGTGATGTTATTTGGAGTCTGGAGACCCTGGATGTGAGTAAGAACTTAGTATTTGAGTTTTCAGTTCCTGAAGAAAATCTGTTTCTGAGTTCTAATTCTAGAGTTTAATAGGAAAAAAATTGAGTTTTGTATGTGCTAATTCCTGGCTTTGTTTATTCATAGATTCAAATTTGGATGTTTGTGTGCAGTGAATAAGATGTTGTGGACTTTATCTGGAGTGAGAAAATTATTGTCAGTTGCTTTGTTTGATAAAACATGTAGCATGCTAGGCTATTACAGAACACTTTAATCTCCCTTTGGCTACTGGTCTGATTGGGATTTAGGCATCAGAGTCTAGTAATATCATCCACAAAGACGTGCCTGTATCTATTCACAAGCTGCACTGTCGCTCATATTCATTGACCAAGAGACCTGGCAGTATTTTTTTCTGTCAAAGTGCCAGTAGTTCATAAAGGACATGTTATTGTGCCCAAGATGCTCCCACATACCTGGCATAGAGACCAGCACCTCCACAGCAACAGCATTTGGATGAGTGCACAGCAGAGTACCTTGGAGATACCTTCAGTTTTTAATAAAGAAAGTGATGGTAGTTGTTTTGAGCTAAACCCTTGTCAGGAAAGTTTTGCATTGTTGGTCCGTCTTTGTGCAGAGTTGATAGGCTGTACATAGAGGTGATGGAAGAAGTTTCCATCCTCTGTGAAGATGACTCTGTTTCAGAAAGCATATGAGGTTTGTGGGGTCCAAGGAAGAGCATGTGTGTGTAAGACAAGGTCTGGCTCTCCTGGTAGCTCCCCCAGGGTGGGAGAAGCCTGGCTTTGGTTGTCTGCTCTCAGGAAAGCTTGTGGGTCATTACAACTTCGGATGAAAAGCATCAATCATCCTCACAGCAGGGACCAAAACAGCAGAGTCTTTGCTGTGCCTCCAACACTGAAATACAGAGCTTTAGGCTCTCTGCTGCAGTGAAGCATCCCTTTAGAAGAGCTGAATGGAATAATTGTTTGAAGATAAGTCCTGTAAATTTCTTTCTAGTCAACTCACCTTGCCTCTTCTAGCATGTTGTTGAATAATATTTAATTTGTCCTGTCATTAAATCCCTTTACTTGTTTTAGATGTTTGGGGTTTTTTGTTTCTTTTATGAGCAAGAACTAGATGTAGCTGTTTATAGGCAGGAAGGCATAAAAATATAGGGGGTATAAATGTGCATGAGAGGGGCAAAGAGAGGTTGACATTAGCTCTTGCTAGGAACTTCCAAGAGTTAAAATTTCTAAGCAGCCATTTGAATTTCTCTGTTTAAAAAAAATTAGTTCTTAAGGGATAATTCAGTGAAAGATGAAATTTCTCTCTTTGGTCTGCTTTATTTCAGTAGTCTGAAGTTCCCTCTCTACCTGTATTTTTATACATCCAGCAATGAGATTTCCTTTTTCCCACGTTTGTTCATGACAGAGGGTTAATTGGAAGGATGTTTTCTTCCGTAAAATCCTGTTCTTTGTTTTTAAGCTATGCAGTTTTGGCAAGCCATATCCTGCTCGTCTAAGGTTTGTTTTCTCTAAATGCAATGAAGTATAAAACAAACAAACAAAAAAAACCACAGATGGGACAAAATTATCAAGCAGGGCTCTAATTGGAAAATTTTATGTCTGCTCTGAAGCGTGCTACCTCATTAATAAAGAGGGTGCATATTCCCTGCTCTTATGCTCTGTTTTTGTTGATCAACAGCTGTTTGTGAGGGCTTTATTTTTTTTTTCCAGAAAGCCGATTGCAATAATTAGTATGTAATACATTTTAGCAGCTTTGTGTGGCGTCATTATAGGTTGCAGTTGCAGCACTCCGGGGTGCAGTTGGCGGGAGGGAGGTGCTTGGGCTGCAAAGTGTGCAGCTCCTGGCAGTGTGCAGCCATCCATCGCTAGGCAACGCTGCCCGGATGCTGGCCGGGCTGCAATGGCAGCGCTGCAGCTGGGGCGAGCTGCAGGCTGAGCCCATGCATCTGCTCCCAGGGAGAATCCCCGAGCTTCTCTGCTCCACCTTTGTGCTTCCAATACCCTGATACACAGCTAGAGCACGGCAAGGAGATGGAAAGGTAACGAGGTACAGGCAGCAGGCAGAGAGCTAGGGTGGGCAGAGGAAAACGAGTGCGCAAGGAGGTGAGCGAGGGTTCAGCGAGCCTGGGGATCGTACCACAGGAAGCGGCACCAGCGCGGAGAGGAGAACCGAAAGCAGAACAAAAATGGAAGCACACGAATTAGAACGAGAGGGCAAGAAATAATCAAAAAATGAAGAAATAGATCTAAAGCAAAAGTAAGGGAGAAGTGGGGCAGCAGGAGTAGAGATAAGGATAAGCTAAAAGGGATGTGAGGAAATTTTGGCAGGGAAACAGAATATGAAGCAAAAAGAATATATTAACTTCTGCTTGAGTCAGTAGTTTGTAATGTTAATGTTTGTTTTGTGTGCATTAACTGTAACAATTCTGTATGTTTTCAGAGCTGTTTGTTAAACAAGGAAAATACTCAGCTAGATTGCTGAATTACTTTTTTTTAGGAATTGGTTCTGGTGTAGAATTAATCTGTGTTGTGTTCCATATTGTGCATTTCATAAGTTAATTTTATCACTTTTCCAGTGGACCTGCCTGTTATTTTTTTTGCAACTATTATGAATGTAATTATATGGAATAGAATTATGTTGTATTGTGCTCCTGGTAATTAAAGACCGTTATTTCTGCTTTTATAGTACATTTGGGAACGCCTTGCTGTTGGTTTTAAACACAAGAATTACCGATCCCGAGAAGGAGTGTGTTTGTGTCTTGTTGCTACCTTAAACATGTAAGCTTTTTGTTTCTATGGAGATGTAATGGTTGTATCCTTATGAATGTCATTTTTCTCTAAAGTAATCCTTTAGGGAGTCTGCTTCAATTAAATTAATATATGGGAAAAACCAAACAACTTAAATAGCGGGCTTTCTGAAAGAAAGACTAAAGTTACAGAAATTTATCTTATTTTAAAGTACATAAAGGACTAGTAAGAGAGAGACAGAGCTTGATTGAGGTCAGTTTGTATTCTATGAAATCTAAGCCAGAAGTTCACTTCTGCAAAAATTATTTTCTGTTTTTTTCTTAAAAAACACTCCTCTTTTTTTTTTTTTAGTTACGGTGCACAACCATTAATCCTCAGCAAGTTGGTACCACATTTGTGTATAGCATTTGGTGACTCCAACAGTCAGGTAAGGATTTCAGTACTTACTGGGCCTTGAACAAGTATACTTTGACAGAGCAGTGAAAGCAAAATATATATAAGCATTCAAAGAAAAGCTGATAAGAGTCCTTGTGTGCAGCAGATCATTATTTTCTACCATGAGAAAAAGTAAGCCAAATTTCTTCTTAATCAGTCCATTCACTGAAAAATGAAAGTAGAGTTGCAAAGGCAGCAGTATCACGATATACTGGTCCCTTTAGTTTTGTCTTCAGAAGTTGAAACTAGTAATTGCTGAAAGTAATTGTTTCTTACAGAGCGTGTTGAAAGGATATAAATAAAAAAGTAAGCTATTGACACAAAAAATTACCTCCAGAAGCAGCCCTTATATGAAACCTGCACTAGTTTGCTGGATTTGCTGAAGTTAACATTATGTGTAATTATTTTCCAATTGGAACCCAAATAGCAATTAGGAACAAGGACTCATTAAAATCATTAAAGTAAGCAAAAACATCTGCAGTGAAAATCAGGAAGTAGTTCATAATGGTGACATCTGGACCTCAGAAAATCTTCCAGTGGAAACGGTTAAAATATCTTGATTTATCTGAAATTGTGTTTGAGGGAAAAGACAATGAATACATAAGGGAGAAGATAACATTGGTAGAAGATGGACTTTTAAACAGAATTGGTCTTTATACTAATTCCTGAATTCAGCAAAGTTCTTGTCTCCCCTGTGCTGCATAGTATTGTTCTGTTCTAGAGAAATTCTGTTGAGAATTTGTCCTGTTTACTAATGATCAGCAAAGATGTAATTCACATCTTGCTAGAGCAATTGTATGTTTAGTTTGAACTGCTGCAAAGAATAATACAATATATTAATTCCAGACATTCTTTACAGAGAATAATGGCATTTTCTAAAATGCATTTTTGGCAGGTTTTTTTGTGATGACCATGTTTAAAATTTTGGAAGAGGCACTCTATCTCCTTTCTTTGTCCTGTTCTTTCCCTTTCTGTGGTCCTGCTCTATTCCTTTTCTTGTGCTGATGTCATGCCACCTGATTCCAGTTGAAATAAATAAAGAAAATGCTGATCACTTTGGTCCACTCTTGTGGGCAGTCTTAGTCTTCCAGAAGGACCTTGCTGTGTGTCAGAACAGATGAAAGCAAGATGAAATGTCAAGACTGAGTGCAGGAGCTAACTTTTGAAAGTATTGCCTGCGGTGAGCGAGTCCTAGATCAAGCACATTTTTTCCACCAATGCTGTTCTTATGTCAGATCCAGAAATTCCCTCTAAAGCTGTTATTTCTAGGATTTTGTACCATCTGGACATGCTCTAACTTGGAACAATTGCCATCTTGATATAACAGTTGTGTTTCCTTTCCTTTTCACCCTCACTATTTCAACTGAATTGACATACAGGGCCATAGAAACTGTCAGCAAATGTTGTTTTGGTTTCTGTAACCCTGAAATTAACAATTTAAACTGTTCACAGGTGAGAGATGCTGCCATACTAGCCATTGTAGAGGTTTATAGACATGTGGGAGAGAAAGTACGAATAGATCTTACAAAAAGAGGAATTCCTCCTGGAAGGTGAGCTAGCTGTTCTCCTTTTGTAATTCTGAGCCATTTATGTTTTACTGTTTTTTATCTGAACTTTAAACTCACTAAAAATTCTGTTTTGAAATTACTGTAATTTTTATTTTGTATTCTAGTTAGTTTTGCCTTTCAGTATGATGTTACTAGAGTTTCTGACTGTGTTGTATGTTGATTAGTTTATATGAAAGAAAATTATTATTATTATTAGTTACTATTATTAGTAGTATCGTAGTAGTTTATATGAAACAAAACATTGTTTTGTTTCTACCTTTGATTAATTAAGAAAGCTAGACAGAGCTTGAAATTGTACTTAGTGAGAAAGACTATTTATTCCATAAAATCTTTAAAATTCCTTGTTGAGGCAATTTATACTTCCTAAAATGTGTTAACCCCTTATATATTAGCATAGCACTTTACCATCACCTTCATCTCACTTCTTTTTTGATAAAGCTGAATATGTCTACTACTTGATTTTAGAGAGAGTATCAGATGAGTGCCTCATCAGACCCATCTAAAAAACTAAACTAAACTAAGAGCTAAAACTAAACTCTCCGAAGAGAAGGTTCTTAGGAGACTTCAGAGCACTTTCAATACCTAAAGAGGGCTGGAGAGGCATTTCTTACAAGGATGTGATAGGACCAGCGTCAAGGGCTTTAAACTGGAAGAGGTTAAGTTTAGATTCGATATTAGGAAGCAATTCTTTTTTGTGAGGATGGCGTGACACTGGAACTGGTTGCCCAGAGAAGCTGTGACTGCCCTGTCCCTGGCAGTATTCAAGGTGAGATTGGATGGGGCTTTGAGTAGCCTGGTCTAGTGAAAGGTTATCCCAGCCCATGACAGAGGGCTTGGAACTGGATGATCCAAAATCACTCTACGGTTCTATGGAAGAAGAAGGGCCATGGAAGAAGGGTGTTGAATGTATTGTTTCTCATTCCAGGCAGAGTTCAGCCTGGTGAGACACAAGTTTACCCTGCCTATGAGAATGAGAAGTCGCACACATTCTCTTCTATTTAATGATAGTCTTGCTTTTAGACTAGTAATGGATTAAATGGTTACCAGAGAAGTTAGGCCATATTACTACAATTCAAAAAATTAAGTTTTCTATCCAATAAGTGGAACATATCCAAGATGATCTTCCTTGCATTAAGATAGGGCCTTGGACATCTTTTGGAACAGAGAATAAAAGAGTGCAGATATCACAGCCTTTTTGAAAGGAATGTTGGGTCTGACTGTAAGTTTAAGTTCCTCACCGTTTACAATTCCATGTGATACAAGCTTGAGTACATCTTGGGATCCAAATAGGATTAAACGCCATAGGTGCTTTGTATCCTCAGGACAATCAACAGCTTCTAATTTAGTTGCAGTAGGTGCCAAGTTGTTGTTTCTACTGTCTGAATCAGCTGAATACAAAATTCCCCCTGATCTGAAAGCAAGCATGGTTGTATAATTTGCATTTACATAAAGAAGCAAGACTCTACTTGGTGCATGTTAAATGGGTTGTTGCCACTAAATCTCCACCAGTTTTGCACCTGACAGTCAGGACCAGTGTTAAATAGTACATGAGCTGAGTGTCAGTGCTGTGTCCTCTGCAGTAGGTTTCAGGCTGGGATAAAGGGGGCAGTTATGATTTGCTTGAGTTAAACATGAGACTGCTGCTCTCTGTCCCATCCATCCCTGACAGAAAGCAGAGTTCCTGTAGGCCTGTCTTACTCCTTCACACAACTAAGAAGGTGTTTGACAAAGCTCAGGAAAGACAGATTAGCTCTGTGGTAGCTCAGACTGTTGTTCCTTCAGAGGCAGACCTCATTTAAGACATTTCTTCCCCCGTGCCTGTCAGAGGTTTTCCCTTTGCTTAGATGCAGTGAAATTTTCAGGTGGTTATGCAGGAGCTGTGATCTGTGGAAAAAAACCCCTTTGATGTAGAGTATCATCATTATTTTGAGAGGAATCTGTGTTCATGTGTGCGTGTCTGGGTTGGTTTTAAGGGTTTTAAGTATTACAGATAATCTGTAGTTCAGACACGGCTGCTTTCAGTTGTTGAGTTCAGCCTTAAAGAACTGCATTGCAGCTCCTCTGCTGTAAGTCAGTGTGTTAAAAATTACATGTGAACATAAATATTAGCAGAAAAATCTATTACTTTAGTGTTTGGTGCACACATGAATCAATAGAATGTAGGCTTGTTTTGTTTGCATAACAAATTACACATTACAGAGCTGTGTGTTGCTGCTTGAATGCACTCCATCCTAGAGCACTGGAAAATAAGAGCTCCTGTCTGCTGAAAGGAAGGCAGGAAAGTTAATCAAGCATTGTTTTGAGAAATTGTTCAACTTCCTTAAATATGCAAATGGTATATACATGTTGTGTCTGTATAAAGCCAAATACAGTCAGTACTTTAATAATAGTAGGCTTAAAAGGTTTTCTAATCTGCACCTGGTAGGGTTTGCCTTTGTGGAAAATACTGGATTTTCTACAGGGCTTTACTGGACCTGTTGTAATCTAAGTCATGAATAAAATATGGGATCTTACTTTTGTAGCTCAATTCAACTTATTTACTATTTATTTTTCTTCAGTGCATTTCTCTTCTTTACTGAGATTAATTAGTGAGTTTGTTTATAAATAAAATCAGTGAGTTCCTGTTTCTATTTGTTATTTTTTTAACTTAAAAAATCTCAGATTATTATTATGCTTTTTGCTCAAAACACGTTCCTTTTCCAGAACAATCAGTATCAAGTCAGTGGTTGGAAATTTGGATGTTGTTTTCCCTTTTGTTATAATTGCTGCCAGAAAGACTTTACAGTCTTTGGTGTCAGACCTGAAAGCAGTAGTGCTAATATATTTGTGAATACTGAAAATGGATGTTATAATTATTGTTCAGTGAGCCAAAAATACTGAAGAGGTTTTGTTCTCTATGGGCCAAACTGAATGTTTTACAGTATGGAATCTGTGTGGCTGATCTTCCCTGAATGGAAATAGTATACGTGGCTCTGGATAGCAGTTACTTAGTCTGAGTGTTAAAAGCTTTTATCGTTGAGGAATTCATCTGATAAATTTCCCCACTGTTGCTTGAGAAACAGAAATGTAAGAAACCAGTCATTTGTTTGGTTCCTATGTCTAGGGCCAAAACTTCATTTCCTAAAATGTTGAAGCATATTGCAGTATGCGTTTCTGAATACCAGATTTTATGTGGTATGCACATTCTATTTATCTGTCTAGTTCAAGTTGTAGATGAGGTCCATCTGTGTGTCCAGATGTGGACACATGTCTTCAAGATCTTTTTTTTTTCTTGGAAGGGGGAAATATGGAGAAACAACTGCAAAGTTTCATATGGGCCATTTCCTGCTTTAGACTCAGTTTGGACATAAACAACTGACTAGTTCACCATCCATTCTTCTTCTTTATCCTTCTGCTGTTGATAGGGGAGTGGTGCTCTTTTGCCTCTTCACCACAAGGTTCACACTTTTAGGTACCCCCTCTGCCCATCATATGAACAGTTGAACTGCATCAAGCGTGGTCGTGAAAAACAGCTTTCAGTGTGAAATGTTGTGCACATTCTGTGGAAGCATCCATGTTTCCATGTGTATGCATGTCAGCTCAAGCTGTGCCCTAGCGGGGTACATGTGTATTCCTCCTGTTGCCCATCCTCACCGCAGTATGTTAATACTTTGATTGAGACCTGTTGCCTGCTGGAGGAGAGGGTTTGGCAGGTTGCCAGGAACCCCCATTTAAAGTGCTACAACTTCATGCATTCATTCATTCATTCACTGACAGCCCATCCAGAAATACCTGCTATCCCAAACATGAGGTTTTTTGTCATTGGGAATTTTCCCATCTATATGAGAAGTTGGGGGAGACCTGTCTATGGCTGTCTGGGAAAAGGAGATAGTATTTCTGTCCACCAGTGACATGTGGTGACTTCAGTGGTTGATTATGATTGCCACATCCAGAGTTGGGCTTGCAGATATGACATGAAGGAGTAATAATGCTTCCTTTCTCAAAGAACATTCCTTATTGCCAGTAAAACTGGTCTTCATCCAGCCCTGTAGAATTTCTTGGACTCCTCTTGGCAGGCTCTCTTTTGCCAGGAGCTGAACCTCCTGTAAACATTCTTAAATTGATGGTGGTTGCAATAATTTTAGAGACTCTGGCCCATACTGCCTTGCTGCTTGTCACCATGTGAAGAAATAAGAGAAGAAGGTAGTAAGAAAAGCAGGGTGGGAGGAGAGGGAGGGAGAAACTTGTTGCGAGAGACTTTGCAAAGTAGTAGTTACAGATCCTGTAAGCTCTTCTAAAGAGAGGGTTGGTTCTGCAGTAGTGCTTTACCATGTTGACAGCTGTGTTATAATGGGCTCTTCTGTTGTTGTTGCAATTATGACAAATACTGTAGAGTGTGTCTCTGGTCATAACGACATGCTTTGAAAGTGTGAGGAGTGGCAGTACTGTGTGTTGTTCTCCAGCCTGCAACACTGACAATATTGCGTCCACTGCTGACTAACACTTTTTAAAAAATTGTTTATAGTTAATACTTTATCAAATATTTTGCCCAGAGTGAGAGGCAACATGTATATTATTGTAACATATTTACAAGGAAGCATTTTGCTTTTAGCTTCTGTTTAAAACACTCAGGAAAGCATTTTTGAAAACAAAGTTCAAAAGAGCCGGAAATATTTTTTTTTCTTTTGAATTCCATAAAATATTTGTGCCAAGTGGATAACAAGAGCTTTACAGGATGTAAAAATCAAAGTGAAACTTTAAAGCAAATCTGTTAATCTCTCTAGTCATATTTAGTTTCTCTTGGGATGACAGTTTTAGCCTTTCAGATATACTGTTAAGTCTTCCTCATTAACTAGGTGAACTGCTAATGCAGTGTTTGCTGTGGAATCCAGCACTGTTGAGGGGAACTCACAGCAATCCCTGATAAACACAAACATATGAGGCAAACACATTAACTTCTTGTTATGAAAGCAAGATGACCTAATGCATTGTTATAGATATTGATTCTCGTGTGAACTCCTCGCTTTGTACGGTTGAATGCACATAGAATGTTAATGGGATTTCATGTGTCATTAGTAAATTTCACTACCCCAAAAACATTTCATTTCAAAAGGTTTAATTTTTCAAGTCAAAGGGCAGAAAACCCCATTTCAGTATATACTGCCTTTGGTTTGCAAAACTGATTATTTCAAAACTTGAGGTTTAACAGTAAAGCAGTGACATTTGTGAATTGCTGCCGTTTCAGACATTTTGCTGTGACAGCACTGGTTGGAAATGCAATGGTGGTGCAAAAGGGAGTGGGGTTAATAGATTCCAGACACAAGCTGGTGAGTGTGCTAGGGAAAGATTAGGCAAACTACTACTGAGCTACATCTAGTTTTGAGCTAAGTTGAGATGGCAGAATAACTGCTGGTTTGTGTTAGGGGTTATCCACTTAAATGATTAAGAGGGTTTTTGGTTGTGTTGTTTTAGATCCTTGCAGTAGGGTAGGCTTTTTGGTGAAGATCTGTATAGTTCTTGTTGTGGGCCTACTAAGTCCAGGACAAATTTGCTCTGTAGCATATTGCTTTGAAGCATTTGGAAAGTAAAAATAATGCATCATGAGAGTCCTAAATTGTTGGAAAGGTGGGGGGGAAGGCTCAAATTTTTTATGGTATTGTCTGTCTGCATTTCATTTTTTTATCACATTTTTCATGATTACGTAATGAGGTTTATTAGGATGAGGTTTATTAGGTAAATGAGGTCCCAGTGAGTGAAAGGGATATGGAAGTCTCAGAGAATGTAGACTAAGTGCACTGCCTCTCTGCATGGATCATTGCATAAAAGTGGTATGTGCACAATGAAATGCTGAAGTGAAATCTTTGTGTGTCCTTGACTTTTCTCCTTGTGAGAATTTTCATACCCAGGTGTAGTTCTTATCCATTTTTCTTGTTTTGTCATGAAACAGTTTGGATTGTCAATTGTAAAGACAGCTTATCAGTGCAAATTTTGAATTGGGTAGTTTAGTCTCTGGTTCTTCTGACGTAGCTGAACTGTACCTGTTCGGAGATCTGCAGATTTCCAGGTGATTTGTAGTTCATAACTTTGTTCATTTAAAATCAGGATTCAGTCCTGATAGTCCTGGAGCTAAAAATCCCATGTGCATGTTACATATTACCATATTCCAAGTAGTCTAAAATTCAGAGAAGTCTTTGGAGAAATACAAGAAAATATTCTCAGTTGTTTGCAGCTGAACAGTGTCAGTACAAATCTATTGTTAATGTGTGGGTCACATTTTTCTTGGAGATACTTCCACTGCTTTTATTGAGTTTTCTGCAGAAGTGATGAGAAAGAGCTGTTGCAGTGTTTTGCCAGCTGTCTTGATTGAACACCGTTTTTTGCCCCGTGGGACTAGATTGCAAATGTAGGATTGTGGAGTTTTTTGGTTTGGTTTATCCTGAGTTTTGTTTGTCTGTTTGCTGTTTACATGTAGCAAAAGCATTTGCAGTGTATTCTCTATTGTGACAGTTAAAATCTATGGTGTATGGGTTGGACAATTTAAGTGTTTAGGATATCTTAAGTTTAGAAGAAAGTCTTGTTGTTTGGGTTTTTCCCCCTGTGGAAGTGCTAACTAGCACAGAGCTCTTTTCATAACCAAACTGAGGAAATTTCGTGGAACAAAAACTTTGAAAAAAAATATTAATAGTCTTAGAACAAATTAAATAGCAATCCTTTTTTTTTCTTCTAAGTGGACATTCCATAGTTCAAATTGTAACCTTTTATTTTTGAGTATGAATAAATATATGTATAGACTATATATACCCAATATGTGCTATTACTGAACCTGAACTATAGAAGGTTATTTTTAATCATACTAATAACATGATTTTTGTTCTTTGCTAAGTTTACTTTGTTTTCTATGCATTTCTGAAGATGCTCAGCTAAAGAGGAATCCTTTAGGAATTGTTTCTTCATACACTTAATCCCTTGTATATTTTGCATTGCTGCTTTATATATGCTAATAAACTAATTTCTGTTTTTATCAGTAGCCAGTGAGATTTCAGAGATGTAAAAATCCTTTGTTGTTTTTGTTCTTTATAGGTTGCAAACAATCTTTGCAAAATTTGATGAAATAAGAAACTCTGACAATATGATTTTAAGTAACGTCAGTGGTGAGTATGAAAGATCATATATTTATAATCAGCTTTAGATTAATGCAAGATAAGTATTTAAATACTAGCATTATCAGTGTGAGATGGATGAATAGCAACATGTAAATGCTAAGAAAATGAGACACTTGGTGAAACAAGCTTGTACACTTTACTGGAACTATTTGCTGGATTGTGGTCAGAATACAATTGAAAAAGGTGTTGAAACTGCATGGAAACAAGCAGTGAATATTTAACGAGTTACAGATGTGCTCAGCAGAGGATAGAAGAATGCTACAAATTGTTCATGTATGGGAAAAAAGATCAGATGAACCTTTATCCTTAGTATGTTTCTAAGAGAAAAATGTACTTTAGTGATGGGTGTGTTTGATACTTTCTCTGTTAAAATGATGCATCATGATTATAATTACATGGAGTTTTAAATTACAGAAATAGGAGACTGCAGCATTCAAAGACAATTGTTGAAGTTAAGACTTCGTTGAGCTTGGGTTCCTTATTTTGGTGTATTTCAGGAAAAGACAACCAGTTATACAGAAAATCCCTGTTGCTTCTTACTGCTTTATTGCTACCGTATTTTTTAGTATGAAAATTTAATTTAAAACTGTAAATTATGAAAGAAGTGTTACATAACAGCAAAACAAAAGGAGGTGCCATGGCAGTGGCGTTAGCATAGTCAGTTTTGGAAGCCTCGTTGTCTTCTGCAAGGAATCAATAGACCTTGTTTTATTAGGAAGTGTTTCCTCATATTAATTTGTCTTTGAAAGTAACTATGTTGATTATGATCTAAAGAGTGTAACTGTTCAAGAGTAGAAATATTTTGAGGAATGTATATAATTCCTTAATGTACTCAAATATACCTTTTTCGTTTTAAATTTTCTCACCCTTTTCTTGTTAGTGTGAAAACAGAAGTGACTGTAGGTTCAAAGGAAAGTGGTTTTGTAACTTTTCTTTGACATAGCAAGAGTTTTCATGCTGCATTTTGCTTTGAAATAAAACATTGCTATTCTTGAACACTTAAAAATTGATTTGTAAAAATTTATGTATTTTTAAAAAACCCACAGCATTCTAATTTGGGGAAGAATGTTCTACATAAAAATGTAAATGTTTCTGTTCACTTCGATTGTAAACTTACTCATGAAAGGGTGAACCATTATCTTTTGCGTTTAACATTAATACAGCTGCATAGGTTTCATAGGTTTGAGAGATTCAGAGATGCATTTTACATGTGTATTTTTTCTGTCAGTAGTTCTCAGGAGAACAGAGAAAGTCACAAAGGGGAATATAAGCATTGAAATTATTTAAATATATAAAAATACATATACCATATTACTAGAGTAGTTAACATAGCACTTCTGTCCTTTTTGTCTCCATTTAAGAGAGTTGAGAAAGTTTATTTTGAAGCTATTTTTATCTCATGTGCAAAACACAGATATTAATGCTGATCTGTGACACTATAAACCATGTATTTTATCTTGTAGGTAGCAATTTCTCTGCAAAAGTTACTGTGATTCAGTTTTGGTACCATAAATGACAGAATCCCTCTTAATACGTTGGTTTCAGTATTTTTGCTTGAACCTAGTTCATCTGTTGCTTTCATCTAGGCAGTTTTTCAATGTTATTGAAAGGTATTCTTCCATTGTTAGTGCTTTATCTTGGCTTTGTGCTTCATTATTCTCTGAAGGACAATTTGTATTTACTGCTTGCACGTGTACATTTAAAGTTACTGTTGAATTCCTGTGGCCTTGGTTCCAACTTTCCTTTCAGGAGCTTTATCAAACATCTCTGGATAAAGGCCAAATTTTAGTGACTAAATACATCTGTTACAGTGTTGAGGATTTTTTTTTTTTTTTTGTGCTTTGTATGTTTTGTAGTAGGGATTGGGATGGTGGGGGGAGAATAGGGTTGTCTTTCCCAAATGGGGGAGGCAGAGGCAGGGTGGAAAGCACAAAAACACTTCATCTGACTTTAATATCATCAAACTCCACAGTGGGCCTTCTTAACAGCAAAAGAAATGGCTTTTTGCCAGGTGGATTTACTGTCCCAAGTAGGGTGACTGTACTGATGGGAGTCCTGTTCACTGTGTGATACATAGGGAGGAACTTGTTAATACAACCTCAGAAGATGGCATCTTCTTCATAGCCCTGAGTTGCACTGCTGTGGTATTGAATATTTGGTGTGTTGACCTAGTTTCTGAGAATCCAGAGATGTGACTTAGGATTCTCTCATCAAATAATACTGTCAGTTGTTCACTCTTTTTATCCAGCATGTACTTAGGAAGAAAAAAAAGGAATAGAGAGTCAAAGCTTGCAGCTTTAAACAACCTGATTACAAAAATGTTTTCCATACTTTATTGATAGTCAAAACAAATTATATTTAAAAAAATTCTGATCTAATACTTGAGAGTTTTAAAAGACATCATGTTGGTATGCTTAGGTACGTGGGAGAAATACAGGTAGGACAGGAAAAGGTCTCCTTCCTGCCATCTTAGCACACTGGTAGATGTAGTATCTTACTTTTTCAGTGTGCTGGAGGAGAGCTAGTGAGAACAGTCCCTTTAGTCTTATGTTGCCTCTTTCCTTTGTTGAATCTGGTCTCTGATGGAATGGTGAAGAGCAGGGGGAGAATGTGTTACCATTAGGGACTGATAGATCCTCTTGGAGGGTAGAAGGTGGAAGGCACATTCAGACACTTATGGATGGAATAATTGGGGTGGGATGTAACAAGGAGTTTCAAAAGCCAACACATGAGGAGGTGCCATGTCTAACAAGGGAACTGGGAAGGAATCTTAGTGCTTTTGCTTGATAAGAGTGGCTTACAGCCTTAAATAATATCCCACTGCTAGCTTGCCTCTCCAGCTGACCCTTGATTTTTTTATTTTTTACTCTAAGAAGTGTATAGTAAAATCAGAGATAATTTCTTTAATGTGAATTATGTGAATGAATGAGCTACTATGCAAACCTTGGGATTTGTTTACATTCATAATGATGTGTATTAAAAGAATCATATCAGGATGTTTGCCTGTTAAGCAATATCTTACACGTGCTGCTAGTTTTGCTCTTTCACTCCACCAGAAGAACTATATGTGGCCTTCCAAACTGGAGAAGATTCTTTAAGCACACACCCCCCCCTCCACACACACCATTTTTCAGCAAGTGAATGTTCATTTCTATGGAAACAGAACTGGCAGCCAATCTCAGCACTACAAAAGCAGTTGTTTCTGCTGCCTGAGATTTGTAAATACTATTTTCTTTAAGAGAATTCAAGCAGACTCCTGTATTGGATAGTAGTGTCATTATTGAAACAGGGAATTAAAACAAAAGTAGGGAAACTATTAATACTGAGCTCCCTGCTGCACTCAGCAGAATGATTGGGCTGAAGATAAATCGTACATCTCTGTTCAAGCCGTGCACTTTTTCCATTTTAATATTTAATGGCTCAAAGGACTGGCTTTACAAACACAAAATATGACAGGTAGGATGTGTGATGTTAGTATCATGGTGTAGGGGAGCTGTGTTATGGGTGATAAAGATGCAGCTGAAATACGTGTTCTCCTGGAAAAAAAAGGGGCAAATAAAAATCCATAGCACTAGTGTGTATCTGTTTTTCCACATTACACTATTGTTTTTTATTTCCCTTTGCTGTTTTCTATTTGGAAATATAGTTACTATGGAGACAGTGACGACATACTCTTAATAGAGCTCACCAGTGCAGCACAACATGAATATATACCGTTTGGGAATACTGGTGATAGCTGCTGTGATTATTTTATAGAGGTTTTGAGCTGCATGTATTCCTTTGATGTGCTCGGTGGAAGCGGTCAAAATGTAGCCACATCATTTTCCATTTCAGCTGCTCTTCCCAATGGCTTATCATTTTAAATAGGAAAATCTACTGATCAGTGAAGTGTACTGGTCAATTCAATCCCATTTGGAAGAAAAGGGCCTCATCAGGCTGATGCTTTCACTGGTTTTAAGGAATTTGACTGAGTTATTGGATTGTTACTACAGGGAACTGTGTCTGGCTGCTTGCAAATGCGTGGTTCTCATGCTCTCTGCAACAGCATATGCTGCAGTCTGCCTGAGTTTTAAACTTTTCTATTGGCAAGACTAAGTAAATTGGGACTACTTACTTGCTACTCTTTTTTTTTTTTTTTTAATCACTGTTGGATTGCACTCTCTACTCTCAGCATGTCACCCAAAATGTAGGTTCAGGTACAAACTGATGAGGTACAAAATGATCAGCAGCTCAGGTGTGGGCAGGCTGTCACTGATGCTCCCCAGCGTGTGTTGCACGCATGCTTTGGAAGAAGCAGTTCCTCTTTCAAAGGTGCGGGGAGGGGGGGTTTTCCAAAGAAGTCTTCCGAAAACTCAAAGAAAGAGGCAGCAGTTTTCTTCAACGGAGCCTTTTCCTACTTCTGTGTCTTTATTGTTTTGTTTCATTTCGTGTTATGTTACGTTTTGGTTGATCTCTGTTCCGCAGAGCGCTCGTCCTTTACCGATGCTCCTTCTCCTCCGGTTTCACGTTCTGTGGTGGTGGTGGGGGGCAGAGCTCGCCCCGGCCTGTGGGCTGTCCCCGGGGCTGTGGGCTGTCCCCGGTGGCGGCGGGGGGGACGCGGCGGGCCGTGACGGCGGGGGCGGAGCGCCCGGGGGGGCCGGGCCGGCGCGGAGGCTCCCTCGCAAGGCGGGACTGCTATTTTGAAGCGAGGCGGCGGCTGCAGCGGCAGGGAGCCGGCGGGGATCCGGCCGGGACCCGCCGCGCCCGCCCTCCCGCGCCACCGGCAGGCATGATGGCTGTGGGGGACGGTGAGTGGGGAGCGCCGTGCCCTTGGGGAGCGGCGCGGGGCCGCGGGGGCTCTCGGCAGCCCGGGCGGGCCGGGGAGCTCGGTATGGCAGGTTGGTATCTCGGGCTGACGGGCTCGGCTTCAGCCTGAGCCGGGCAATGGGCGATGGATGCTACGTGCAGCAGCCGGAGGGTACCGGGGCACCGAGCGTGGCCGCTCCAGCCCTTCTTGGAATTTTAACCGTGCCTGGGTTTCTGGGGTGGCCCGTGATCTCAATTATTTACTACTCTGGCCGATTCCGCTGTGCATTTGTATGTTGGCGTTGTGTTTACCCCTCTCGCCTCGGTGTTACTTGTGTTGGCCACCTCTGCAAGATAAGGCAGAATTTACTATACTGCTTTGTAAACAAGCGGATGTTAACCTGCCCTGTTATGTGAAGAAATTGATACTTATTTGGCATAGCCATAAAAGAAGAGCCTTGCTGCTAGAGCTGGAGATGTATATTTAATAAAGACATGGGATGTTACTACGTTTCCTTCACTGCCCAGTGTATTGTTACACAAACCAATGGAAAGTAGGTCAGGAAAGCAATACAGACTATATGGTTGTGTTTTCGTTAAAAACTAGACTTATGTTTTATCTTTAGGACAGCCCTTGGGTTTGCATGTCAGCCAGGTTCTCTGAGCTTAATACCTTGATGACTTTATATATATGCGTTGTTATTTTTAGAGAGATTTGAGGCACATTCATTGGACTTGCAGCAAGTTTAGGGATGAGGTAGGATGGCTGTGCTTTCACAAGTGATGATATATGCAGATTTGCATTAAAAAGATGGTTTATAAAGATGACAGATTAAGATTAAATCTTTTATCTGAATTTGCTGAAACAGTAGTTGGAAGAGTCCTGGGAAGGACTCTTTATTGAGGCAACCTGAAATGTGTGTTTTTCACTTAGTTCTTTCAAATGTCAGAGACCGAAAGAGATAATGATTGTGACCAGAGCAGTGAAATTATGTCTGGACTGTACAGTCTAAAAAAAATTAGGGGCGGTTCTCTGATGTTTGTATTTTTGTCATTTGCAAGGTGCAAGGGAAGTCATGGTCTCTGTAGAACTGAGTAAGTACCAAGCTCACTCTTGCTGAGATTTTTTTTTCTTGGAAATGTTTTTCTTCATCTTTGTTTCCTTCCTGTGAGGCAACACAGTTCTTCATGGTGTAAACATGAATTGTGGTAACTTGCAGATTAAGAATACAAGTTGTAGCATGTTAAGAAATAGCTGCATTCTCTAGGCAAAGCAGTAGGATTTTTGTCGTTCTGTAATGGTCAAGGTTTATAAAGTGAGGGTGGTTGTGGAGCTCTTTTCTGTATAATTTAATTCGTCATTAACAAAGGCACTAAGAACAAAGTACTGTTCAGGCAGTCAGCTGACATTCTGTGTAGGAGCTTTGAGCAATAATGCCAGATACAATTAACAGTGTGTAGGATGATTATGTAGCTGTTGGTCTCTCTTAAAACTACTGCTTACCACATTTACAAGGAATTCAGTCTTCTGATGTTGTGTTATGAAACTGCAAGGGAAAGCAAAACCTTAGTTACTGTGAAGAAAACTTATTAATCTTTTTTTCTAAATTGAATGATGGTTTGGCTGCAGTCTTTTGTTTTGCAAATATTCTGTATATCCTCCTAATATATGCAACATAGAAGAAAATGTTTTAAGGTCAGTGATTCTGCAACCTTTGAGAAATGTCTTTTTTTTGCAAAATGTCACTTTGTTGTGGCCAGTATGCATGTTTAACTTAATATTTGTGAGACTAGGCTGAAGGCATTGTGTAGATACTCCAGAGAGCAGATTTTTTTACTTGTCTTATTTGGTTTGCTCACTTAATCGGCCTAGATCTGTTACAGAATTGCAGAGTATGGTTGGAAATGCTATTTAGAAGTGGTAATGTCAATTTTATCTTGAATGCAAGACATTGCTTATTGGAACTTTCTGGATTTTTTTTTCCAGTTTTCTTGAGCAGAATGTAAATAAATGTAAATAAAACATGACGCTTAGCAGTTGAATCTTAATCTGATTTCTCAAGTGAAGATTAAAGGGAAGAACCAGATTTTCTGTTTGCCCCCATGTTAACTGTCTCAAGCTCTCCCAAGCTATTGTTGGAAGAATGTGGAGGGGGAAAAAAATAATCCTGTGCTTGTGGCCCAGCAAACAAATGGACCATAACTTCTACTGTAGTGAGTGGGAAAGCACGCGCTGCCTCAACCTTAAAGGCATTTCACATACTGGTGTGAGTGCAGGTCTGGGATTGCCCTGCAAGTTGTGGAGGCTGCTGAGGAAAGCCAGCCAGGAACTGTTCCTCGCTCTGGTTTCCTTGTTCCTTGGGGAGGATAATGCATCTCTGCCATTATCCCTTGGTAACCAGATTAGGCTGCTGAGGAGGTGGCGGACGGAATCACTGTGTGTGCATCGCGTTGTGCGCTCTCTCCAGGGTTTGTAGTTCAGCAGCTCCCACTGGTGTTTCCTCACCTTTTTGGCAGTCTGTGCTGTGTTACCGTGTGATTTCTTAGGTGAGGGACTCCCTTGATCCCAGTTGAGCAAGGTAATCAGGATAAGGACAAAATTATCTGCCTAAAACTACAAATGACCTTTTAGGGAAGATCAGACATAGGTTTTCTTAAGATGTACTAAACATATTGCAGTACTAGACATAAGGTATTTGAGGGCTATCTAAAAGCATATAATCAGCCTTGTAAGAGGACGTATTTGGTACACACATTTGTTGCACTAGTGTATACTAAGTATACTGTTTTGTATCATATAATGAATAAGCGCTTCTTTATTTATTAGTGTATTTGTATGTAAACGGCATAAAATATAATGATGTTTCATGACTTTAAGCACTTGTCAGATTTTAGATGATAAAGCATATGTGACTGGTTTATAAATAGAAATTATCCTTCTATCTTACTGCCTATGCATATCAAATTTTGTGTTTTGTCTTCTTTCAAAATACTTTATTAATCTATGCATGGTCCTAAAGCATGAGAACAATTATCTTCCATTCCCTGATGTTCTTCTGAGAGAAGGCTGTCTTCCTAAGTCTTTAATCTGATTAACTAGTTTCTGTGAAGTGTGGGTGCTGTACAGCTTTAATATTTTACTTTTGACTCAAAAAGAGATTGCACATATTAAAGGCACAGAAGCTACAGTGATGTTTGAGACATTAGCTTGATTTAAAATATATGTTATTTTAGTGCATGTGGATTTCTGAGGTGTATTTCTGATTTTTCTTATCCTCTGGTAGGAGACTTTTTAAAGCAACGGAATCCTGTGAATGCTGATAATAAAGCAATTGCTACACTGGCCTAGAAATTGGCCAGGCTGTGACTGTGGTGCTTTGTACCATTCAGAGCTGTCTCCTGGGTGTGGGAATATAAAGAGTAGCAGAAGTTTTTGTGTGGGGTAGAAGTGTATCCCTTATTCCCTTTTCTGTTCTTGTTTGAGCCTGCATTTTCTTTACCGTCCTTTTCCTGGACTATTGGAAGGACTATGCAGTCCTTTTCCTCTAGTTGCTCCCCACCACTCCTGCTCTGTTATTAGCCGTTGGTGGGCACCAGGTCTGGGACATGGCTGTGCCTCAGAGAGCAAGGACAGATACCGTGAGCTGCAATGTGATTTCTGTTCCGAACCAGTGCAAAGCTGCTTTTCACAGCAAGGTCATATGCTACTCCCAGTGATTACCATAGATTCTGAGTTGTGTTTTGTCTGTAGAGTGCAAGTACTGTTGCTAATAGCAGTAAAAGAACAGTGGGAAAGTGTAGCAGCTGAGTGGGAGAGGGACGGAATGTGTAAACAAGCCAAGGGCTGTATGAAAAGATGGAGAGAGAGAACGGATGAACACAGCAAGGTTCAAGAGTGATGTGAATAGAAAAAATAATTCAAGGTGCAACTCGGAGCATTTTGTATTTAAAAAACAGAGCTGCAAACATATGACAGACACAGTTGTTTTCTCAAAACCAGCATAGCTTCTAGAATAAGTGCACCTGTTTTTTTATTATTATAGGGTAATAACTACAAGTTTTGTCTTCCTGTTTCAAAATGGCATTTTCAAAATGTCAAGGAATTTTTTGGGTAGTGATGGTTGTTGTTGTTTTCATTAAACATGAAACATGAGTTCACTAAAAAGATTTCCAGATAGGTTTAATCTATCATCCAAAAGTGCTGGAGTCAGTTTTTATTAGCTTTTAAGAACAAGTAGCATAATAAAAAAAACTTTTTTGGTGTTTTCCTTTATATCCCCATGTTTTTGATTATTGTTTGGGGGTTGTTTGGTGGGGGGTTTATTTTAATTATTTTTAAAGTACATTTTGGGGGAAAAAAAACAAACTAAAAAAACCATTAAAATTGTGAACAGCCACAGGAGAAATTTAAGGCCTACTAAGGGTTTCCTTTCATAGATGCTGCACGAATCTTCCACTTGACTGATTGGATATTTGCCTTGCAGGGTTTATTTTCATCTTTGTTATCTATGAAATACCAGGAGTATTTCCTTATTGTTACATGTTATTTTTAATAAATACTGATGAGCAAGTAAGCTACGTTTGGATCATTTCAATGTCTGAAATGCCTTCAGAGGTGAAGGATCTCTTGCAGTATTGACCTGAATCAGAAATTCCATTCTGTGTATTGTATTTATAAAAGCATCTTAGTTTTAAAGACTTGTGGTTTGGATTTTGTCTGCTTTCTTTGCCCAGCTCATTCATCAAAATACACTTTCATGGCAATAGCTGGAAAGAGCAGTCAGTAACTTGAAAATGCCTTTTGAAAACCAGCTGTGTTTGTAGACTCTTACAAGAAGTAACTCCAGTTTAAAACTCACAGGAATTTCCCAGCTATATGGAGTGTAGACAACAAGATTTTCATGGCACCAGGATTTTTCTGGTACCTCTTCATGTGTATTTAATTGACGTGAAAATTCTTCTGTTCAACTGAGGAACACTTAAAAGCCCTCAAAGTTATGGATAGTTGGCACCTGAGGAAAGGTGAGAAGGGCTGAAGTTGTGGAGCAAAGCTCTTAAGAGCCTGCAGAAAAACCTTACTTTCTTCAAATTAGATATTTCTGCTTTCATCAGATGTCAGGAGCTGCATGGTGTTCCATGATTGCCTAAGCAATGAGCATGAGTAGATTTCTATTTGACAAAAAATCCTTTTATCATTATGGATTGTTTTGTTTGTTGACCTGATAAAAGTCCTTTGGTCAATGAACTTACACAGTGTGAGGTTGGCTACTAAACTTAAAGGTCAAACTTCCTACAATTCTGTGTAGGTTGGTTTTGTTTAAAATTTCTTAGCATTGTCGAGTTGATTTTTATAAACTCATTAGAAATACTGTGAGAAACAGTTTCTGTATATTATTTGGGGGTTGGATCATGTTCCTACAAAATCAGAGAAATGGCAGCTAGTAAGGCTGCCTAGCCATATACCAAGCACTTCAGATTTTCCAGATCTGGTGTGAGTTTTTTAGCTTCTGGGGTGCAGGTGGATGAGAGGCTGGACATGAGCTGGCAATGTTGGCTTGCAGCCCCAAAACCCAATTCTGTCCTGGGCTGCATCCAAAGCAGAGTGGTTAGCAGGGCAAGGGAGGTGATCTGTTCACTGAGTTCACAGGAGGCCACAAAGATGATCAGAGGGCTGGGACACCCCTGCTGTGAAGACAGGCTGAGAGAATTGGGATTGTTCAGCCCTGAGCAGAGGAGGCTCCAGGGAGACCTCACAGCACCTTCCTGTACCTGAAGGGGGCCTACAGAAAAGCTGGAGAGGGCTGTTCTACAAAGGCATGGGGGAATGGCTTTAAGCTGAAAAAGGTATATTTAGACTAGAAATTCTTCACTTGAGGTGGTGAGGCACTGGAGCAGGCTACCCAGAGAGGCTGTGAATGCCCCATCCCTGGAGGAATTCACTGCCAGGTTGGGTGGAGCTCTGAGCAACCTGGTCTAGTGAAAGGTGGGCAGGAGGTGGCCCGTGACAGGAGGGTTGGAACTAGACAGTCTTTAAGGTCCCTTAAACCCAAACCATTTTATGATTCTATGTTAAGAAGTCCAGTTTGAGGAGAGTTGGGCCTCTTAAAACCACCAGTTTTATTACCCACAAGTGAAGTGGCAGCATTGAGAGTAAAAGAAAGATAATTTACCATATTTTCTTAATCCCTGCTTCTGACTGTGTAAGGCAGAGATCAGATGGGTCAGTGAGCCAAAAGGCCATTAGCAACCCCTTTCATTCTGTGCTGTGATGTGCATGTTTTCATGTGCAAATACTTGTAATTCCTAAGCTACATGGATCTAAAATGCAGAAAAATAAACTTCTCAATATTTTATCTGCTATGTGCTCATAATGCACTTTCTGCTTCTAGGATCCATGTTTTATATGTCAATCTGCCTTGCTGTTTTACATTTTCAACATGCAAGTGGAGTTGAACATGCAGAAATTGGCCACACTAAAAACTAATGCAAATGTTAGCTGCTATCATGATCTCTCTGATGGTAGACTTACATTTGTCACTGTCAGCTTAAATCCCAATTTAAGCTGCCTGTTTGTAAACCTTCTCATTGATGTTGCATATATGCAGTGCCCCTTCCCTATCACATACACTCTTGATACATGTTAAAGATGAATGAACACAGTTCTTATGGGTGCCTCTCTTAGCCTTGCTGTGATGTAATTGATAGTTTGAAAATTCAAGTCATTAAGCCCAGGTGCTTCCGTGTCACTGAATTAAGTACTGGAAATGTCCTGAATTGAATAGTTTCTCACTGGATATCAGTTGTTTGACTTAGCTGCAGATAGGTAAATATGGTGGTTCTTTTTGCTACTTTCCTGAACTTGCATACATCAATAATGCTAGGCATATTATTGCAGTTTATGGATAGTGGTTTCTAGATAAAACCCACTTTTGTGGTAAGTATTGGTTTTAAAATAGGTCATTAGATTCACTGATAATCTATTGAGAATTGGATACTTGATGTATAAGCAAAAGGAATTTGTGAAGGAAGAGATAAAATTACTTCTGGGGATGAAATAATAAAGACAGAAATTAAAGCAGGCCTGCTGAGCAAAGACTGGCTGTTGGCTTACAGAGTATTTTACATGCAAATAGTGGATTTGATACTTCAAGAAGATACTTGAAGTGGCAGCTTTTTTATAGGGCAGCTTAAGCAACTGAGTGGAGGGTTTGGCCACAAGTGAGGACTGAATTCAGAAGGGCTTCAACAGTTAAATAAACCATCATTTCTGATAGAAATTAGGAGTCTTTTATGTAAAGTGGCTCACAAAAATTTACCAGACATTGAGTCAAAGTTCTGTTAGGGCTTTTTCTTTTTCTTTTCCCCCCCCCCCCCCACGTTTTAAAGTGAATTACCTGCTTTTATGTTAATCAGTGTCTGGATAGGCAAACTCTCCAAGGGAGTACTCACTCATTTAGCAGAAATCTTGAGTGCTCCAGAAGTTACCATCTTTCTCAGCTTTAATTCTGTTACTTCATAAGAGAGCAAAACATTTGTGCTGTGGTAGGCATGTTTTACTTTGTGCTAAAATAGAGGAGTATCCTGTCAGTTTCTGTGTTACAGCTAGTGATTCAACCTGTGTGTTTAAAATGCCAAAAACTTTCAGTCTTTGATTTCTTATGCCAGGCAGGTCTGTGTCCTTCTACGCCTTTTTGCCTTCCCCTTGCCTAAAAGGCACCTGACTTGTTAATGCTGGACATAGTGCAGTGTGGTTCAAATAGCATGGCCTAGAGCAATAACATAGTCCAGATGTTGAAGAGCAATAACTATATGTAGTTTTATTTTCAGCCTTGCTGTTTAGTCTTGAGTCCTATTTTAGAAGCTGAACTTGTCATGAATTCTGGAGAACCTCATTAGCTTTCTTTTCCCCTTTTACTGAGAAAATTGTGTGTTTGCTAATAGGTTGTAGACTATTAAGTGTTGATTCAGAAGCCCACGGAATGTGCCTCGGAAAGGATGTAGACAGTGAAATTGATGATTTTTAAAGTACTCTGATACTGACGGCATCTTCAATTTTCAGTGAATTTGCTGGGAAATGTTCGGTAACATTTGGGAAATGTTGCACATTTGTAACAAAAGGAAGTCCAATTGCAAGAATTTAGGAAGGACTAAATTATTTATTAATTAATTTAAACATGTGGACTATGGTAATTTTACAGATATTGTAAAAATGCAAAATATGGCAGGATTTGCAGAAACTGTCTGAAACTTTAATAGGTAAAAATTAGAAAAGTACTTGGGTTTACAGGAAGTATTCTAGAGCTGGAAATGGGAATGAAGCTTTACTTGGGAGCAAAATTAGCTCAGTTGCTTATTTGAGCTTATTGTAGCTATATTTGAAACCTGTAGTTAAGTCCTGTCTTTGATCCAGACAGTAGTAAGATAAACTGTAAAACTAACTTTTCTATGGGGTTAGGAAAATAATACTGGGGATATGTTAAATTTTTTTGAATTAATCTTTTTTTAACATAGTCCTTCATGAAACTGTGGAGCAGAATAGATAAACTACTAATGTCTTTGGAATAGGCCTGTATTACATGTGGATAATTATTTTGGCATGTGCCATTGCCACTCCTAAATATTTCCTTTTTAAAATGTTTGTTACGTCTAGTATTTTCTTCCTCATTTTCCTTCTTTTATTTTGTCCTATTCATTGAGGGTCATATTTTAAAAGAGATCAAATGCATACAGCAGAACAGATCAATGCATGCAGCTTTCCCCAAAAGCAGGTGTGAGCCTCTTTCAGTGCTGTAACTGATCGATGGACTGTAGGAGAGCTTTATTTTCCTTTGCTTGTTGAAAAATTAGGGGAACTTTATTAAAATTTGAGATCAGATCAACAGCAAAATTTAACTGATAAATATTTGCCTTATTCCTGTTACTGACCTCTTGCTCCCCTTACTTGCCACCTTTTTGATTCTTTTTTTTAAGACACCAGTTCACTGGAACTGCCTGAAAAAATAGCATGTGAAGGAATATAAGTTTATATACATTTAAGAACTTTGGGGTTTTTTGAACCAAGTTTTGTTGTTCTATAAACACCGTTCTCATTGGTATTTTTTTTATCTTGTCCATCCCCTGTGAGGTTACTGCAGAAAAGGAAGTCTCTTCTGGTAGGAGTTTGAGATTTTGTTGGTGAGCATCAGCATGTATTGCACAGAAGAGAACCATTTGCCAGCACTATCATTGGTACAGCTGCTTCCTTCAGGAAGGCAATGAGGAACAGAGGAGGTAACATGAACATCAGTTAATGGCCTCACCTTACTTCTGTGCCTCCACTGTTGTCCCAGGAGGAGCCATGCTCCATCACTGTGGGAAGCAGGCTTTTGTTTGAGCATGAGAATTTGTCTCCCAATGGTTTAGGAGCCCAAGACCTGCTGTGGCACGGGAGAATGCCAGGGAATGATCCTTTGTGATAGATCTGAAGCTTCTTAGGTGCAATTCATCTGTCCAGCTGTAGGTGTCTGGTGTCGCCACAGGCCCCCAGCTAGGTAATAATTAGCATTGACTCTGTGATTCTCAGCAGGCTGATCAATCACTTTATTATTCTATACTTACTAAGAAACTCATTGCCCTTACAGACAGTCACGATATAGGTGGGCCCAGCTGGTCCTTCCATCTAAACACCATCACCATTGGCCAATTAAGAACCACCCTTTGGTAAACAAATCTCCATAACATATTCCACATGTTCAACAGGTGCAGCAAGTGAAGATAAGAATTGTTTCTCATTTTTTTCTCTGGTCTTCTCACAGCCTTCCCCAGGACAATGCCTGGGAAAGTTGTGCCTGTTGCTCTCTCTAGGCAGAGAGCTGCTGCCAGAGTCTGGTGCCACTGGAGGTGCCTTGCAGGATCCTCAGTAGCCAGGCGGAGCAAACGGGTGTGACACAAGAACTGCAAGAGATCTGTGGCCTTCTGGAATGTCAGCTGGCTGCCAGACAGGATGCCCAGGACTGTCTAAACTGGTTTTAGATGACTGTGCTTAGGCAAATGAATCCTGTCCTTTGTGTCAGGACAAACAGATTTGGACTGTATGGAATGCCTGATGTGTAAGGGATAAAGTTCTCACTCAATGATGTGGGGCATTGGCTTGAAGTATGGATTGGAGGGATCAGCTAACTTGATGCATGTGTAGTGCTTGCGGCTTCATTTTCATGCTTGACAGAAGTTGTTGTAGGCCACACCAGTTCATCTGGAATTGAGCTAATGATCCAGTCCCAGATGTTCCAAGTAATTGATGCAGTCTGTGTTTATAAGTCACTGAAGGGAGACTGGCAGTGGGTGTCTTGGTAGGCACAGAATGGGGGAATGACTGGGAAATTTAGAAGTTTGTCTACTTGGGGTTTTTCTGCTTAGGCAGAGTTTTACAGTCATCCTCATAAATATTTTGTGGTGTGAAAGAGGAAGTGTTAACAGTAGGTAAAAAACAGTGTTTATTGGCAAAGCTTATAAATTCAGTTATTGAAGTAAAATTGATGCGAATGTTTTGAACAGAAGTCAGTTTAAAAGCAGTTTTATTAAATATGTAAATATTAAGTATACTGTGTTTTCTAGTTTGACTCTTGTCAGTCTACAGTAAAATACTGGAAGTTGGTATTTACAACCCTAGTTGTGTTAGATATGTAAGATGTTGCTACGGAAAACAGTATCCAGATTTGCCTTTATTGCCAGCTTTAGTTAAGTATTACTGCAGGGAATCCAGTTTTTTCGCCCTCATGGTGTCACTTGAAGATCTGCTTTAAATCAGTCAACTTCTGATTTCCTACTGCTGAGTAGCACAGGTAGAATATAGATCTTGTATTTGCACTGCTGTGTAGGTGATACTGTGTTTTATTTTTCTGTTATTGACTATGACTTACAAAATGTTAGATACTGGAATGTCACATTAGTTATACGAATCTTCAGACCAGCTAAGGTGGAGGCTTGAGTTGCAGTAACAATAAATGTATTGTAATTTAATCTTCTTTGAAAATGAAATATTTTTTTTCTCTGGATATGAAAAACTTTAGATTTCTCCCTAGATTCTCCTTGTCATTGCATATATCTTTACATTTACTGGATACATAATTACCTTTACTGCTGTATAGGCAAATCACAGTAAGTAGATTGTTTTGGAGTTTAAAATATTGGGAGTACTAGAATATTCTTTGAATATCAAGTTTCATTATAAATGTTTATGCTTTGATCTCTCTGAATACTTCAGAAAACATGCGCTACATATTTGTGATCTGGCCCCCAAGAGTAATGCTACAAGGAAAATAGCACATATATTTTGTTTATTTTTAGTTCAAATGACACAGTTTGTTTCTTAAGAGTTTTAGTAAAGTTTTGGTCTGTCTGCATGCATTTAATCTTCAAATAACTTCGGTAAATCATAAGGTCTGAAAGTGTGGTAGACTTTGGGTTCTGATGTGTCCTGCAGGTTGGTTTGGTGGGTCTTTTACTGGAACGATTTCTTAGACAGCTCTTCAAAGATTTTGTAGAAATGCACAGCAGTTCATTGGGTGCACTGTACCTGCAGAGCATCCCCTATGGGCAGATATCTGCCCTCCATTAGAAGAGAAAACTTCTAATGCTCAGATTTTGAATCCTGAGTTCCTAGCTTTGGGAAGGTAAAAACAACCTTTTCTTCAATTTTTTCTTCCCCTGCTTTTAAGTTGCTCATCTGGAAGAGAGCTTGTACCAGAGTGAGAGCATTTGTTGCTCATCAGGTTTCTTCTGGAGTTTTTGGCAGTACAAGATTCCAGGCTCTCTCTGTACGGTGTGCTTACCTCCAAAACTCCTTATGCACTGTGGTTTAAAATACTGCATATCAAGTACAAGAACATGTTGTGGGATTTAACTGAGGCTCAGTGTCTTGAAGTTATTGTGTTTTGCCTTTAATATGTTCTGTGGGTTGCTAGCAATTCGTACAGCTTTTTATATTTAGTACCTTGGAGTTTTGTTTTAAAACACTGTTTGGATAATGTTTTCTCAGCTGTCAGGTCTATTTGCATACATAAAATTTGATACTCTGAAAGTGTTAAAATGACCTAGAATGAAAATTATCCAGCCATTTTAGAATGAAAAAAGTTTGCATCTATCAGATGTCTTTGTTTTGAAATACCAATTACATTTAGGCTTTTATGACTTCCCGTTATAGTGATATATTTTGCTTGTAGGCTGCATAAAACTAACATTAGAGGCACAGTTTGATAGTGAAATATAGTGATCCCCATGCTCTCTATGTTGGCTGTCAGGAGCTCCATCCCTGCTCCTTTGGCCAGCCAAAGGCACGTAGTAAAGCCAGATTGAGCAGAACTGCTCCTTGATTATGCCCTGGGGACCAACAGTTACAACTGGAGCTGGGCTTCTCCATGCTGAAGTACATGGAAATGCTTTTACAGGAGCTACCAGCAAGTGGATCATTGCAGATGAGTGAGAGCACATGGAAGGTGCATTGTAGGGGAAGCAAGTATTGTGCTCTGTTTTCATGAAGTGCTGTAAATACAGACTTCAGGTTTTGGATCTTCACAGTGTAAGGCATATTTCTGAAAATGGAATGTCCCTAAAGATCACTCGGGATTTTGATGGTAAATCCTAGGGAAGTAAAAGTGCAAAGGCCTAAAAGGGTGGGGAAAACCTCAGGTTTCTTTAAAAGACAGTATGAAATTTTCCTGCTTATGTTTATTTAAAAAATAAACAATTCCAGAACAAAAGAGGCTCAGCTGCATTATGATTTAGTGTTAATAGAATTCAAACAAATCCTTTTCAGCCATTAATTTTACATGCTTATGGTACTGTGCTGTTATTTTGGAACACTTCAAGTAACTGCACAGCAATTTTTAATTTATTTTAACATAAACCATGAAAAGTCTGGTTAAGAACACCCATGTATCAGTGCCTTCAATCAGTTCTGTCTATCTTAAGAAAAATAGGCATTTATTTTAAAAAGATGAGTTTTATGTGGCCTGAAAAACTGTATAAAACTTTTTCATAGTGTAGATTTTTAATACAGTGTTAATAGTTGTTAAAATGTATGAAAAAATAATCTTTAACTAGGCAAAGTAATTTATTTACTGTATCCTCTAATATACACAGCATGTCAGTAGGTCAAAACATTTGCTTTTGCATTTTTTTTCTGGAATTCTCTTTGCACATTTTGGGGTTGAGCAGTAACTTCTAAAATTGCCCATCTTTGATTCTCCTTCATAATGAATTGTTTGGTAAAAATCAAATTATTTTAACTGAGTCACTGGTTCCCAAAGTACACAGTTGTTTGGGGTTGTCTAGATTTTTCTTGATTAGGAGATTTTGCATGAATGAGCAAATGCTCAGTTTCTGTTTTTAGGATTGTATTGCAAATAATTTTATTGTTTTAAAGGCTTGTGCAATATTTGCATATCAGTACAGTATTGTAGAGCTGTTGGTAGTAGCATGAAAGTCTTGCCTGTTTCTTCATCAGATTTGAAAGTGCAGCAACAGAACCATTTTTATTTGCAAAGCCTGTTTTCACTTTTAGTCTGTTTTCATGATTCCATACTCACGTGTCAGTGTTGATCTGATCATGCTGTTCAAAAATCTGCAAGATATTTCTAATTTTAAATTACCTGTAATGCTGCAGGTATCCCAGATATGAACCCTTGCCATTTACCCTTCTGTGACAGTCTTTAAGTAATTTTATTTAATCTGGCCTTTGTGTTAGTGGTTTTCCTTGCTCGAATTCTTGATGTCTGGTTCTATTTAAGATAGTGAGAGTAAAAGCATCAGGAATCAAAATGTATTCTGGCTCAGCCCGTATGCTGAGCAGGAGTGCTGTTTCCATGGCAACACACAGGACATTGAGGGGGAAGGCTGATGCCTTTTCCTCCCATTCGGCGAGTTTACAGATCCAAACAATTACTCTTAGCAAGATTCACTTAAAAATCAGTGTTTATAGGAGAGGAGCAAGTATTGTTAATGCAAATTGGTAATATGCATCCATATTTTTCTTGTGATGGTTTGTTTCTTTGATCATGGAGATTCATTAGTGCAAAACACAGCTTTTGGCAAATGCTAGAAAAATGTGCTAACTATAGCAGCAGTGATGTTGGACACGTTAAATGCAGGGTGTTGTGACGTTTGATGGTGCTGCCAGTGCTGCTGGACAAAACCTTGCTATACCCTTTAATGTTAGTTGCCTTCCTCTGGGAGGCTACATTGTTAAATATAGTTGACATTTCCCTGGGAGCAAGTACTGAATTAGCAAAGGGTAAACAGTTAACCATTCCAGAGATGATGAAGTTTTGCAATGAATTTTTTTTTTTTTTTAACAAATGGCAGGTTTTAGAGCAGGTAATCTGCTAAATTGGTCTTTCATTACTGTAGTGCAGCTGTGTCTCAGCCTCGCCCATTTTATTTATTATAGGAACCATAGACTGGATGTTTTCTGTGCTCAAGCTTATAGATAAATCCTTCTTCCCTAAGTGGGTGGGGAAAAGATTATGTTCTACTGTTGGAATATGTTAGGGTTCTTTTAAGGCACACTATTTTGAATTGAGACTGTTTAGTCACTAGGCATGAATTTCTTTCACGATTAAAAATACACAAACCTGAAATTATAGGAAAGAGGAGTGCAAGCCCTCTTTCTGAATATTGTCTGTCTGTCTCATTTTTTAAACGAAGGATTGGAATAGTGGCAAATACCATGTGTGGGAATGAATTTATTTGCATGGAGAATTTTCACCTTTTCCTCTGGCGTTGGCTCCCAGAAGATGATGTCACCTTGCAGCTCATTGGTTGTGCAGCACCTAGTGCAGGGAAGGGAGAGAAAGATGCCGGCACAAATCTCAGTGGTGGATCTTGGGTGTTTGCGAGCAGATTTTGATAGAATCTTTGATTAGTATTAAGCATTTACTGCATGTGGCCATGTGAGGTGCTGGGTCCGTCCTAGGGTGAGGGGATTGAAGAGCTATCAGAGGAATGAGGCGGCTGATCTGCAAGAGGATCTGTGATTGTAAGTTGAAAAATCTGGGTGGAAGGAAGGAGACAGGGAGTGCTAGTTAGACACATTGTGGGAGGATGTGTAGCAGAAAATGCATGCCTGAGTGAAAGAAGGAAAAGGAGAAGCATTTTTCTTCGGTAGACTGCAATGATAAAAATTATATTAAGGGCTTTCCTTTTGGGAAAATATTAAGAAATTATTTAAAAAATCCAATCTGTGCAAAGATATTTTTCCTTTGTGGGAGTGGATGTTTAGGATTCATTTTTTTTATGCTCGGTTCTACTGTTGTTAATTATGAGGCTAAAATAATATTTTATAAGAATGTGAAATGTGGAAAATACTGTTTATCTCCCATTGTCATTTTATTCCTAGATCAGAGACAGGACAAACTGATAAATACTTGTTTTTATTTATGCATTTTGTGAATTTCTGTGAAATGTGAAGGAAAATAGTTTGTTAGGAAATGAAAATACACCCATTCTAATAGCTCTGTTTTTATTTAACATATCTTTTTCTAGACAAAAGCTTTGATGATGAAGAGTCAGTGGATGGAAATAGGCCATCATCAGCTGCTTCAGCCTTCAAGGTTCCGGCACCTAAAAAGCCAGGAAATCCTTCAAACAGTGCAAGAAAGCCAGGATCAGCTGGTGGGCCTAAGGTTGGAGGTAATGTAAAGCTATTCAGATTCTAATCAGTGTTCCCAGAAACCTTGCCAGAGAGGCACAAAACAGAGAACTTTGGAAGGTGATGTTTAATTCATGACTGCAGTATTTTTGCAGAGCTGAGAACAGTAAGGGACCCTGTTTTATGTAATTATTCATCTGGAAAGGTGTGTGCATATCTGTCTTTTTGTGAGTGTACACTGAGCTTATAAAGGTCTCTCATAAATAAAATTAATGTCTGGAGATAGCATTTATGTTGGTGAAAGGAAAAAGATACATATATATATATGCATATATGTATATGGGTGTCTCTGCTGGAATCCACACTGCACTTATTGTATGTATAAATATCCTGTGAAATTCTGGAGAAGGTCTGTGTAGATTAAATTTTTACTGTAGGTCTGCACTGCTTCACGTGGCTAGAAAGGATTAGCCATCACCCACAGCCCTCATCAGAGGTGTGTGTTACATCTGGATGACTTTTATTATTATTCTTTCAACTGTCAGTATTGTGAAATTGGTTGTGAAAGATAAAAAATGAGGGCCAAAACCCTTGGCAGGATTTTTTTGCATGGTGTAGCTTTAAAGCAGTGTATGAGGAATGCTTAGTAATTATGATCTTAGAACAGGGAAATCCGCATTTTTTTAGGGCGGGGGTAGTCTAACAAAAGCAACTGTTTACTGTTAAAGAAGTGGCTGATTTTTGATGGTTCATGTACACATTCAAAAAAAACCCCCATAATTCTGTGGAAATACACCATGCTTCAGGTACAGGGTTTTTATGAATAAGTGATTCTTTTAGTAAGGGGTTTTGGTAAGAGTAATTTTACCATGTTCCTGTTCATGTAATCTCATATGTGATCTGCAAAGCAAATATAAAATTTGGAAGAAAATATGCATGGCAAATAAGCTGCGTTAAGTATTTTCACATTACTAAGAGACAGCTGATGTTTTGAAAATTTATTGGTTTTCAATAGTAATCTTAAGAATTCCTAATAAATTGAAAAGATTTCCATAGGGCTGCATCAACACTGTCATAGTGTAACTGAGAATTGATAGGAAAATATATCAGAATAGTATCAGAAAATATCACCTAAAAGAGTCCATAAAGGAAATTATCTCATTGATATTTATTATTATTGTTGCTATTCCACATAGTAAGTGTTATAAATGAGTGAATATAAATCAATAACTAATTATAATGTAATCTCTTTAACCTGAAGCATGGTGGTTTTTGCATGCAAGACTAACATACATAGTACCTGATCTGAATGCTTAGGATTCCTGTTTATTTCAATATGGGCTTTTAATAATATTTTACTAAATATAGATGGTTTTTAATGTATTTTTTTTTACATGTAGACTTTCACTTTACATGCTCTGCAGTAAAAACATGGAGATACAAGGTGAAGGGAGATAAGAACAGAATAACCACTCACTGATTTTTCAGTTTATCTGAAAATACAGTAGTAAAGCAGATTAAAACCCCAAAAATTAGTACACTGTTTTTTCTCTTTTTTCCTATATTGCCAAACTTTAAAAAAATTAAAATTAAGCATGCCAAAACCAGAGTACTTTGGTCATTCCTTGCTTTATACCATCTCCTTTCAACTGAGGAAAATATTGGGGTGTGTTTACATACCCATCTATTTCCCTTCTTTTTTCATTCTCTAGGATGTCTGTAGTCAGAATTTTAATACATTATTTACAAATCCTGCATCTCCTAGCCTAATCAAGAACATTGGTGTAGATGCCAAGTGTATTTCTTAAACAATAAGGTCATAGTCTCTTCCAGAAGTGAGGAGTTTCCTGTAATAATCTTCATATGAACAATGACACTAGGTCAGACTAGAGGCCTGGGCAGCTCACTGTCCCATCTGACAGTGGTCAGAAACGACTGCTAGAGACATGTGCAAGAACAGGAGAAGTGTCTAGAGGCACACTCATGATGGGACAAAATGCTGGGTTTAGAAATCTTTATTCCAAAGAGAACCATGGTCTTTGGAGAGCCCAGTTAGGGCATCTTAGAGACTTCCTGGATCTTCATGGCTACAAGAAAACCTTGATGCTCTTTCACATCCAGTTTCTGTAGGATCTATTTTGCAGGTGCCTGAAGGACACCTGAGATTTTTCTCCAGCCTCAAATTGCCGTCTCTGTGGAGTGCATCTATAGTTCTGGAAGTTGTTTGCTCTTGCTGATGTAGTAAGAATCTGCTGTATCCTACAGTCCCAAATCCTTGTGCTCACAACTGCATTCCGAGTCATTAGTCAGTGGGTGTGCCATTTCTCGCCTTTTCCTCATAAGCGCTGGATGGGTATTTCAGGCTTTCACTGCTCACCTCGTGCTTCTGCCACCTGTTGGTCCTGCTTGTCCTTTTTCTCTGGCTCTCAAATATCCATTAATCCATATTCAGAAGTTACAGTTCAGCCTTGGAGGAAGGAGCAGCTCCTTTAATTGTGTTTGCTTTTTATTTCCCTTCCACAAAAATCTCCAAAGTCATGGAAGTGACCTGCAGTTGAAGCAAGCTTTTACTGCAGTTTCTCCTCTTCAGCCTTCTGTGACCAGGCAGAAGTTAGTGCAGATAGAAATTGTGTTGAGCAAAGGCTGAGATTACTGCAAGTTCCATTCATTTAAACTGCTTTTTATATTTTAAAGGATTCCAGAGATCCTTTTCATAGGATGTTGCTTGACAAAGGTGTCTTTTCCAATGAGTTGTAGGTGGCTAAGTACAGTTTTTTCCCCTGGGTCCAGAAAGGGTCTGAGGCTACCCTGTCTTGAGGCTAAGAAAATTGAACTCCTTAGTCATGTCTCTGGCTTTCTTACCTGCTGACACCTGCTGAACTACACCTCAGATGCCTGTGTGCTTGGCTTTTCATTATATACGTCATGGACATGGTTCTTAAAGAAGAAATGGGTAATTCCACCGCTGCCCAGATATGCTGTTCAAGTGAAAGGACCCATCTGATATTAAAAAAAAAAGAATTTCTCACTGTTTTGGGCATTTTCCTTTTAATGTAGGAAACGTACTTTGGTGGCACTGGAAGTGCAACATCATTGTCCAGGAAGGCAGGTAAAACAGGTCTTATGTGAGCAATAGCAGAGTCCTACTCAGCCTGGAATTCTCTCTCCTTGTGCTGGGAATGACTGTACCAGACATTTTCCTATTGGCAGTCGAGATGGGAAGGTTTGTAGAACTTGTGGATTTGCTGACAGGCATGATCAAGCCTACTGAGGACAGCTTGCCAAAAAAGTACCAGATCAGGCAGCCACAGTGGTTTCCTGCCCTGGGAGTAAAGAATCCAGCAGGCTGTTTCTCCTCTGGTTTTTCTGCTTGGAGATGTTCAGACACTGAGCTTCTTGTTAGTGATGAATGAGAAGTGATAGTCTTCCACTTAATGGAGCAGTGCTTTGTTTGGCATATTTCTTATTCCGTGGTCAATACACTTTGCCAAGTTAGACCTTTCACAGCAAGCACACAGTTGATCTACTTACTTCTGATACACTTGCTCTCAGCTCCTCATTCAGGTGGTAGAGCCTCTGGAAATACCTCTTTGCTCTAAAGCCTCCTTATTACTGAGGATGTGCTCTCTGTCCTGCCCTTGAAGAAATTGGATACTCACGGGCTTTTTCTTGGCACTATGGCTTAAGCATCTTTTTAATGGTAAGGGACACCATAATTTACAGTAGAAAAGGGCTTGAGTTTATGTCAGCCAAATGAACTATATTCCTGTGCTGTTCAAGATCTCTCATAGGTCTTTGGCAAGTTCTCTTGCAAATTTGAAAGCCCTGTTCCAAGTCTTCTAGGGAATTGCCTGCTTTTATACCATTTGGAAGCTTTATATAAGCTAAGTGTTAGTAGGAAACCTCAGGCTGCCTTAACAAGAAGTCTGGCATCCTCTCTTTTTCCAAAATGTCAGTTTAGGTCAGTAGTCTTCAAAATGGGTTAAATGTAGAAATGGTGATTCTTCAAGACAGCCATGTGGCCTTTGGAAGAAATGCTTGCTGATGAAATACAATCATGACAGAAATTTCGGTTAAGTTTCTTTTGAATTTTTTTACAAAAACTTCTCTGGGACTGGAGCATTAGTTAGTGTTGTAATTCGAAACAAGGTGAACTTCATACTTTTTGCAGCATTTACAGCAGGAAGATACTGCATGGTATAATTTTTATCTGTATTTCATTGGGGTTTTTTAATCTTCAGTACATTGGTGGCCTGGCAATATTATGTATTGGTTATTGCTTTACACTGACAATATTGTTACACTTTTTGATGTATCTAATGTATCTGTAGAAATCAAGTAACCGGAAAACCTGGTTGAACCAGGTGAACAGTTTGGCAAAAGAAGGCTGTGAGCACTATAGTGACACCATACATGAAGGAACTGTAGAAAGCTGTTCCCAGCTTTAGGAAATTTAAGTTAGGTTTTTGTATCTGTCATTATGCTTTTTTCCCCTTCTCAATAAGACATACAGGTCTTTGTTGAAATGTATTAAAATGGTGCTTATTTCCTTTTTTTTGGCTTGATTTCCTAGCAGAAGACATTTTGAAGCCTTTAGAGGCTTTAGTAGGACAAAATTTAAATGAAAAGGCCCTGCATAAAACAAGTGTGAGACTGAAAGATAGGTAAAATTTCAGCCAGTTGAAGTTAACTTCATTAGAACTAGGTGCTGTAGTTAAGAAACATTTGTGTTAAAAGTGCTTCTGTAATTGTGGAACTGTAAATACACAAGGTTAGTGAATGGACTTGAAACAAGATAGACTCCTGCTCACTGTATCGATTGCCTCCAGACTCAAGAGAGGTCTATGCTCACTTGTTCAAAAACCAAAAGAATTCATAATAATCAATGCCCACAAGTTTGTTTTTTTAAATTTTGTGTTCTTAAGTCCATGAATATCTCCTCTGTTATACTTGTTAGCCCTCATTAAGTGATTTCCAAAGTGCTCTATTTGTTGTGTAAGATAAACTAGGCTTTTTTGGTTTTCCTTGTTCTGTCCTGGCCCTTTGTATGATGTAAAGCTGCTCTGAGGTAATATTAGTCAGCAAAGCACCCCTGACATTTTGTGGCACTTTGTTTCCTTTTTGATTTCCGGGTGGTGGTGAAATTCAAGGATTTTTCTTCAACATCCCAGCTAAGAGGTCTTTTTGTCATTCCGAGCAGCCTTAGAGATTAGCCTTGGGTATCAGAGTCTGAATCAGAGAATTTGTTACAGAATGCCTGTTTGCTTCCTTTTCCCCACAGTTAATGTCAATTAACTTCCATCCCAAGAGATCCTTGCCCATGGAATTGCTGGGTTGCAATCCAATGGTCATGAACTGCAACGATTTTAACCTTATACAGAGTTCAGGGAGGTGGGAGGACTTTCAGCTTTCCGTGTTCTCTGAGAGTTGCTGGATTTTGTTCTTGTTTAGTCCCATGAATGGCACTTGAGGTTAGGGATCCCTTCCATAAGATCAGTCCTCTGTTCTCCTTGGACCCTTATAAATGGTTGTGCATTCCTGGGGTTTCCTGTGGGGTTTCCATTCCTGTAGCAAATACCTTCCTTTGCAGCTCTCTTCAGCTGGGGGATTGAAAAATCCACCTTAATAAGACATCTGAAAGAAAACAAACAAATACGATAAGTTATGAATATATATATATCTATATGTATACACACCTATACATATACCTTCAGAAAATATGTGTATGTGTCCATAACGCTGTTCATTAGCCTCTCTGGTTTCTGTGTGTCACCCAAGTAATAGTTCATACTACCCTGTTTTTCACTACATTTCTAGAAGTTTCAGTTAAATTGTAGGATTCATTATGTTGATATAAGCATGATATTATATCAGACAGTCTTTTCTCAAAAGGCTCATAGTTTGGAAGTCAGCTTGTAAATGTATAAAACAGGGAGAGAGTACCAATGGAGTACAAAAGAAGAGGTCTGGAGATAAAAGCACACCACAAGATGTAATCCAGCCTGCTTGTGACATCTCTGCCTGGGGTTATAGTCCCAGACATCCTACTGGCAGTCATGGTTGTACCAGACAGTGATGAGAATAAGGAAGACAACCCAGCCCTTGTTTAGCTGCTGACGCTGAGTACTGATTATTTGAAACAATAGGAAGGGGAAGCAATTTGTTTGTATTTTCATCTGAATTAAACTAGAAGAAAAAAGAGGAAGGAGGGAGGAGGAAAGTGGACTGAAATCAGCTGACCCTGCTGCTTGGAGTCCTTATGGACTGTGACTATATTGAAGAGTAAGCAAAGACAACCATTCCAAAACATTCCTGCATTGCTGCTTTGTGGAGTAGCAGGTGTGATTCCTCTTCATAAGGGTGGTGTGTTGGTGTGTGGGAGAAGAGTCTTTAGAAACCTGTTTCATTTCTTTTGACAATGGTATATGCTTTCAAACAGAGAAGCAGGGAATGGAAATTATTTTTGTAATGGAAGTATTTGCACCTGTGTTAGAAATTATTTTTTGGAACATGTAAATTAAATTGTTTTTACAGTATAAGAGAAAAAACAACACTTCAAAGTCAAGTTACTTCAATCTCCTCTCTTGGCCTAGTGAACTTCTAGAAGATAAAAATGTATTATCTAGAACATGCAAAAATGGTAATTGTGTAGTTTGTGGTGACAGGTGGTGTGAATTGTTGTTACTAAAATGTCTGTTTAAATTGTTCCAGAATGGAATATACAAATGGGCACTGACAACAGTAATTCTATATTATTGAAACTATTACGTCACAGTATCTCAAATCATTCTGTTTTGGCGTCAGAATTACAGATGGTGCAAACCAATTGTTTGTGTTCCTGCTTGCTCTCAGTAATTTCTGTAATGTAAAATAATTAGTGCAATTTTCCCCATTCAAATGTAAAACTAGGATCAAATTAAAGTAAAATGTAAAAAGGTTATTAGGAAGTTATATCAAAAACTGGAAATAAGACTAATGCTATCATGTTCATAAAATTAGCATAACTTCCAAACTCACCTGTTGAAACTGAACAAATGGGCCAGGGTCGCAAATGTATGTCCTTTTAATTATTTATGAAAACTGAGTGAGAGAAAAGAAATACATGAGTGCTTTGAAAGATTACCATGGGAGCGTGAACATTGTGCATGAGTTGAAAGATGACTGCATGAGCTTCCAGTTGAGTAGAAACCAACATTAATCGATTTGAGATAAGCCTAAAAAATCAGGCATCTCTGTTCTCACTGCTTGGGGAACTGCTTGTCTTCTTCCACATCCAGGCTTTGGTCTTACCTAATGTGTGCTGTCTAAACTTTGTGCTAAGTACAGCACTGTTATTTTTCTTGTTTTGTACTATTCTTATTTACTGTGTACTTGGTAAATGTTCATTAATTGAGTTGATTGCCACAGCGTATCTGTGAAGAGCTAGTATTATTAATCTCTCATACCTGTGAAACTGTGTACAAAGGAATTGAAGCTAAACTTGTTGGAACTATGTATTCAGTGTTAAGAATCAGCTTCAGACATTAATGACTAAGTTTCTTGCAGCATGTTATATTCAATACATAATTCCAAAGGGATTTGCACACTCAAGAGCAGCTTCAAATTTTATCGTATGCTTGCTGGTGCTGTCATCTTCAGTCCACCTAAGAATTATTTTGTGCTTCCTCTTAGTACAGTAGTCCTGTATTTGTACCTGATTAACATGTCACACCTCAAGGCTTGAGATGTGCTATCCTAATAGTTGAAAATCTGGCACCACTTTCTTCCTTGCAAGTGCAGCTCACTCCTAATTTCTGCTTGTCCCTCCTGCTCCTGTTCTCTCATAGGGTGTATAATTGTATGGAGAGATCTGCTTAGCATCTCAGCCCTCAGAGACAGCGCACTCACTTGTTGGGTGGAAACTTGTGTTCATGAGCAATGTCTCTGGCATGTAGGAGGAATGTTTTAATGGAACAGGCGCAGTGCAGGTGGGCTGTCTTGGGAAGTTCTCTAACTGTGTCTGCCAAATTTCTAACATAGGCAGATAAAGTAAGGAATACAGGGTATTGTAAAGGTATTTCAAGATACTGTGCTGTTTTGTTCAGTTTATGCTGCTGTTCCAGTCTGAATGACTTTCTGGGTGCCTCAGGGATGATGACTTTTGGCATTGGAGGAAGCGGGGTGGACAAGTCAGTACAGAGTGAATGTCAGTCACTGGGGCTGAACATGACAGAATTCATCTGTCAGTTTCCTTAAAGTGGGCTTTCTAGTGAATGCTTTTCTGTTCTGCTTAGTCACTCGAATTGTTTTCTAAGCTGGTTAAAAACAACAGGAAGGCTTTGCCAGGGGAGGTGCTGGGGGGAAAAAGAACAGGTTCATTTGGGTTTTTTTCTGAAACTCATTTCAAAAACTGGTGGCTTGTGTTGGAACAACTGAACGGGTTTGCTGATACTAGTTGCCTGCCTGGGTGTCTTAGTCAAAGGCAGTTCAGCTTCAGTCAGAGGCATTTTAGGCTAAGTTACTGAATCATGAACTGCAGTGGCCCATGGGACAGGTACAGGTTCCTTTTGCTGTTCTCTCAGTCTCCTGTTTCCCTATATGCAGGTAATAACTACCGTAAGACAAATGTGTTGAGCAACCCAGTAAGTTAATCTCCCAATGAAGTTCTATTTGTGAGGTTTCTCTGGTAGACAAGGTGTGTGCTTGCAAAAGTTTATAATAACAGAGAGGTTTTGGAGAATGGGGAATTACTTGTTTTCAGATCAGATGCTGTTCTCTTGGGAAATGGACACAAGGCAGCTGAAATTCAGTTGATGAAAACTTCTTTCTAAGCTAGGATCTCTGCATCTCTTTATAGTTTGGTCTTCCCCAAAGCTTTATTGGCAGAGTTGTGGCAATTAGCAGCATGATCTGTTTCTTAACTTGTATAGCAAAGCCAGTAAGTGATGCTGACAGTATAAGTTACTTAAACTAACATAATTTTATCTAAGTTGGTCTAATTATATCCATCCTGTAGGATTTACCAGTATAACTATCTGAAACTATGGTTCTTGTTTAAAAAAATAGTCTTGTCTAATGTTGATCCAAGTGGTTTTTACTTGAGCAACTGCTGCTTCTTTGTTGCTCTCAAATGTTTTCCTAACCTAAGGCAAGCTGAAAGCATCTATATACTAAGTGACTGTCACTCACCTGAAGATGAAAGAACACCTTTATGCTTCATACAGATACTTGAGACTGAAGAATACTTCTTTGCTAGTTTTATGGGAGGTTTTATATAGGTTTGTCAGTTGAAGTTCACAGATCTGTTTTTCAAACATGGAAATAAGAACATTTAGAATGTTAGAATCTGTTAATACAACAAGGTCTCTATGCACAGTATACCAGATAGCTTTAGATAACTCAGTAGTTTAAAACCTGAAGGGAATTTTCAAAACTTCTCAGTCTCCAGCCAATTTTCTGAACGTTAGGTTCCTGTTTTACAGAACCAGACTTATGGAAAGATGCAATTCTAGACTGTTTTTGTAATCTTATGATACCTGGAAAGATAGAGTCCTTACTGAGTTACTGAGATTGAGATTGGTCTGTACATGAGGAGAACTGTGTATCACAGTCATTGCCTTAAAAGTCACCCTTGCCATCTCAGAGGTTGTAATTCAGATCATGAAGCATTGGAATTTCCTTCCCTGGCCCCCAAGAGATACCACTTTAAAAGCTGATAATAAGGCCTGACCCAAGGATAAACAAGTAGATTTTGCAAAGACTGAGAGCTGCAGAAGATTCAGGAAAAATCCCAGTTACAGAGACTAACAGACAACAGAATGCACATTCAAAGAATTAAATATGACCTTCGCAACATCTGCCCACTATGGCTGGGAACAGAATGTGCTTATTATTGCAAGTACCATGCTGAAGAAACAATTAGGTTTTGTGCCTTCATCATTGATAGGGTTGTTGTGATCTATTATTTATAGTTAGTGTGTGTGCATTGGCTTGTTTGTTTGTTTGTTTATCTTTGTTTGGTGTCAGCAGTTTCCATAGAACCACTCCACTCCCTGTCTTGTGAGAGAGGCTGTCTATTTCACTATGTAGCTTCTGCAGTTGTCCTTCCTTGAGTTCATTTTGTTTAGGTATTGCTCTATTCCCCTCAGCCTGTACTTAGACTTTCAGCAGCTGTATTTTTTTAAACTGCCTGGTCTAATTTCCTTCCTTGTCTAACTCATTTGTATCCTGAGTCAGCTGCAGGATTCTGCCGTCTTGGTGTTTGTATGGCCCCACAGTAAGGCAGACTAAGGAACTTGCTCAGTGAAACTATTCATCTTGGCCAGTTTATTTTATTCTGGGTTTAGCCCCTCCCTTTAGTGACTTAGTGCTCAGCTGTACCAGAGCTAGAATGAGAGAGGTCAGTAGGAGTGAGTGGGAGTTGCCAGTTAACCTATTATATGAAAAGCTGAGTAAGTACTTGAGCTTATCCTGGCCATTTATCCCACGCAGAGCTGAAGCTGCTGTCTGTTACTAATTTACAGCTGATTGTTGATTAACCTACAAAGCCAAAAGGGTAACAGTAGTTTTTTCTTTCAGTCCAGAATGAACTGCATCTTTTGCTTCAGTCTCTGATACATAAGAAATGAAGCTTTTGAACTAGCTGAGACAAAGGCATAACGTTTTGTTGTCTTTCAGAGAAGAAATAAAATGTACTCTCCACCATTATACTGTAGGTATGTTCTTAAGTAAGATAGTTATTGCCTACAGTTAGAGATTCTGAGGGATAAAAGACATCTGAGAAACAGTATCCCTTTCAGAGTTTACTAGTGTTAAATTGTGATACATGTTGTATCATGAAAGAATTAAATTTTTTTAGGGAAGCATTTTGAGAACAGGATTTAGAAACAAAACGTGAAACAGAGTTTTAGAGTATTTGTTACTCCTAAGTTTCTATACCCTGAAATTCCATCTCTTTTCACAGGGAATTTTTTTCTTGTGAAATTTTTGTCAAAAGACTTATGAAAGTAGAAAAAAATGAATTTGACTAGTAAAGGCCTGCTACCAAATAGAAACGGAGCAATTTTTTTGTACTTTTAGCCAGCACTTGTGAACTTTATTTAACAGTTAGGCATGCTTTGAATAAGCAGTTCTCCTTTTCAAATAAGAGTACAAGTCCAAAATCACAGGCAGCATCTTTCTTTTTCCATATAGTGTTGTTCCATTGTTTTGTCATCCAATGATGTACAGATTTGCAGATAATACTGGGGAGAGCATCAAGGCAGTAGAGCAAGTGAACATTCCAAAGTTGTGATATGTTGGAAGTATTTCAAATGCTTTAGTCTGACGAGGGGAAGAACTCAACCACAGGAATTAACTCCTGGGTGAAAAAATTGGTTTCACAAAAGCCTGGGTAATTCCCTTGCTTGCATACAGTACCCTTTCTGGTGTTGAGTTATTCTCAGTGCTGAACTCAGCCTTATGACTGGAATAAACCTTCTTCCAAAAATAGACTCATAGGGCCTTGCAAAGTGTTAGAAACCTTTAAGTTTAACTCATGAAAGTCATCTCTGTTAGCAGTCTGCAGGAAGTGAGGGTTTTTTTTTTTACTTCCATTTCTAGACTCATTGAGCTTCAGTTTAAAAAAAAAAAACAAACCTGAAGACGCACACACAGAAAAGAGAAACCTCTTAAAACCCCCACCACTCCACTGTAAAACTGAGAGGGGCTTCAGGTGCTGTGATATGCTTCCATTTCAAGTCTGTCTGTTATGTCTGATATATTCTCACCAGCTTCCTGAAGTGGAACTGAGGCTTCCAGGGCTCTCTGAGAGTCTGTCTAACTAAAAGGCTTGAAGGATTAAAAAAAGTAAAGATTAGGAATTAAAACTAACAAACAATGTAGGTAAATGTCTTGTGTATGTTTTTATTCCTCTCCATGAGAGAATTTTTTCTTCTGGGTCTCAGCTGAAAAAAAGCTCAGTTGGATTCAAGTCCAGAGACAGGGTAATATAGTTACCCAGCTGATGAGGCTCTGAATTTTAGCTGTGTGCTGAGCTCTTAAAGATGTTAAAAATGCAGTGGGGTTAAAGCCCCCTAGAATTGTTTATAGTGTTCTTGCCTTTAGGAACGCAGTGGCTGAACTTGTCCCTATTTGGTCAAAGGACTGTGTTTTCCATGGGCAGCCTTGAACATGCACTGTTCAGTGCAAGGAATTAATACTAGAGAGAGATACAAGAAATTTGTAATCACAAACTTGGTCTGAGAAGGTAAGCAACAAAACAGCTTATATGTGTGCTCTGTCAGATATATCACTTTGGGGTCTGGAGGCAGCTTTGTGAATTGAGAATTTAGTAAAGCTCTGGTGTTGCTTTTGTGGAGGAGAGTCAAGCCTTACAAAAGCATGAGAGATCCTTTGAAGGCATCTGCATGTGTATGACTGTTATGTATCTGGTTAGCACAGTAAAATACTTTGTCCTGAATTGGGAAACAGCAGGTGGAGTTCTGTCATTTTTTGATTGTCTCTACAGAAACAGTGACTTGGTAAACAGAATTGGTAAAAATACTTCCAGAGAGATTAAAAGGGAAAGGGAAAAATTGAACAGTATTTTTCCTCTTTAAGCAGTGTGGACTTTTGACTTCTATACTATATGAAGAGAAGTTACTTCATACTTTGTTCTGGTATGCATATGCCATCGTGCAGTTGAGGAGAAGGATCAGTGAAATAGAAGGAAAATGTGGTTTACAGATAACTTTGAACCATATTTTTTTTTTACCAGTCAATGAGGTAATGAAACAACTTTTGGAGAAAGAAAATTGGTTTGTAGATGTGAACTAGTTGTTGAAACTCAGGAAGATGGAGAGTTCTCTTTGTCTGGACTATGTCAAATGGATTTTAAATAGTAGTCTGTCCCTCTTCTTTCTCTTTTTAAAGTAAAAAATTGTTATTCTTTGGATAAAGGATTTTCCTTAATCCTCAGGATGCATTACTAGGTGATGTTTAGGTGCTAGAAATATCTGTCATGTAACACATGCTGTTTCCTAATTTCAAAGGTGGTACTTTAGGGTAGACTGAAGGTGACAGCATCTACTTGCTTTGTAAGGGCAGCTTCATCTTCTTTTAATCTTTATGACGTACAGCAGTGAGCTAGAAACACTTGAAACCCAAACATTTTTCTATATTTTTGTGTTCATGGCCTATATGTGTCAATTTGTAATGTTTCTGTAGTTTATTTCATAGAAAAAAATTGATAAGTAAAGGATGGGAATGCAAAGTACTTTTTTCCCTGTGTTAGCATAGGTATTTGTGTATTTATGTAACTGAATAATAATACAGAACTTTTATAACCTTACTTTTCTATTTACTTTTCATGAGTAGGTATTGTATATTGACTCTATTTTGTTTCCATGAGACTTCCTTAAATGTCAGAGTATTTATGGACAAACAGATGAGCTTATGATCTGAACATCTAAGCAGCTGTTTGTACCACCTACTTTAACGTGGTGCCTCTGGGCCAAATTGTTTCTTTCAAGGTGTCTATCCATAAAATTCTGCTCTGACAAGTGTATTCTCCCTTTGAAGAGCTGTACAAGTTTGTGTGGCAGAAGGGTGTGTTCTGGCTGTAAATTAATCTTTCCATCTTCATTTTTTTTAGCTGGTCAAATAGTCATTAACTTTATGGAAGGGTTTGTTCCCTCTACTCTTGGGAAAGAGAAGAAATAGATGGTTATAATTTCTTTTTTCTCTTCTGGCTGCCACTGGCAATTGTGACAGATGGTGTTGAAGATACACACATTGAAATGTGTTGTGTACAGCATCTCTTTGCAGCATCCTTGAGCTAAGGCACTCAAAGTCTCTTAAATGTTCCCATATCATACTGCAGGTACTGTGTCCTACAGGTACTACAGATTCTGCAGGTACTACAGATTCTGTGGTTTTACACTAATGAGCCACAAAGGTATCTGAGAGCTCTTGTTCTGCACAGCAGTGTTTAGATCTAGTAAATTTGTAGAAGTAGTGCACCCTCATGCTTCCAAACTGCACATGTATACAAACACAGCAAACATAATTTCCTTCACTAGAATTTAGAGATCAGGGACTGAAAACCATGATTCTTAGAGTGCAGCCACCAAAAATTGGATTCATCAAGAATTCCTAGCTTTTTGTTCTTGGTTGACCATTCAGCCTCTTAAATGCTTTTTCTTTATGGTTTTTATTTGTTCTGTAGTTAGTGAAATATGTGTCTTCTCTGTGTGATGCCTCCATTTCATTCTGCCAGTTAGAGAGGACGTTGTGCCGTCTACCCTGTAGGCCTCACTCTGAAAGAGGCACTTGTTCCCAAATACTCATTTGCTATGACAGATTATGTTTTTCCTTTCAGAAAGGAAATGTTCAACTGGACTGATTCCATGTGATTAATATGTTTTATCACATTACCTTCCTGATGCAATTATTGAAGATACTTAGGGATTCTGCCAAGCTTCACCTTGTGCTTGGAGTTCTAGACTTGTAGCATAGCCTGGATTTGATGACCTTGTTATTTGATTTGATAGCAAACTTGAGCTCATTTCTTTAAAAAAGGGGGCTTTCTTGATAACCTGAGTTTTTGCAGGGAAGCAAAATCCAGACATTGTTTTCAAGTAGTTTTCTTGCTTAGAGTTGTCTTAGCTTCTAAGACAAGGTGTTAATAAAATTTGCAAGGTATACCAGTGTGAAACCAGCAGGTGGTTACCTGTCAGTATTCTTCCCTGGTCCTTCTGCTGCACATCTTTGGCTGTCATGTGAGAATAGTTCCATCGTGAGAAGTCTGAAAACAAGGTCACTGAAGTTCAGATTTTGCTCCAGTGCAAATTCTCCTCACTGTGTCTTTTCTTTTGTTGTTGAAGTTCTTGTAGCCTTAAGACTAAGAAATGTACCTTGCACTTCTTAGCGTCATGTGAGAATAGTGGAAAAGACAAAAATCAACCCCCAGACTTTCAGGGTTGATTACTTAAGGCACATATGTTAAGATGAAAATTCATCCTGAGGAATTCCATTTAGTGATTAATAGCTCTTGCTCTGGTAAATAATTTGAAATTTGGGGCTTTATTTTAGAACATTTTTGTTGTCAGGGCGCAGGTCTCAGAATGGAATGCAAACAGCTGCTAGGAGATTGTTATATGAAACATGTTTGCAATTAGACGCAAAAATAAAAATTATGACACCATTTCATTTGTCAAATTGGAAATTACTTGGAATTGTTCATTTTGGATAAGAAAAGGTATTTTTTTTTTCTTCTGGGGAAGTCAGAGTTCAAGGTCTTGTGATTCTACACATGATGTACAATTCTACACAAAAATGCAGCATTTTTGTAAGATATATTAAATGTTTGAAAGTAGGTATGGTGAAAGATGGTTGTAAGAGATTTCAAACCTTGATGTATATTACATCCTGTTTAACAGTATTTTATGTTTATTTAGGTTCCTCTAAAGAAGGAGGAGCTGGAGCTGTGGATGAGGATGATTTTATTAAGGCATTTACAGATGTTCCTACTGTACAGGTAAGATGCTGTGTGTATTCATGTTTGTCTTCAGAAATATGTTATTTGCAATAATGGATTGACCTGCTTTTTAAATGTACATAATTTTACATTGTTCTAAGCAAGCATCATTGCTTTTTCCTCTTTCTGACCTTAGAGTCTCCATGGAAAGCTCTTTATATTTTCCCAGGAGTTACCAAAAAAAGTGCCACCTTTTTTTTACTGTCCTACTAATTATTACCACATTGTGTTTTGGCTAGAATGCCTTATTGCTTTTCTCAAACTTTTTCAGGGAACTAGTGAAAATAATTGGATGTTTTAATAAGAAAAAAATTAACATGATGTTTGGAAAGTTTGGGGCTACAATTTCAAGGCATAAACAAGTAATAATAATATAGGCAAATAATTTAAACAGCAAGAATTATATTTTCAAATTCACCTGAACTGTAATGATGTGTGTCTGGTATACACGTCCTTATTCTAGTAATACTTGAAAAAAATTATTCTAGTCCTTTATTTTCATACTAATGAACTTGTTGGATTCTGAGTTCTTAATTAAGAAGATCAGATTTGAATTTCTGTACTTTTAGTGTGGGAATTGCATGTATTTGATACTTTCACATAGTTGAGTCATTTAATATGTGTGTAGTGTACGAGGGCTATTTTGAATAAGTTTTCCTTGAGGAGCTGAGGTGTGGAACACAACCAAAATCTCAGTAAGCCATAGTTCCCAAATGACTGAAGGATTTTGTAAGACTCCCTTTTCTTGATATGTACTTTTGTTCTATTTTTATTTCCCAAGCATAGTTATTTGTTAGATCTGCTTCTGCAGGCAGCAATACTGTCTGCTTTCATGAGGGAGCACTCAATCTCCATGATCCCTGTCACATCAAGGAAGTCTTTGTCTAACACTGTAAGAGCCTTATGTATCTTTGCCTCTTCAGACTGTTAAGAATTCTTCAGAGGATAAAAACATGCGGCTCTAAATATTGTTTATCCCTGTTATGTTGAACAGAGCCACGTTCCACAGAACAGAGAATGTGATGCTTTTAGTTCAGTGCCTTGGTGTGTGCAGTCCCAAGGACAGAGTCCCACACAGAGCTCGCTAATTAGTCAGGCTGGTTGGTAACAGTGCAGGAACAAAACGGGGGTGACCACAGGACATAGACCAACACATGTTATTTTCTGTCTGACTGCTCAATGGCCTAGGAAGGCAGGTCATTCTCTAAACTGCAGGAGATACAGGAGAAAGACATTTGTCTTTACTAATCTCCCTCCAGCTGAGGTGAGGAGGCAGGAGAGAAATGTGTAGCTGACTCCAAAATTACCTATTTGTTTCATAGATGAGCACAGAAGAAAAAAAACATAATATTTTTTAATGTCCTTAGGAATAATGACTTCCTGGCCAACTTCATGCTTCTGGTTGTAGACAGTCTCTGATCTTTCAGGAAGAAAAACCAAGGCAGATTTCATGTTTTGCAACCGTGTTAATTACTAAGGAGGTGGGAAATTTCTGTTAGACTTGTGAAGAAAGAATGTTTATGACCTCTATTTTACCAAATTATCCTAAAAGCAAAGGACAGCATAGGGAGAGAGAGTTGTTTGGATGTTACTGGGCCCATTCCTGTGTCTTTTCTCTTTTCATTGCATTTATGGGTTTGAGTAGTGGCTTCAATGAAAGTAAGAAAGGAAAACCAAATTCAGTTCTGGATCAAGATTAAGTGCATTTGAATTAATCAAATAAATTGAGGTTACTTACAGTGTGGGTATGTTTTAAGTCATCCTTACAAGTCTCTATTGGTAGATCTGACTTTGCAGTAAGCTGTTCATATGACTGGTCATCTTTTTTTAGGAATGTCATATTGTTTACTTGTACCCAATTTTTAAATCCCCATATTGAAAATACTTTCCATCTGTATAGTTATTATTCTTAGTTGTGTCTGAGCTTTTAATTTTTCTGTCTTTGATGTTACAGTTGCCTTTAATGAGGTGTGTTTATGTTGCCCTCTAATGGATAGCAGCAGTTTATGAAGAAGATTTTTAGTTGTAGTCTGATGGATCTGTGTGCAAAAAAGTACTGTAGTGACAGGATTGTGCCCTCATATTCAAGGTTACAACCACCTTGTTTTTACAACTTAAGCCTTTGCTGAAACAAGAAAATACTGTGTTCAGATTATTAGGAATAACTCCCATTAGTAGCTAAAATTTGTTTGAAAACAAGTTCAGTTCTTTTTATAAAGTCTGATGTGGGAGCTTGTGAGCAAAAAATGCATTATGTCATTGGCTGAACACATAATTTCATCTTGGCCTCCTAAAAGTGTAATTAATTGAGGGCAGGGAGAAAAGAAATTATTAAAATATTGCCTTTTATTCCTGTGAAATTAAGGTGGGTATGTACAACCTTGAAAATACAGGATTTTTCAGTGGAATTAGGGTTTTCATTTCATGGCAAAATAAAACTATACCACTTATTAAATTCTACACTGTAATGCCAATTTGAATATTCCTAAGTCCGGCTCTATTTGTACCACGTAATTAAAGAAAAAGTCCAATTCCTTGCCTGGAAATGCTAATGGGGTGGACATTAACACGTTGTGCAGCTTGTTTCTGTGTTTGCCTGGTGCCCTAGCAGCAGTCTTGCAGCAGTAACTATACTGTACAACATGATCTCTTATGACACAGAAGTTGACAACAAAAAAGTTGTATTTACTGTATTTGCTTAATGAAACAGCTTGCAAAAAGTTTTTGTACCTTGACCAGGACTTCAGACTGGGGTTTGAGTGTGCATTGAACAGTCCTCAGTTAGATGCCACCAAGAGACATTATCCTGCTTCCCTTCTTGTTGCACCTCACTTTATGATAAATTCACAGAGAAATGCTGAGTTGACAAAGAAATTCTTGCCTCTCTCTTGTAGGATGAGCTTTCTGTGCATTAAAGGTCTGAACTGAGCAGGAGACAGGTCAAAAAGAGTTATGGTAAAGGGAGATTCCGAGGAGGTTGAGTCATGTCATGAATTCTGATGACATGAAGTGTCACTGTGATATGAAACTGCATCTTGAGTTAACCAGTGACTAGGCCTTTACACTTTCAAAGAAAAATCAAAATTTTCTTTCAGAATGGAAATGAATTTTGATAAAAAAGCTTACTGAGACACACGTAATACTTTGTTTCTTAAGAGTATGGTACTTACAGAATTATTGTTAGAATAAACTAGAGTTGTTTAACAACTATTAATAGGCTACCAGTATACACAAATATCTTAAATGGTGATACAGAACTCATGTTTTGTGGGCGGTGGAGTAGAAAGTATCTTACACTTGGATCCAGTTTTTTTCATTAAGTCATTTGTTCGTTTTAAATAAGTTATACATCAGATATTTAGTGACTTCCAGTGAAGGAAACAGTAATCATGAGGAATAGCTTTCTGGTTTTTATGGATGCAGTCATGTCTCCTGTATAGAAGTGCAAAGCTGCTTCCACAGTGTATCCTGGAAGAGCTCACACAGCTGCATGGAAATAAAAATTTCACTTTTGTTGGTAAAGTATATTCAGAAATCGTTTTCCACCTTACAGTGAAGCTCGTCTGGGTGTACTGAGTAATCTTGTTTCTGAAAAGGCTCCTACCCTGTTTATTCTGGAAATCCAGTATGAAGGTGTTTTAGAACTGTGATGTCTTTCACCTCCTCCATATTCCAGCATGAAATATGCATACCTCCATAGCCATATTCTGTTAAAGTGTTGGGAAAAGAGTAGATGTCAATAGAGTTAACGTTCCATATCTTTTCTAAGTTAAATTAATTTGATGTGCTCAGGAAACTGGAAAACTAGACTGTATTTGGAATAACCCTTACAGTAATTTGAAGATGCCTGAGAAATCAAGATATTTTAAAGAAAATAATAATTCAGCGTAACTGCAGAATAGAAGAAAGACATTGCATCATTTTAACAGTAAGATCAAAGATGGATATACATGTGCTAGAACAGTGTGTTCAAGACACAGAGCTCTTAACCAATTCATGCAAAACAAGGTATCCTAACCACTGGCCCTCGTTTCCTCTGTGTGCTCTTGCACATACAAAAATTATGTCTTAAATAACGAGGGAGCTTCAGGCCCTGCTGTTTGGGTGCTACATAAGTTATCATGCTCGTGTCCAGCTTTCACTGTAGAAAGGTATGAGTTTCCTTGAAGTCCTGGCCCACATCTGCCAGCCCTATGGCTTGGAGGTATCTCAGGTGGTGTCAGGTGCTTGTGTATGGGCCAGTGAGTTTTGCCTAATGTGTTTACATAAGAAACCTCCTGATCCAAAAAACTGGAAATGTTAAGCTGCAGATACTTTAAAAAAAAAACAAGCCCCCCCAAAAAATGAAACCCTGGCCAGATTAGCTTTCTGTTTAGTAATTTGCTTCATATTCTCATACACTTGTTCTCAGTCTGAAGGGAGAAAGAACATTAAATTTTGTGTATGCAGTGGAAACAGGAAAAAGCTTCCTTTGAGTTATGTCTAGGAAAAGAGAAGGGAAATCAGTTATTTTAAAAATAATATTTTTTCATGTGTAGGTTTTTTATTCCTTTCTTCTTTAAAAATCTGTTCTTATACATGTACAATTCAATAAAGACATTAATGCATTTATAACCAAATAGTGACTGTTGTATGATTAGATTGTTCAGGCTTCAATATTGGTGGTCTTACTGTATAGTGAGAATTCTGACTTGAGGTCCTTATATTTATTTACTGACTGTATAAGTTAATAAATTATAGTCTTAAAGTAGCAATACATAGAGAAGCTATGGAAGCCTTTTAATTTAATTTTTCAGACACATTTTCATTTTAGTGTTCTCACAGCCCAGTTAGTTCCCTAGAGAGTCCCAGCTCCACAAGAGCAATGAATTAAAACGTTGGTTGAGTTTCATTATCAGAGTAGGAAGATGAAACTGAGTTTTAGTAGGATTGCAGCTGATTGTCTAAAACCTCTGCTCCTATTGAATTATTTATTTTTTTTAAGTGGAGTTAATGAAATTGTGGATATGATTAGCTCATCACAAAGGTGGAGGGTAAAGTCTTTGTGATAAACTAAAAGGAAAGGAAAATGCTAAAAGGAAATTGTTGCTGCTTCAGCTTTTTTTTTCATGAATGTTCATTTCTGAGTGATATCCTTACAGATTGGTCTTAAAATGCCCATTTATAAGTCTTACACAGATCTCTGGAACTTTGGGGGTAAGATTTGTGGGATGATATTTGTATTTTCACTCTTCTCAAGCTATCTTTCTTCATCACATTACCAGGGATATTAACAATATGAACTTTCTGATTTGTTTGTTTTATTTTTAATACTTCAGATTTATTCTAGTCGAGAACTTGAAGAAACGTTGAACAAAATCAGGGAAATTCTCTCAGATGACAAACATGATTGGGATCAGCGAACTAATGCGGTAAACTTTTTATCTGATTTCAGGCTTGGGTGGGTGTATTTCATAAAGCACAGACAGCCAGTATTTTAAAATGGTTTTTTTTTCCTAAAGTCATTGCACTCCATGTAATGAAAGAAATTTTTATTTTAATTTTTACACTTTGAATTTCTCTATACCAGTAAGTTTGAGTATTTTTTTAAGTCTAAAATGTGTTTTTTGCTGACATTTAAATGGAAACTTTTCTAAAAGCCATCACAGATATTTAAGTTTGGCATTTATGTAAATTTGCATATTCTGCAGGTTAACTACTAGCATTAGTATCTCTTGTTATGAGATATTAATAGCTTTGAAATAGCATGAAAATTTGAAAAGTTTGAAAAGCATGAAATAGTATGAAAAGTTCCACTTACAGGGTTAAAATTTTTGTGTGTATGTACCATTTATATTTTTTAATTGGATTTATGTCATCTTAATGCTTATAAACAGGTATGTGAACAGAAGTATGTGTTTGTGTATTTGTATTCTGGATTCTGAGCTTTTTTTTTTACCTCTAGAGCTTAATATAAAATTTTCACAGTTCTTTTTAATTACTGCCATCCATTTTGAAAATTTTGCTTTAAAGACATGCCAACATGTATTTTTGCTTAGTGAAGCTGTTCCTTTTTCTTTTGTTTTGAAATGCATATTGGCAGTGTCCTAACCCAAAGGTGTTGATTTTTTAGCTGAAGAAGGTTCGTTCCTTGCTCGTTGCTGGAGCTGCACAGTACGATGGGTTTTTCCAGCATTTACGGCTCTTGGATGGTGCTTTCAAGCTGTCAGCCAAGGATCTCAGATCCCAGGTGGTTAGAGAAGCCTGCATTACTGTAGCGTAAGTACATTCCTGTGCCTTTGGGCACCTTGCTAGATGCTACTGTGGGGTTGGCTTAGAGGTGCTTTATCACTGTTCCAGGAGCGGTTCTCTTGTTGGGCTGCTGTACTCTGTGACTGATAGAGTCAAGTCAGGATCTGAAGCCACAGAGGAAAAGAAATGCTTAAAGGAATTTGTTCTCTGAGGGGATACACGTAGTTGATAATCCTGTAATGAATTGTACGTGAATAACCAGTTACCACCATTGCCAAGCCATCATTAATGCAGGTTAATACAAACTGCTGTGAATGATATTGAGGACTTATCTTAGGATCACTTATGCTGCTTGGGTGATTGGCACAGCACTTCACTGGCACTGCTTGTAAAGACAATGTGAATAGCGCTGTAGTGGTTTGAACATAGAGCATTTTGCTGTGGTAATACCTCTCAGGGAATCATGGAATGGATTTGGCTTGGAAAGACCTTAAAGATCATCTAGTTCCAGCCCCGTTGGCAGTGCAGGGACACCTTGCACAGGACCAGGTTGTTCAAAGCCCCACCCAGCCTAGCCTTGAACACTTCCTGAGTTGTCTCTCTGGGCAAGAGACAGATGATCATGATAATTTTAGAAGCTGTGGCTAAACTGAAATAAAATCTTCACCGTTAGCATCTCATGGACTCCTTTAAATTCAAGGGTAGAGAGGAAAACCAGAGTAGTCTTTCCCATTTCCATGTTTTCCGTGACTTTTTTGTCCTCTGGAAAGACATTAGTGTAACCACTGATTTTCAGTGGCCATCTGAAACAGGACCACCATAGAGTTCACCTTTGCTATTCTCCTGTTTGAACTGGGAGGAAATGCTGAAGCATACAACTGCCCTTTCCAAGGAAATTGAGACTTTGAGAAAATTGTAATAACCTTTCCTAACATGAAGTCAGGAGCAGTCTAAAAGTACTCTGCAGATATTCTCATGCAGCCCTAACAACCTGGAATTTTCCTTGATCACTAAAACTTTGATATATTTGATGTGTCATTTGCTGGTGGCTACAAATCCTTTATTATATAGTCTTTCTGCATGAAAGAAGCATTTGTTGTCACCAATGGACAGTTACAATACTGTGTGTGGCATGTGTTTTAATATTTGTTAAAACTGAAAACCTAACCTTTAACAGACAAGGGGGTCAAATTTTATGGTTGGCTGATTGTGGTGAGTTCACTAGTTTTTTCTACATTCAAAAGGAAAAAAAAACCTCAATAATTTATTTAAAATTTAGATTTATACATCTCAAAAGTCTCTTAAAAAGCAGAAATACAGTGATTCTTAATGTGGACATGAAAATTTAGGCTTTCCAGTTGTAGTACTTGTTTTTTCATTATGAAG
>WBNP01005278.1:107331-174851 GCA_013401095.1 Passerina amoena
CAAAGTTATTCATGTTTTTTAAGACTAAGAAATCAATTTATGTTTCCTCTAAACAGCCACCTTTCAACTGTTCTGGGAAACAAGTTTGACCATGGCGCTGAAGCAATTGTGCCTACTCTTTTTAACCTGGTTCCCAACAGCGCCAAAGTGATGGCAACCTCTGGGTGTGCAGCCATCAGGTTCATCATTCGGGTAGGTGTTCCAGTCTCACTTCACCTGCTAGGAATTTTCAGGTCGTGTCTGTTGGCAGAGATAACAGCTACACTGAAATACAGGTTTTTAAATTATTCTTTAACAGAGGAGTAATGTTTCTCATGGGTGGACAAATATTACATATTGTTGAAACCAATTGGCAGCATTGTCATAGTAAAGATGGAAGAATAGGTGTGAAAAGCCAGTCTGTTTTTGTGGTTTTGGGATTTATTGTAATGTGTTAATTGAAACACACATGGTCGTGTGTGTTTCAAAGAGTAACTGCTTTTAACTGCCTTCTTGGAAAAGACAAAGTTAAGCTAGTAGCTAAGAAACTAGTGAGAATTTAAATAGTGCAAACAACAAAACAAAGGTATTTCTTTCCACATATATACTCACTTCCAAAAAAAATTTGGAACCATGGGGTTAATGATAAAATGTTGAAGAGGCTACACATACCTGAATCAGTTCAGAAAGCACAAGTTCATGAAAGAAAAGTCCAATAGGGAGTTGAATTTTTAAATTCAAGAACTTTCTGAGCTGAGTCCCCAAAGCTATAGCCTATGGGACAAAGGAGTGCTCTGTCCTAGCTGTTTTCTACTGGATGTTCTTTGAGCACCTACTGACTGGTGTCTCAGGCAAGATATTTATAGAGTTTGGGACTTGTACTGATGTGTTTCACATAAAGTGGGAGATTGCCTGTAGTTTCTGCATTAGAAGTTGTGGTCTTCTTAATGCCAAGCACTTACTGCAATCACTTACTGTGATCTCATCGGTGGTTTTTATTTTGTAAGTTGTTGGAAAACCTAAGAGGTTTCATGACTTACACCTTTTGTTGCCATCTTCAGTATGGTTCAGAATGTAAATTGCTTTGTCTCTCTTTGCCTCTGAGAATGTGCTCTGAGACCTCTGCATGCATGACCTTTGCATCAGCACTTGGGCTAAGACAAAATCCCTTGGTATTTTTTCCCCAGACTCTTACAGTCCACTGTGAGATGGCACAGACTTGAGAGGGAAGGAATACACCTTACACAGGATAATTAAAGTTGTAAGAGAGTAATACCATTTGCAGTAGTGTAAGACAAGCTTTGGCATGTAAGAAATTATAAACATTCACCAATTATATTAAATTGGCTTTATTGGTTTAGTTCGTTTGAAGACAAGCTTACACATCAGCTATAGTTGCCCTGATTTTGTTTAAATTTCTGTTCTTCTTAGCTGTGACTTAACATAGTAGATTTGAAGCATAAAAACAAGAAAACCCTATTCTCAGTGTTCAAATACCCAGCCAATAAATGGCATATGTGAGGTTTTTTAGCAGAAAATTCAGATTTCAGAATTAAATATCAAAAAGAAGTGTAGCCCCACGCCTGTTTGGGCTTCTGTCCTTTGGACTAAATGTGTATTGGTCAGGGGGTCTTTGATCAATTGAATATTTAGAACCCAAGCAGTTTTTGGGAGTCAGTGTTTTACTCAAAAACTCCCAGCAGCAACCAGTGACAGCCAGTTCAGATCCTGGTGCTTTGCTGTGTTATTGCTGTAGAGTGAGTCTGCATAGAAACAGGGAGGCTTTATTATACTAGTGATCTTGAGGAGCTTCATCTCGTCTTTGTGCCTTCATTGGATTTCATGTTTCTTCTCCAGGAAGTTCTTACACTGCAATCTGATTTCTCTTTCTTGACTCTTAGTGCATCAGGAAGTCAATTAAAATAAAGGTGGGGAGGCAGGGAGGGAATCATGGAGAGATGGCATGGTGGCAGAAATCTTTCTCAGGAGGCGGCAGGATTCAGGTTTGTCAACTGATCTTCAAGGTGGTTTGCAAGGAAGCACATATCATTCATTACATCCTCAAAGGAGGAGCACATGAAGTATGACATGTTAAAAACAGAATGAAAGCAAGCCTGAGGCTTTGATTCCTTGGCAAAATACTTTCTAGAAATTACAACTCAATAGCTCCAAAGACTTGGAATGTACGGGTTTCTCCATCTGTAAAAACTTTATTTTTACCCCTGATTTGCCCGTTGTCCCTTTCTGGAAGTCATATGCCTCTTTTCAATTTACAATCTCTACAAAACACAAACAGACTCCTTAAAACTGTGTTTAAAAGTATATCAGGACAAACAAATGTAACTGTTAGGCTCTTCCAGAATTTTTGATTAATTCCTTCCTAATCCTAAAATTGGCAGTACTCTGTGAGCTGATGATTATCTCTGATTTTTTTGTGATTTGTGTGTTTATATCCTGCAGCTGTGATACATGAGAGAGTTTAAATTCTTCAGTACTGTATTTCTGAAGATCTTGTATTTTTTTTAATTAGCCTACTCTTTCACACTGTATTGGGGACTGTTTACTGTAGATATTTAATCAAGAAAGGACTAAAGAAATTAACTGAAAATAGATTTGTTGAACCACATTACTCTTACTTGAAATTAAAATGGTAATGCATTGTGTCTACAATTAGTTAAGAAAAACTGAAGTAAGGCAGCTTTAATTCTGAATTCTGGAATGCATTTGGATTGAATGTAGTTTATCTTATGCATGGTTTAATAGTTTTCTTCTCCCATCAGGTGTTTCTATATAGATTATCTGTATAGGCTTACTTATATGTCAATGCTTTTATTACTTTATTGACATATTTTTCATTAAAGGACATTTGATCCTTGTGGTTCTAATCATACTGATCCTTGTAAGAATGCCTATATTTTCATATTCATTGATTCAGTTTTTGCTCTATAACCCTGACTTTTAAAACAGCTATGTCTATTACTTTTTTTTTTTCCTGTGGCAAAACTAAAATAGCATCAGCTTTCAACTCCTCTGAGGAGACAGCTACGTTTGAACTGCTTATATTACTTTTGACAGCGAAGTATTGCATATCATGATGTTATTGTTGATGGCACTGGAAGTGGTTTTTGCTTGACCTTTTGGAAGAAAATAGATTTCTTTCAATTGACATGCTAACAGCAGTCTTTCATTTAATAATATTCTATGATTTAGTTTTGGTAAGCAGTTTAAATGATTGCAGTTTTTATTATGGTGTTAATTCTGTTTGAATTAATAAGTACAGTACAAATTCAAGATTCAGGAATGCTTTTCTCATTAACTGCTTTGTCCTTTTTTTGGCAGCATACTCATGTGCCACGACTCATACCTTTAATAACAAGCAACTGTACCTCAAAATCAGTTGCAGTTAGAAGGTGAGTACATCATAAATGAAAATTATTAAAGCTGTTGCTTTTTAAAATATGATTATCATATGTTGAAAATTAACAAATTAGAAGACTTGTGGCCATAAATGCTGAACATGCAAAACTGTTAGCCAGTAAACTGCAAACTGCAAAAATTAACTTCAGCCTTGAGACAGTGGCAGCTACCTTAGGACACAGAGCGTCCATGTGTTGTGGTGTTCAGCAGCTCAGCTACATCTCCAGCATGTTGCTTTCTCTGAGAACATGATGCTTGAACACGTGGGTTGCCTCTTGAGAAAATGAATTGGTTTTTGACTGTCATTTTCTGGACTGAATCACATAAAAGCAGTTAATGCTGTTTCAGGACTGGCACTAGTCCTGAAAGTGATGTCACTGTGTGTATGCAGGAAACAACTTAGGCATCTGAATTACTTTCTTTGAGTCTAAGCTGCTTTTGCATCCAGAGCAAGTGTTACCTCAACCCAGATTGTACTGACCTACCACAGCTTCTGGTTTGACTGATAAACAGTTCACAGGGCTTCAGTGCCTCCACGTGCTGTGCCTTTACTGAGGAATGTGAGATTGTAGGTGGCTTTGGTACTGCAGTTCACAATCTAGTGAGCATCACTGAAGGCGTTGTCTCCATACTGCTTTCATTCTTTTGGAAAGATAACAAAAACACTAGATTGGTTGTAATAGCAAAAAGCGTTGCAGGGTTTCTTGCCGTGCCTTACCGATGCCCAAAGGATTTGGACAGAATAAAGACCAAATTTGTCCCTCCAGAACAAGTAAAAAATGCTGAAAAACCAGAAAAAGAGATTGTTTCAGGCTGTCAGGTTCACTTATGTTTGAAAATTATCTACACCTCCCTAAGCTGTGTCTGTTTGAGTTTTCATCAGGGTCTAGGTTCAGACATAGTTTTTAAAAGTATGCCTTTTGCTAATGGCAGTTGGCTTAATTGTCAAGATACCCAAATTAATAATGAATACAGATTAGATATCTTCATTAGTACAGTGCCAGAAAATTTTTTGCAGTGCTTTCTATATGCAGAGCCCTCTGCTAATGGTCTCATGTTTTCCTTTGTGCTGCATACTCAGTAGTGACAGATGGAAGGATGGGACTAGTGTTTGGGACAGAAATATACTGCCATAGAAATCCTATGTTGTGTATTTAATATTTTCATGCTATTATCAATATTTTATAATACTTATCAATATTTTAAAATTATATAATATACAATATGTAAGTATACGTTAATATAATAGCTTATTTTGTATTATATATACAAATATTATTAATATTTTTAAATTAAAAAGTTTATATTAATCATAATTATTAATATTTTATGGAGGTTTAAATGTTTTTATTTTTTATGTTAGGATTTTATACTCTGTACCATTTTTTCAACTTCATTAATTAATGTCTGTTATTTTGGGACGAGTACAGTTAACATGGGGTATGTGTAGTAACATGACTTGAACAGCACATTGTTAATTGAACCATGTCTGTTATTTTGAAGTTTAAAATTAGTTAGCCTGCATGTTTGCTTAATGTAGAGAATATTTTGACCAATGCCCTTATTTGTCAGATAAAGATATTTTATTCTATTTATTTCCCTCAGGGGGAGAGAGTAAAGTTAGTGTTTATTCCACAAGCACATTAGAGAAATGAGTATTTAATTATGACTTTGGTTCTATGTTTTTAGGCGCTCCTTTGAATTTTTAGACCTGTTATTACAAGAGTGGCAAACACATTCACTGGAAAGGTATGGGCCAGTATACTTTTTCCCCTAAAATAAACTGCTAATGTAATTTAAGACAGAAATATTGTCGTTGAATCCTTTAATTGGATTATGTTGGTCAGTGTTGGCCAGCCTTTCTGGCATAGACAGCCTTTCTAGCACAGCAGGTCATGCGGCTCATTCAGGTGCTGGGGGAAGGAGAGCTGTACGTTCCAGCCTTGGCTTCCTGTGGCCTCCTCTCCTTACCCTCTGCCTCTCCTATCCTGCATGTGAGCAATGCATATACAGGTAAGCGGCTGTCTTTTCTCCTGGCAGGAGGAAATCCGTGTGTTTGCTGTGAAAGGGGGCAAATGGGCTTAGGCTGGAGGACTTTTTGTGGTAATGAGCAAGGGCACATTGTAGCTTCTCCAGATAGATGGGAAAACTGTACGTGCATCAGTTCTGCAGGTTGGTCACTGTATGCACAGGGTAGGAGCAAAGAGAATAAAGGGCATCCAGAACTGGCTCTGAAGAATTCATCCAGCTCATTCCAGTCACATTGCTGCTTCCCCAGGGTGCTCCTGAGAAGGGGAGTAATGGGGAAATCATTTATGCCAAAGTGTCTAAAAAACCCATAAAACCCACCACCTTCCCCCAACCCCCAAATAATGAACCTCCCACCCAAAACTTACCTTGAATTAAAAGTTGTTTATCTTCACAAGTTTGTGTTCTGATGGGTACTTTGCTGTTCATTGAACTTGTATTCAGGTTTAGAACTCATGTGCCAAAAGCTTTCAAGAGCTGAAAGAAAACTTAGAGTCTTAATTTTTCCCCTTTTCCTACTATTGATATAACAGTGGAAATAGTTTTTCCATTTCAGGAAGGCAGATGTCTTATAAAAGGTATTTTTAAATAACTTTTTAAGTGTGATAGGTGGGTGTATGTCAGAAGTAGATTAAAATCCTTTTAGATTGAAGGAGTAAGCTGACCTAAACCTTTACAGAAGGTACAGTTATGTCATCAGTGTGCTTAGGTGTTTGTTTACTGCATATTTTGGAAAGAACTAGCATTGCAGCTGGTTTTTACTTCGTGAAATGTTAATTAAAGTGTAAAGCTACTGCTTAGAATTTGGAGTAGCAAAATAGCATGAAGAATGTCTTTCTTCTAGGCATGCAGCTGTCTTGGTTGAAACAATCAAGAAGGGTATTCATGATGCTGATGCAGAAGCAAGAGTGGAGGCAAGAAAGTGAGTTCTGATTAATTTTGCTCTGAAAAATTGCTAAATGAGTGATAGAAGGCTCTAATCCAAGGTGAGCTGCTATCCATGGCTGAAGAAGATAGAAATAAGTTTGTTTGAAAACTGATGTTTCTGTCCTGAATTGCCACCCAGTTTCTTTTGCAAAAGACATTCTCAAAGCCAAGTCAGTCAATGCAGTTGTGCAGCATTTGATGATTCCACTGAAAGAAGAGTTAGAAAGGTTGATATTGCTGCATAATCATTCTGCTCCCATTAATTAAATCTTTAAACAACTGCAGCATTTTGAGAAGGCCAGAAAACAATTCCTTTTGCTTCCCCACACAACTGGTAAGTGAATGTGAGACATTCAGAGGATAGACTTAAGTTATTTTGAAAAGATTAATTCAGTCCATGCAGATGACTTGATGAGCATTGCTGTGTGCTTTACATACTCTCAGTTCCTTTCCCTCCCATCCATGGTTCATTCTGTAATCTTTACTTCCTGACTCCACCCTTTAAAGAAAATACTGAGCATTTACATGTGGTTATTCTTTTTTTGCAGGGCTTATCTGGGTCTTAGAAATCACTTTCCTAGTGAAGCTGAGACTCTGTACAATTCTCTGGAGCCGCCCTATCAAAGAAGCCTTCAGACCTACTTGAAGAATTCTGGCAGTATAGCATCTCTCCCTCAGTCAGACAGATCATCCTCCAGCTCACAGGAGAGCCTCAAGTAAGGGTCACTTCACTTTTACTGAGCCAAGAAACAAATGCAGTTTCTCAAAAGCAAATTATCCAGATTCCTGTTGAGCACAGAAAAGCTGCAGTTTTATTTTGTGACTTCTGATTTTTTTAATAAAAATTTCTTCTTTGGTGTTTTCCTATGTGACAGTGTTACCCCAGAAAGGTGCAAAGTACAGACAGTCTTTAACTGGATATTAGGGTTCTGTATTCATACATTCATTCCTAAACAGGTGCTTTAAATACCAAAATATCTTCAAGGTTCTTATTGATGTCCAGCACTGATGTGCTGAATAGGTCTAGGAAAGCTATAATGATGTAATTCCTTTATCATCTCTTTTCACTGGCAAGCATGAAAAAGGAACATCAGCAATGAGATTCGTTGGAGATTGATTTGGGTTTTTTTTTTTTCCCCTGTCTTCACAGTACTGAGTATGTATTAGCAGTGTTTCATAGCTCTGCCAGTTACTACAGGGTGGGTCTGTGCTGCAGTCAGTGATGTATTAAAATGTATAGACAATCTTGAGCTGAATGAATTAGTTTTCTTAGGTACCAATAGTAAAAGAAATCTACTGGCTTCTTAGCAGAAATGTGAAGTAGTATATAGTGATTTTTGCCTTTAAATGCTAGAAAGCTTCCTTAAAGTATTTCAGCCTTTTAATATTTCAGATCTTCATTATCAAAACCAGAAGCTTGTCTGCTCACTTGTTACTTGAAGGCAAAGACTGCTTCTCACACATTGGAAGTCGGTTTTTTTTTTTTAGCTAATGCCTTTAATACCAGAGATTTACTTTATCTTTCCTTATATACTTGTAATTATTAAAAAATTGTTCAAAAAATAATTGTCTATGATGCAAGCAATTTCCAGCACTTCATTTTCCACAAATGTTTATTCAAAGATTAAATATTCTTGTTGAAATTAATCTGTGTTCCCCATCTGAAAATAAAAGTGCTGTTATTGAGTTATGGGTAATATACTGTTAAAAACTAAATTGCAGGGAAATTAGAATCTTAAAATACTCTTAAATCTTCAAATATTGCTTTCCATGTTGCAAGATGTCTAAGTGCTACAGTACAGGAAGTGAGGGGTAAAATAAGAAATGAACAGTAGAGGTGATGATATTGAAGATTAATGAAATTCTAATTGATTTATTACAAACTTTGCATTCAGATGGATGTTTGTTACCCAAAATTTTATTTCTGGCATTTAATATAGTGAGTGCTGAATTGCCCCTGTATAGGCTAAATTAGGAAATAGAGGTATGATTTCCTAGAAGTCAGATCCTCTGTGATTTTTGACCTTCTGAACTTCTATCTCATACAGATCATTAATCCAGAGTTGTTTTAGAGAAGATGGAGGAATGAGAGAGAAATGTAGTGACTTCTGCCTACTTGTGTGAAACTGTTTACATAAAATGTCAATTGCAATAGATTGTGGCAGTTGTCTGGGACTTTTGTTTGGAGCAAGTTGTTAGGTCAGGAGCTCTACCTCAACCTCCTTACCTTACTTAAGGCAACGTACCTTCAAAACACTAGTTAGTCATGTCAGAAAAGCAGGTTTATTCAGAGCAAGCTGCAAACACATATTCTTCTGTGAGGATTTAGGTTATGGTGCTGACCTTTATATTACTCTTTATATTACTGCTGAGCACCTGAGCTAATAACTGGGATAAAGCCACAGAATGAGGCATGAGGCATCTCTTTTCTTTCTACTTTTAGGTTTAAAATTAAAGCAATTATTTTTACTAAAGCTGAGACACTGACTCAGCTTGAAATTTGACTGTTGATGAAATACTCAAGTATTTCATCAAATAGAAACTGTCAGATATTTAACCAACGAATATGCTATTATGTTTTCTTCTACCAGTCCTTTTCATTTCCCTGGTCTCTCCAGCTGCATTTTACCCTTCCAAACAGGTCGAAGGATGGGCTCACTATTAACCTTGACTAGACTGGAAGATTGTGCTTCAGTAACTACTTGTTTTTGCAGTGGAAATGAAATGAAGACAAAACATGGAGGAAAAGACATGGGATTTTTCTCCTTTTTTAAGTTGTGGGAGCCTCTACATTCCAACAGGGGAAATAGAGTCTAGCTGCTTGGAAGCATCAGCATTTCCTTTTTTTAATTTATATCTTAATTCTTGAGACATCTGGGACTGGAGGAGGCTTATGAGTTAGACACCTGTTTTTCTTGTTACTGCAGACACCACTTCACATTTGTGTCTTTCACAAATAAAGCTTTTTGGGTAGCTCCCACTGTTCTTGTTTGATGGCTGATGTGTAAGTAAGATCAGCCCTGTGGTTAAAACCTTAAACCTGACCACCTTAAATGTTTCTGTGACCTAGTCTGGAATGCCTGAACTTTGTTAGCAAAGTGTGCCTGTCGGTAGCTGAAGGATTAGTGCTTTGTGATAAGGATGTAGTTTTATAAAATGTAAGGGAAAAGATAATTCTGGTTTTCTTATCATTTTCTGTTTCAAGTATTTATCTAAAAAATGTGCTTAGAAAGTTGAAGGGGAGAAAAGAACAGAAATTTTTTTTGCTCTCTTTTATTTTTTACTTTTGCATCTGGTACATGAGACTTACTGGATTTATTGACTTTTTTCAGTCGGCCTCTGTCATCTAAATGGTCTGCAGCCAGCCCAGCAAGTCTTGCAGGCAGAGGTAAGGTGGTGGTAATTTTGTGCAGTGCATAGTTGCTCATGTTCTTTGAATTAAAAGTTCTAAATGCAGCTTAAAAATTTGACTATCAGCCTTTACCCTGTTTCCAAGATAAATAATGGTATGGTATCACTACAAACTGTACCTGGAGCTCAGATTGCCTCACACTTACTTCACATTTTATGTAGTTTCAGTTGTTTCAATTATAAGACATAACTTACTATGAATTTTTAATTCATTGATCCTCTGTCCTGGAATGTTGTCATGGAACAGTCTTTCTCAAAGAAACAAAATACTATTCTTTGGTCTGTTCATGGTTAGGCTTATAACAATTGGAAATTAAAGACTGACTGTCTCTTTCATCTGTTCCCATGTTGCTCTTGCTCTTTCTAAATAAATAAATAAAGATCAGCAGCCAAATGGTATATTTGTAATTCAAAGAGTTTAATTATGTGTTTAGTTTTTGGAATTTAATAACTTCAATGTCTTTTCCCATAATGTCTTAGTAACTCTTTAAGAGTAAATCATTGAGCAGCTTTTTGCAAATGGAGTGTAATGAAGAATGGATACTGAAACTGATAAGGGGAGTCAAGTTTAGAAGACCTAAAACAGTGGTTAAAATTAGGTGAATAGTTAAAATTCAGTAAATCATAGGAAGTGAATATGAAAATACTAAAGATTAGACTCTAAAACATTTCAGCATATGCATTCAGCTCACCTTAGCTGAAGTTTGGGAATATTTTTCTTCCTTCAGTATCTCAAGGAAGGATGTGAATTTTCTTACATTTGTGAATCATTCAAAATGTAATAAATCACAGTAAGGTTCAGAATTATGTCATTTGTGCTGGGGTAGGAAGAGACAGTTTGCATTAAATAATGCTAAAATTTCATGCTGAATGAAGATAAATACTGCCGACACACAAACTGTTTCTATATGCCGTTCATGGCAAGAGCAGGTCTGGTTTCCTTTTTAATCTCAGTAATTCTTGGTTTAATACTAGTTTAATCTTTTTTACATAGTTTTTTGTGCTTTCTTACAAGCACAGTGTGGTAGTAGAACATGTTACCCTCTTAAATATCATTCATTTTATTCAATATCAACTCCTTTTTTTTTTTTTTCTGCTCCTTTTCTGGTAGTTCCAGGCAGCAGCAAGGGCGTCCCAAGCCCGGGCACCCTGCAGAGGTCTCGCAGTGACATCGACGTGAACGCTGCAGCGGGCGCCAAGGCCCGCCATGCTGCTGGACAGACAGCTGGAGCTGGGCGCCTCTCAGCAGCCGGGCTGCCCCCGGGCTCCTACGCCTCCCTAGGTAAGGGGAGCACCTCTGCTCTGCTGCTCTCAGAGGTCTTTGGGTTCTTGATCAAAAGGTTACAGTGCAGTACTCCTGTATTTGAAAAGCAGTCATCGTTGTTAGTAGCACTGGAGAGTGGCAAAAGAGCAGGTGTTCTGAAGTAAGTCGCAAACTTTCCTACGTGCTTTATTTTTCTTGTGCTGGAAGAATGCCAATGCAAAGAGTGTATCCACACTATGCTCTCTGAATGTCTTAATCTGGAATTAATGTTAAGTGTTGGAAGGAGTGGTATCTGTACTTAACAGCACATGGTGATCATGCCTTTTTTTGGTTCATAAAAGTAACAGAGAAATGAGTGTGAGAGCTCTTGATTTTCCAATTTTCTCAGCTGTTCAGATAGTCTACAAGAGTGCTAAAGAGATACCCTGGCAGTCAGAGGTGGCTTCTTCATGAGATAGAGAAGTGTTTTGCGCAGTAACTTGCTACATTGAGTTTGTAATTCCTTCCTAAGGGCATTGATGGAACTATGTGTATGCTTTACCTAGCTGACAGTCTCCATTGGTATTTGCTGTTAGACATAGGAAGTGCTACGTGGTAACAGTGCAGAAAACTATTTGATAATTGTAGTGGTGGTGGTGGTGTAGGTGCTAGAGCATCCACTAAGTGGCAGTGGTAAAGGACTATGAACGTATTTTTGTTCTAAACTTTTAGCTTATCGGTGCTGTAGGGATAACAGTAGGGAAAGAGAGGTTCAGTGTTCACGAAACTGTTTTTTTCTTCTCAGCTTCTGTGCCAGCTAGACCACCAAGGAGAAATGTGTTAGTATGGCCATAGGTGATCACAAGAGTCAAAGAAACTGTATAGTTCTGATTTGCATTGTGTTTGGGCAGGTGTTAACATACATCTAGGCTGTGGTTTGCAAAGGTTTTAGTTGTGCTTTTTAAGATCAGAACTTAAGTTAAAAGCTACCTAAAATTAGTGGATTCTTTTTGTCATCAGGGTCTGCTTGAAGTGCTGTGAACGGCATTGATTTTAGTGTTAAAGAGTGAGCAATCCTGAACTAAAAGGAATACTTGGTACTTGGAATAGCAGTTTGGGATGTGGGCTCCCTCTGGTGCCCACAGAGGGGGCAGCAGAACCTGCTGAGTCCCAGGTGGACACCGATATGAGGCTGCTTGGTGGAGGGGACAGACTGGTGGTTCCTCAGGGAAATGATGGATGCCCCATCCCTGACAGTGTTCAGCACTAGGCTTGGAGCAACTACTCCAGTGGATGGTGTTCCTGTCCACAGTAAGGGAGTTGGAACTTGGTGGTCTTTAAGGTCCCTTCCAACTCAAACCGTTTTATAATTCTGGAACTGTCAGTTCCTCCTCACTTAGTGCCTAAAAGCCTGAAATATGTGTGATGATTATTTTCCAAGGTTAGAGTATTACCTGGTGTGTTTTGATGTGCAATAAAACATATTTTGAACCTCAGACAAAGCTGGCATTCAAAGTAAGAGTGGTGCAGAGCATGGTGACAGAGGGAAAAGTCAAATGGAAAACAAAGAGAGAGATCCTGCTCTGTTAATGTCTTCTTTGTGCTGCTCAAATGAAGGGACTATATTGGCTTAAAACTTTCACAGAAAATTATCTCTTGATTGGACTATTGGTTTGCTTTTACAACTTTTAAAGCAATATCTGATTCATGCCAAGAATTCTGTAAGCAAGGGTTGAGAAGGGCACAGAGGTTTCCAGTGAAGTAAACAATGGTGCATTTAGCAGGAAAGTAACAGAAATAGCTTATTATAGGAATTATAAGTAATAAATCCAGGTCCTGTTCGTTTGAAGGATTTGAATTGCTGGAAAACTTTGCCTTGCTGCAGATGCAGTCACTTGTGGAGAACAGTGTGATGTCATTTGAAATGGCAAAATATCGTAGTACTGGCAAAGTACAGTGAAAGTCAGATCCTAGTGCAGACAGTGAAAGGGCAGTGGTAGTCAAGGAGACCAATGTTTGTTTACAGTCACATAAAAGCAGTACTGCTTGACTGATCTTGGCTCAATCTCCTAATAGTTTTTTGACTATGGTAAGGTAATTTGAAGGATATATACCATGTAGACAGTGTGACTATTGTTTGTTGTGCATCAGCTTCAAAATATTGTTTACTCTTAGTTTTCAAAAGGTGACCTTTAAATCAATGGAGTGCAAATCCAAGTAAGTGCCGTGTTTCAGATAATGGCGTAATTTGTAAAGTTCTTTCTTCTGTTCATTTTAAAGGATTTATTTATAGTAGCCCAAATATGGAAAGTTAAATGATGGAACTATCAAGCTAATGCTGACCATGGTCTGAAAAGGCCTAGGCAATGTTACTTTATTTCTGTAATGCTTTCCACTTCCTTTAGGTGTTGCCGTCAATACCAAAATAAATGACATTGTGTCCTAGAGCTTGAATTTATTTTCAGCCTGGCTTGCAGAGGAACGTTCACCTTTTGCTTACACAGCTACCAAATTTAAAGCCTCAGAAGGCCAGAACTTATAAGCATAGTAATTCATAATTGTGTTCACCCATCTCTTCCCTTTTTCATTATTAATACAAGAACTATTGCTTATTTATGATTTATTAAAAGACTATGCTAGAAGCAGGAGGATACTGTCTAGTTATCTTAAATGTTGTCTATCTTTGACATCGTTGAGTATTAATGTCCTTGTTGAGGAGGCCTGAGCTGTAATTATATCGGTCTTGTGCTAAATATTTTAATTTTGATTGTTACTGTCAGAATATTTATGCCCTACCTTCCAGCTGAACTGGTAAATATTTAATGCTTTTAAAACAGAGTGAAACTTTCTTTCATTTGTCCTCTGTCTTAATTGTGCTGTTTTTTTCCTCCTGTCCCTTACCCCAGGTGGGGCTTCATGCTCAGAGGCAAATTTCATAAGAAATCTAAACATGTGGTTCGGTAATGATATAAAAATGTACCAATGCTTCAGTAACTGTTTACATGAAGAATGAAACCATTTATAAATGTTTTAGTGTAAGGGTTTTTTCAAATTTGGGAAGTACAGAATCAATATCACTGTGCAGGGTACTTGTACTCTGTTTTGTAATTTTGTACCTTGCACTGGGCAAAACCAACTTTGCTTAAGGTAGCTTATACATGTATTAATTAGATAAACATGTCTGCTGTATTTAATATTAATGTATTTTCCTCAATTAATGTTTTATGACTCTGCTGTGAACACCTTTATTCTAACACACTAAGTTTTCCATGTTTCTTTGCCTGCTTTTTCAACAAAGAGGATACTTCTGACAAGATGGATGGTAAGAAATTATTTAGTCTGTCCTCTAATTCTATTAAATATCTAATAAAGTGTCTTTTATGTAAAAGTATTGATGTTTAATATATTTGTCTGTTCATTAACAAATTACTAGGCTGTTTCCATTAACTCCTGTGTAATCTTGATGTCTTATGTGTTATTGCTGTATTTGTCAATTCTGTGAATGTTTGATCTGTGACATTACCCCTCTTTTTTAAAAAAAGCTCTGTTAATTACAGAGCAGTTTTGTAATCATTACATGCTGATTTTAACTAGTTAAATACATGCATTTGAAATTAATCTAGTTCTAGTTGATTCCATAGTTTTACATGTGAAGTCAATTTTTTTGACTTAGCAGAACAGCAGTGGGAGAGCAGAACATGCTTGACCACTTAAGTATGAAAAAAAGCAAAAAAAAAAATCTCCTGTATCAAAATCTGGTTTTGCTACATAATTTTAAGTGCCTGTAAATTCTGTAGTAAAATGTAATTCTGTTAAAGAATCTATTTGTGAAGAAGACCTACCTGTTAAAATAGCTTATCAAGTATCCCACCTAAGTTTTAGCACTTTCTTTTTCTTAATTCGGTCTGTTACAAACACATAGAGGGAATGCAAAGCAGTTGAGCATCAGGCTTCTCATAGCAATTGTCTGTTTCAGGTGTGCAAATAATGCTTCTCATATAATAAAGTGACAGTCCCAGACTGCTGTTTGGTGATTGTAGTGCTAATTTATTGCTTGGGAGCACTTAACAAGCCCTTAATAAGTTTGCTGCTTACTTAATATTTTGTGTGATGTATTTATTAACTGTGCATGTTTGGAAGAATTAGTAGCTTATTGGAAGCAAATGTATCTCATAGAAATGAAAAGAGTGAGAAAGTAGATCTCTAAACCAGTATCCTGAATAATTTCAAAACAGATGCTTCTTGAAAGAATTGGAGCTGGTTTTGAGCACTGAAGATGTCAAGACTAGTTTAATAAGATGAGGAGCGTTTGTATAGGGTAGTAGAGTTTGTATTGCTTATTTCCATGTTACATTTCCTTAGGCTACAGATAGCAGGCTTTACTTGTAGCTGTTTGTTTATAGCTGTTATTTATAGCAAATCTTGAGCTTTGGACATTGTCACCAAAAATAAAGGTTCTTAGGGCCATGTAGGCTTTTTCTTTTGTTCTGTCCAGAAGTCACAACTAATGATATGTTGCACACTTCTGTTTAAAGCAGCAAGGGAAGTGCTATACAATGGATCAGAGTTAACAGGGTGGGGTTTTGTTCTAGAAGCTATCTCTAGATATGATCTGCAAGATGGAATGAAAAGAGCTCAGCTGTCCAGCTGTAGTTGTATGATGCAGCTGTTCTAACCTAACCGCCACCATGAGGAGCTAATAATTTTTCCTTTGCCCACTAACCTTGTCCATGTATTTTTATCTCTTCTTTTGTTAGCACCTTGTGATATTCCATTATTGATTATTGTAGGTGGACAAACTCCATAAAACTGATTTCATAAAAGTGACTAATACTCTGTTACTTAGCTTTTGGAGCTGCCAGTGAACCTTTAGCCATCCAGACCAGGTGGTAGCACAAGGCTGAGAGGAACGAGAAGCAGAACCACTCCTTTTAGGAGCTTTTAGGAGTCTCTTAGCCTGTCTTAGGTGTTGCATAGAATCTGCCTTCCAAGATCCATCTCTGCAAGACTGTTGGATTTGGAGAGGTAGCTCAGGGTTTGGGGGTTTGGTTTTTTCTTTGGTTTTGAGTTTTTGCAAACTGGCAAATTTTAACTCGGTACTTTGAGGCACTCCTACCTACATATTACTGTAACTGATTTTTGTGAAGAAGCATTGAAATATACACTGAACTAGATTTCTAGGGGGAGTTTTTAAAAATAGCTCTGTGAAGATAACTGTAACATGAGAAAACTTTCCCAGCAAATCTGACTGAGTTCAGGCTAGCCAAAGACAATACCAGATGTTTTCATCATTGTAGTTCTCTTGCACGGCAAAAATGGTAGAGGGTGAAAATAAAAAATGGAAGTACCCTTTGATTTATTTTTTTAGGGGCATTTAACATTTTTATCATTACTAATATGCATTTTATTCTGTAATAAGATCTGTTTCAGAGGAACTTAGAGGAAGGGCTGCTGATGGGGCAGGGTCCCATCAGTTCCTATGTACTGGTGGGAGAAAGTCTTGTCTGACTCTCATCTTATCAAAAATCAGGCCTTGTTAAGCTCCGCATACTTGTCCAAGTGTGATCTGATTTCAGCAAGCTCATATTCCTTCCATGTCTCTGAGCAAGACTTGATCTTGTGCATGTGTATCTTCAGAGTAATCACAGGCTTAATTCAGAGAAATCCTCCTTGCTGGCAGTTCCTGTCAAATTATCACTGTCCGGTGTGGGAAACACTGTCTCTGTGTTTTTCTCTGAGGATATGTATAACAGTATGTTTCTTATTTTCAGAAGAGCTTGCATTACAGTATTTTTAATGTCTGTTTTGATCTGTATATGTAATTTTTTGACTGATCTCATAGATGTAATTTTCTTCCATTGAACTTTTTGTGGTTTGAAAGGCAATTATGTGCATTTTGTTCTTGTAAATGGCTCTCAGTGTAGTATGGATATTTTCTTGATTGTTTTACTTCAGTTCAGTTATGGAGTTGCAACATAAAAGCTTTAGCTCTCTTGACTTGATAAAAGTTGTCAAGATTCCCAAGATTAATCTCAAAAAGAAATTTAAAAGGCATAGTATTGTTTGGAATATCATGTATTTTATTATTTTTTCTGTTTAGGAACAGCTTCTGAAGATGGTAAGAAACTATTTCGTTAGACTAGCTAATATTTTCAGCTTCATATTTTCATTGATACAAATGAAGCTTTAAAAGGAGAACTTGGTGTTTCTTGGGCTTTGTGGAGGTTCATAACAGATATGGGCTTATGGGCTAACAGCTTATGCATCTAATACTTGGTTGTTATGTACTATTTTTAAAATTCTTTTGCTTTTATTTTAATTCTCAGTTACTCATCTGCAGTCTAAAGTACCATTGCTTAACATTTCTACTGTGAAAATACAGAGGCTTTATAATTTTGCGTTCATTTTTAAAGCAAATCTTGTCACAGAATATTTCATCAAATGTGTTCATGCTCTGGGAAGCAGGTGCTACTATTACTCATCTCTGTGAGACTTGGAAGCTAATTTTCTATTGTTACTAGCATTTAAACCTGCCATTAGTGAATGGATGTAGAGACTCTAAATGAGTTAACAGTTCATTTAACTGACAGACACAAACTGCTTTATTTTACATGGATAAAACTGAAACAGGTTCCAGGTGATGCTTTAACATAGTATTGAAATAGTGGCACTCTGTATTCCTAGGTTTTGGGCCAAATTCTGAATGCAGTTACATGCCTTGCAGTCTCACAGCTCTCAATTGCCATTGCACGGGGATAACTAGTAGAGTTTGGACTAGTTAATCTAACTTTTCTTGCTAAGCCTATTGTTTTAGTGAATAACCTCCTTTATCCTGATTCTCTTCCTATAGACTCTCATCTGTGGCTATTCCCTCTACTTGGATGAATAATATTAACTTGGTCGATGTCCAAATTCTGCTGTGGAAAGCCTAAAGAGGCTAGAATTAAATAACAGTCTATGTACTTAATTCTTTTAGATCAAATATTGACTCAGCATGTCTATGAAATATTTTAATCATGCTGTGTTTAAATGTGCTGAGCTTGTTGAGCTAGATCCACCCTGTACAGACTTTTTTGGATTTGTTCTTGCAGCTTAGAAGAATTATGGTTAGCATGAGTTTGGTTTTGATTTCGTTTTTCTGTTGTTTGAGAGGTTGGCTTGGGAAATGTAGTATACAACACCACTATTTTCTTTTATGAATGATCTTTCAGGTAGCTATAATTCAGACAACTGGGATCTTCCTTTCTTCTGTAATTTCTTTGTATGTGCTGGATGTTACAAGGAACATGGCTAGCAATGCAGAAAGCTTTGACCAAACCCAAGAGAATTTGCCATTTGGCATTTTAGGGAAAAGTGAATCTTCTTTTATTTGTAGATACTTAGTTTAATTTGTCTCTTGCTTGGCTTTTCTGTCTAGTGGGGAAAGTTGTTGTCATGAGAAGTACTTAAATGTATTTAGTGTTTGCAAAATGCTCTAGAAGGTTTGGGAAATCCTGTAGAAGTCTGTATGACTGGGGCCAGGAAAACAGTAGAACCTTCAGTAATAAAAAAGCTACTACTTAGATTTCTAAAAAGAGGAGTGAAGTTAGGAAGAAAGCTCAGAATCTGTAGGTTTATGGCAGCAAAAGTAGAATTAGAGACTCAAGTAATCATGAGAAGACTGTACCTGATACAGCAACATTAGAGTTTGCATTGCATTGTATTGAGTAAACTTCCCCTTTTTTAATGTACTCGACACATATATGTTGGAAGGAAGAACTCACTAGCTAGTCCAGGGTGTTGAAGGTGTAATGTGCAAATTGTTTGGTCAAACATGTAGCATCAGAGGAGAAGTATCTTGCTTCCTCAGCTATTAAATTCCTCGAGGTGTTCAAATTTCTACTAATTATCCCAAGCGAATTGTCATCAGTTGAGTTACATTGCGCTGCTTTTATATGCAGAAACTTTAGAAAATATTAGTAAATACTACTGATGCTCTGCTTCCTGCATGACTGTGAAAAACTGATTTAATGCCCTTTTTCTTTTGTAGGTCGTATACGATCAAAGCTCTCCACCCCTTCTGTTGGTATTGGAAATTCTAAAACAGATTCCAGAGGACGGAGTAGAACCAAAGTGGTGTCACAATCTCAGCGTATGTATTTTCTGTTTATCAGTTATACCTGATAAAGAGGCCAAATGCTTAAGCAAAAATTCATTGACCAATGGCTACAGTCAAAGTTAATTTTTTAAAAAAAAAGCTACATACTGAGTTGTTGTTCTGTGCCTTAGGTTCATCATCGCCAGACCAAAATGAAGGTATTTTTTTCAGTGTTTTGGGTCAGTGGTATTTGCATGCTTTTCTGATTCATGTTGTTTTTCTCTGGACAAAATACTAGGTTAGGTCTTAGTTTGCCCATTAAATTAGATAAGGTAGCAGGAAGTGAAATCTATCCTTAAATTCTGTCTTCAATTATAACTTCTCAACATTCTTTTCCTCCCTTTTCTGACTTCCCCAACATGAAAGGCCAGTAAACATGGACTAGTAATAAAAAAGAACGGATAGACTGAATGGTGTTACCTGAGGGACCTAATTTTCCATTTTTAAAATAGTCTTATTTTAGCCAGAAATACCCATTTTCTTTAGGCTAGGCACTGCTGGAGCTCTTGGGTATAAACTCCCTTTTTTGTATTACAGTTCTTGCCTTTACTTAACTCTTCTTTGAAGAAAAATACTAACCCCTCATGTTACAATCAGTTACTGAGCTTGTGTTGAGTCAAAGGGTTAAAACAAGCAATTTAATGTGTGTCAGCTAATCCACAGTAATTTTCTGTCTGTGTTTAGTAACCAAAGCAGATCTAGCCAAGCACTTGGTCATTAATTAAAAAGACCTGATTACCTCACACTCTTGGCGCTGGCTGACCTACAGCAATTCGTCCACACGTCTCATGTCTCCAACAGACATTTTCTGACTGAGCTCTGTAGCATTTTCAGATTCTTATCTTTGTCTGATTAAGTGAAATGCAACTAAATTAATGAAAACAAGCCAAATGCACAATAAAATTAAAATTAACTTCCCACTTGTATAAATTGTATAAACCAGTAAATTTTACCATGTTTAAAATTTTTAATACAGTTATTTTGCTATCACTAACCGTATCCACTTTCTTTAATAAAACCCTTTAATAATTTGTTTAATGGCAGAAACATTTGTCTTCATAGGAATGACTGCATCTATTGTAAATAGAATGATTTTAGAAGTTAAGAAAACAGGTAGTAGCTGTTTTTTTCCTGTTAGAGTACTTGCCATTCAGCTTTGCATAATTTAATTTCCCAACAAGTACAGTTGGATCAAATCTGATCTAGTGTTTGCAGGTTTTCTGAAAGAATGCTTTCAAACAATGTGAACAGATAAATGTAGCATACTAAAAATTCAGTGGAATTACTACTGAAATTCTACTACTACTACTAAAATTCAGTAGAAAAAGTTCCCCTAAGGGCTTTGACAATACTTTAGTGCCAGAAGTGTTTGTGAAATGAGAGCCTGCAAATGAGTCGTTGGAACATAAGTTCTGCAAAACTTGTTTTACGGATTGCAACACTGTACCGTAAGCAAAGAATATGTGAATAATTTAAGAGGGAGGGAAGATAAAGTTCCTTCTAATCCCTTTTTCCCTTCTATGAAGAGCTATAAGCAGTGTCTGTATCAATTTTTTCATTAGTATTAGGGAAGTTTGGAATTAAGATTTTTGAAAATACTTCTGCACTTGGAATAGATTTGGTAAATTCATAAATAGTGAAGATATTTGATAAATGTCTAGGGAAGGGGATACATTTATGTAATGTTATATGACGGTGATCATCACTAAATATAATACTTTAGTGATGATCAGTGTCATATAACATTAAATCAGTGTATATCCAGAGAAGCAAAATTAGGCCTTTCCAGTTTTTCAACTAATAATGACAGGATTTTTCTTTTTTCATTTTTACACAGTATTAATGTCTAAAGAGATAAATTGAGATAACTAGATCTGACTACATGTGATGATGTGTGAAAATTAAATGCTTGAATGCATCTTTACAGCCTTTTATTACCACTTCTGTTCAGATCTGATTGCTTCAAATAGCTCATTATAACCTGTCAGTGGGGGAGAACAAGAATTCTGAGATGTTTTAAGGAAGATAAACAGGGCAAATACAAATGGACAGGCGAAGGAGAATTCTCAGGCACTGTATGCCAACTATTGGGGTGATGCTTCTTTGTGACTGAAAATTTTCACAGCATTGTGTGAAGCGTGATGCTTAATGTTTCCATACAGGGGATTGTTTAAGTTCCCCAGCTTACATTATAGATTCAGGTTATTTTCATACTAGATTTAGGCTAATTTTTTTTAAAACCACTCTAGCGCAGATGCTTTTTTTAATTTTTGGATTGCAGCTATCTTTTGTTCAAAAACCATTTTATGAAAGACTTGCAAATTTGAATGCTTTTACAAAAAAATTTTTTAGGGTTTTAAAAGCCCTTTACTTTTCTCTTTTTAAATTAACATAAAGTAAATGCCTCATTATTTTATTCTTACCCATGGAAAAAAATGTAACCATTTTTTTCCTCTTCTTTCCGGTTTGGTTGTCAGGTAATTTAACAGGTTCTGCTAAAATTGCATTACAGTTGACATTCAGAGAATTTCTGAATGGAAACAAATTCTTCCTTTTATACTCAAGCTTATTTTTAAAGAGGAAAACAAAGAATTCTATGCAAGTCTTTTCAGTTATGCCATTGTGAATTTGGTTTTTTTGTTTTGGTCATCCACCGCACCTGCAGCTCTGTTCCTTTACTGTTGTGTCTCAAAAACAAAGTTTTGATCTCGTGTGTAATTTTTGTTCAGCTGTTGAACTTCTTGAGCCTTTTTGGCAATGTAATATTCTTTTCAAGTAATATCCAGGCTACAGTTTCATGCTTAATTGAAATGTAATTCTTCAGTGTTGAGTTGTTGATTAGAAAGCTGAAGAATTGTAATTTGCTTGTGCAGCTTTGCTTCATCTGCTTTGTACATAGCATATGAGTTTAATTCTTCAATTGTGGAAGCTACTTAATAGCACTGCTTTAGCATAACCCCCTTGTGGCTTTTTTTTCCTGTGTGAAATGACTAAAGCTTTCTTATTTCCATTTGCCATTCATTTTTTAATCTGCTCTGCTCCCTCCCTCTTCATGGATTATAAATCCCTACCCTAATCCTGCCTTTACACTTGTTCAGGATCACAGTCTGCTAACCCCATTGGTGGTAAGAGTCTACAGAATTTGTGTACACATCATTGTTTGATCACCTGTTTGACATACCTCATTTAAGGACCCTATTCAGCAGAAATTCTGGCTGGCTTTTTTCCATATGCTGCGCGTAACTTAATTGGGTGCAATCCTTATGTAGAAAGCAGGCGAGATGGGAAAGGGTTTGTCATTTTGGGGTAGTGCCTTAGTAATCTTTCTTTCATCATTCAGCTCACTTAGATCTGCTGGTAGTGGTAATAGTGACGAGAGTATGCCAGGGCTGCTGTTTTCAGGCTATGTAGCTGCATTCAGTTAGTTTATGCTGCAGTGGTACACTTTGCAGGTCAGACTATAGAAAGACTAAATGAAGTATTAGAACAAGTGGTTGCATTTGTTCTGAATATTCTGAGAAGAGTAAGTTTTTTTAGATTTCTGCCCTATTGAAGGAAATGTACATGTCTGCACCACAGTGAAACCTTCAACAATATTTTTACTGTTTTAAAGAGATAGAAAAGAGGAAGAAGGCATGGTAATATCAGGTCTAAGTTGAAATACCCTGATATGAAGAAAGTGTCAAACCCTTAATTTTTGCACATAACAGCAGTTTTATAGGTTTGCTTATTCTTCTGTTGCTATAGAAGTTGTGCTTGTTTTTTTTCCAGGCTGCATAATACTTTATTTATCATTTCTGCTGAATAGGCCCATAGTCTGAAAAAGGGATTTTGCTAAAAGTCATTTCAAGTTTGAATTCAAACAATGAATCTGAAAGTACATGCATGGTACATTTTTTAGATTTCTCTCTTCCACCCAGCATATGTTTTACTTTGTTTGGGATTTTGGTTTTTTTTCCCATATAGTCAAGCTTTAATCAACTTGTATCTTTTTTTCCATGTGTCTCATAAGAAGTAACCCATGAAATTCACTTGAAAAGTTGCATGTCGTCTGTAAATCTGATAGCATCACTGTGGTCATACAGTTACCTGATTGTATTTTAAAGATTAATGAAGGATTCAAATCTGTATGTAATTAGTCTTTGATTGAAATTCTGGTTTGCTTTTTATTTGGTCATATTTCTTGAATTGTACAGCTGGAAACAATATATTAATATAAGCTGGTGACATAAATTAGTTACAGCTAGAGAAGAATGAATTCTCTGCTAAGAACATAGAACTTAAATGTTCTGTAACTGAAATATCAAAATTAAAGATAAGTGATCACAATTAAAACTGTATAGTACAAAATACTACAGATATTCTAGATGCAGTGTCATTACCAGAAACTAGCAGAAATTTAAGACACTTAAATATATCCTAGTCAATCTTTTAGCTTGTTTAAAACTAATTGAAGATTTTTCTCTAATTTGTGGGGCAACCTCCACCGAAATGTACGTGGGTACTCTGTCTTCTGTCATATTTTATTTAATGTCAGAATAGTCCTGGAAGACACCATGCATTTAAAAGCAAGGGAGATTTCAAATATTAGGAAAATCACATTAATTGACTCTTAACACTGATTGCATTGGAAGAGGTGGGATAGTTATGAAATCCTAGTTTAAAATTTCTCCCTTTAGCTTTCTAACAGGTTTGTTTGTTTGCTTTTCTTTATTAGTAGAAAATGTGGTTAGTGAGACCACATAGCTTAGAAAAAAAATAACACATTCACTTTAGGGACCATGGAACTCTTGACAAAGTCCAGAAATAATAATTGTGGTTTCTTGAGCTCATGTAGTGCTAAATACCATGTTAAGCACTTCCTTGCATCAATAATTTGAACTACCTTGTATGCAGTACTGTAAGAACTTGGACGAAGGCATTCTATTTCATGTTTTTACCTTGTAAGTTTTTCCTGATCATTTCAGTCTGCCACCACCTTCCTACTAACTTCAGGTATTATTTTCTTTTTAACCATGATTGTTTGTCCACTGTGGTGTTGCTAATATTTATTCATTCTACCTTCAGCTGGCAGTAGATCCGGGTCTCCTGGAAGAGTTTTGACAACAACCACACTTTCCACTATGAACACAGGAGTTCAGAGAGTGTTGGTGAATCCTGCAGCTGCACAAAAACGGAGCAAAATCCCACGAAGTCAGGGATGCAGTAGAGAAGCTAGTCCTTCTAGGTTGTCAGTAGGTAAGAGTCACCAAATAACTCTTGGTTTCTTTATAGCCCTTCTTACTTTAAGTGCTGGATATCTACAGCTGCCGTTTAATTATAGGTGGATGAAAAAAATAGAGTACATCTCAGAATGTGGCTATTTTCTGAGACTAGTTTTTTATGCACAAGACAGTTTTAAACTGAAGCTGAAATTTGAGGTTTTTCTTGTCCGAATGTTGTAGTTGTTCTTTTCCTCACCTCCTTTCTTCCTTCTCTTTTTTTCACTTCACACCCAAAATACCCATATCCTTTGAATGAAAGTGTAATACCATTTTGGAAATATCTTCTTCATTACTTCACGTCTTCCGTGTGTGTGTGTGCGCACATGTGTAAATGCTGTGATGCTAAAATGGAGGTTACATGTCTTCAGCCTCAGTATAATCCGATTACTCTTTATTGCAAACAACGTTATTGAAACACATCTGTTGATTTTAATGGTATTGATACTTCTTCTTTTGTATTGTTGATTTTTATCTTAGCCACATAATTTTATTTTCCTTCTTTATAAAGCTGTGGAGTTTTCCATTGGTGCTACTGTTGATTAACTTCATCTTGAACACAAATTCTGAATCATTACTCATTGTTGTTCATTTTTTCTCCATCCTTTCCGACGGATCTTTCAACCATTCTGTGAAGAGTTAGTAAATTTCCATTTTAAGCTGGGCAAAAAAATAATTTCATTGAACTGACTACACTTAGACTAACCCAGCACAATCAAGAAAGTGTGTAAAAAAGGTTATGACTTAAAATGCAACATAATCATCAATGTCTTTTCTTAGAAACGCATCTTTGATCTTACTGCAGAACAGAATTGCATTAAAACTGCAACTTTTCTTATGTCTTCTCCCTTTGTGCCGCTGTTTGCCTGCACCCTGAATCATACTAGCGCGAGGCAGCCGCATTCCTCGGCCTAGTGTGAGTCAGGGCTGCAGCAGGGAGGCCAGCCGTGAAAGTAGCAGGGACACGAGCCCTGTCCGCTCTTTCCCGCCCCTGGGTAAGTACTCGGAGCCTTGTCGTGCATGGCTGTCCCTGCCCCTGCTAACGAACCCGTGCCTCCTGCCTTTAGCTTCTAGCTGGCCACCGGCTTCTCCCTTCCTTTGGCTCTCCCCCCACTTACCCCCATGGAGGATTGAGCAGCGTGTGAATGGGCTGCACACAGGGAAAATACAGGCTTTGCTAGGCTCAGTCTGAAGTACCAAGTCTAGAAAGGTGTGTGGTGCGCAGTGTCCAGATGCCACTTTGAAAAGGCACTCCTGGTTTTGGGTATTGTTTTGAAATTGCGTGTTTCTCTTTTCATTGCTTGGGTACTTGAGTGCAGGGTCAGCTGTTGCTCAAAAGTTTCTGCCTAGTCAATGAATTATTCTAGTTTTTAAGGAGAAAATACACTTAATTATGTCCCTTCAGCTATACTCAGCAGCTTATTGGTCTAACAGAAATTGCAAGGTTTTGCAAGATTCAGTCTGTTTCTGAGATGTCAATGAGGTGTAAGGATGTTAGTTTATAATTACCTTAACATGTTGGTTAAGGATTAGGGAAGGTTTTCGTCTCCATGTATTTTTGGCAAGGTTACTACAAAGTTGATGGTACATTTTGCTTAAAGTGCTCTTACATATTGGGTTTGTTGATTGAGTTTTTGTTTTGCTTGTTTGGTAATATTAAACCCTGTGCAGTTGAATCTGAAACAGATCTCTTTTTGGTGTTACCTTTGTCTGAAATAGTCTTCAGTATCCTTCTTATTTGCTTTGTTCAGTGTAGCTTACAGTTAAGGACTTCATAATACTAGCTGTTAGACATAGTCTGAAAATAGTAAATCTCTGGTTTCTGTCTCAAATTGAGGCACCCTACTGTACTCCTAATTAGCACTGGACATATGTTGTGGTCTGTTAGGGCTTCCTGCCAGCCATGGTTTTATTGGGAGAGTACAGATTAATTGAGTGAAAGCTGTCTCAGTAACTAATGCTAGTTTGCCCAGATGCTGTTTAATTGGGAAATGATACTAAAAGTAGATGTTGTGCAGATCCATTAGGGAACCTGTATTTTTTTTCTAAAACACGGCTGGGAAATTGTGTTGAAGTACATATGTACCTTCTGTTCTTTTAAAAACAAGGGTGTTTTCCAGAACTCTTGGTGCTTCTGTTGCTGCATTACAGCTTGATTTGAATTACATGCATGCAAGATCAGATTTGCATTTTGTAATTGGTTGGATGCTTACTATCTTAAGAAGTGTGTATTAGGCAATACGATGAGATATTTGGCATAGATGCCACTGGAGGTTTTATTCTTATTTATGTAGTTCAGTTTTATAATTCAGATATCAAAACAAGAACTAGTGAAATAGGTGGAATTGTCTGGTAGCACAAAGAATGCAAAGTAATATGTATAGGAATCCAGCATTGGTTTAAAAAAAAAAAAGGAAATTATACTGGGAATGGGAATAAATGAAGATTTCTTGTAGTATGACTTTTTATTTGAATGATTTAAAATGTTATTAATTGTTTTGTTGGTACAAGTGAAAGATGAAATAAGGCAAATTCAGCTGTGTGTATCTAGAGGCAGTTTGACATGGGGATGAATAGGGGAATATAACTTGTATTGCCTTGCATTGTCAGCACAGAAATTTTTGCTTACGAACACAAATGAAATAGAATGGATTTTATCCCCCTTTAGGGTATAAAATGACCTAAATGCTACATAATTGCTTCACTCTATACATTGGTATGAAGTGTTTATGTAATCTCACATCTCAGTGTAATGTTATAAACTAGGAGATAAGAACCATTAAGAAGGAAGTGATTTGTAATTTGTATAGAAGTATCTATTTTTGTTAAATATAGTTAGTATTAAATATGAGACTAGTATAATGTCCATATTGTAGCTAAGAAATTGTTCATTTCATCTTAGAGTGAGTCCATTTAAAGTCTTATTTTGATTCGTACTTTAAAAAAATGCAACAGCAAAAGTAAATACTTGGCAATTTCTGCAGATTGAGGGGTACAAAGAATATTCTTGAAAATAAGTTTTGGAATGAGGTATGTTTCGCCCTATATATAGTACTTCTTTTCACTGTCTTAAGAACTTGTCCAGCATATTTCAAATATATGCAGGGACAGGAGTAATTTCAAGTTTCTTGCCTGAAGTTTGAATTTTTAGTTTTCAGTTGAACCTGTAATTTTCAGCGTTCATTGATGGAAAGTAAGGGGAAGGTTTATCCCATTAATGCTTGTATTTATAGAGCTGTCAGGTGTGATGTCTGTGTTGTGACATCCTCAGTTCTGTCTCCTTTTCCATGCTGAGATGCACTTTCTGAAGAACCAAGCATTCCATGAAGTATTAATTCCAAACTAAAATGCCTTAGCCAAACATCTTCATGTAGGATTAGTTAGAAATAAAGTACATCTCTGTACCTTATGTAAGGAGTGGAGAACTTAATGTGGAAAGACACAGCATTGTTTCTGGGATCTTTACAGGGCTTAGGATCATTGTGGAAGTGCACTCAGGTTAAAAGGTCCTTCCCAAAATGTTGTTTGATCCATGGATCACCTGCACGTGATTCAAATCAGAATCTTGAATGGTCTTTGCTAATCAGAGAAAAGGATGATTAATTTGGTTTGTTTGTGCTACTTTGTATATCCAGAAGGAATAAAATGAGTGCTTTCACAGTTATTTATTAAATTGTAAGATTTTATCTAGGAGTTTTGCCTCTGTGGGTGGACATTTGAGTTCAAGTTTAAATTGTCATTTATGTGGCAATAAAATTCTAACTTAAGTGAACTGAAGAAAAAAGTTGAATTGCATAAAAACACATTTAATTTAAAAATTGCTTGTTTTAAGAGAGAAAATACTAGCAATGGTGAGTCAGCTTCTTGAGAATCACTAAAAAAGCAGTGTTGTACATGTGCCATAAGGAGTGGGGTACTCAGTTTTATTCAGAAATCCTTACGGATCTTCAGTTTCCAGTTGTCATAACTTTAAAGAATCGTAATGAGCTGTAGTAACTAACGTGTTTCAGCGTCACATTTTATCCATTTAAATAAAATAGTGAGTATGTGAATTATTAATTGCATTGGTTGGCTTATGTTAAACTTTTAATTACAATTGGGTACATTTAATTTCATTTACTCTGGTGAGTTTTTACTGAGGTTGAGTTGTCTGCAACATAGGCAAGAATTCAAGTGTGTACAAATTGTCAGCTGCCAACACAGCAGGTTTGTGCAGGAGGCACTTTTTGCAGATAATGTTTGATATGTGAGCTCTGGCTCTGACTGGAGCACACAGAATTTAGTTAAGTCCACAATGCAAGACTAGTGTCAGTGGACTGATACCTTTTAAGCTATTTCTGATTATTTTGTTTGTGTGTGAGTGTGTGCATGTGTGTCTGTGCACCTTTTCTTCTTTGAACTTAAATGTACTTGCTTTTACCCTGCTCTTAATCTTGTAAATTAAAAAAAAAAAAATTATGCATGATATGTCCAGTGTACATAAACCTATATAATCATACTTGGTATAATCAAAGAACTACTCTGAAGATTTTTGCTTCTGTTAATATTCAGTTTCTTGTGCTTAAGCTGAATCTTTTTGATAAATACTCTCTTGTTCGTCTGAGCAGCTATTGCAGCACTTTGATTCCATGGTCATAGATAGGGTTTATTTAATCCTGTTATTGCAGCTTCCAGACATCACTCCAGATCCACTGGTGCCCTCTACGCTCCTGATGCTTATGGGGCCACAGGTGAAGGATGAGTACCCTTTGCTGTCATCTGTGCAGTCATCCTGGATTTTTTTTTTCCCACCCACTTGGTTATTCTCATAGTTCAGTTTTAGAAAGCATTATTTATATTAATTTGAGTTTTGTGGTTTTAATAATCCAGATAGATGTTTATGTTGCTAGATGTTGTCTCCACCCTCATCTCCAACGTTAATCCTTTTTTTCCTTAACAACATTTTTTTACTTGCAGAAAAACTTTTTTTAGTTTTTTATTTTTTTAGTATTTGTAGAGCATTCTTTATGCATGTAGTTTTCTAATCAACAGTCTCAATAGCCTTCCTATTGTATTTGCTTTCTTTCTAAATGAAAACAAAAACCCAAAATGAAGAAGACATTAATTTTTGAAAAAGAAAAACTTCTATCAAATAAAACCATTGTGTTATAGGGGTTTTTCCATGTGACGTTGGAACAGAACGTTTGTAGGTGACTGAGTTCTTACTTTTGTCTGTACCACTAAAGACTACAGAATGGAAATGGTTATTTTATCCACTACATAACTTATTAAAAATGCTAAGCAAATGCTTTTCTTCTGCTTGGGTTTTTATAAGTGAATGTGATATTTACATCCCAGCTTTCTCTTCTGATTGAATTCTTTGTATTTCTTTTTGTTGTTGTAACAGGTACTGGCTTTGGAATTAGTCAGTCGAGTAGATTATCGTCATCAGTCAGTGCTATGCGAGTCCTGAACACAGGTTCTGACGTGGAAGAGGCAGTAGCAGATGCTTTGGTAAGAATCACACACTTACCTTGTGTGGGTTTCAGGCTCTTCAAGTGTTTGGTTCCTGTACATTAGCATGCAGAAGAACTTGTAATTTATTGTTTTATTGTCTTCTCGGGGGGAAAAAAAAAAGAAAGAAACTGAGTTGGTGGAGCTGCAAGTATTGGAATTTTCATTCCCTACAGAAATGTTAACTTTTGAGAAGCATGCTTTTTTTTCATAGCAGACAGGAAACAGTCTTGGACTGTTGTGTTGGAGTGGCCTAAGGAGCCACTTGAGCAGGCACAACTAACCAGCAGTTTCTCACAACAGCCAGAAAAACTTCAGGATAAGTTGAAGGCTTGTTAGAGCTGGGAAGGACAACAGCTAAAGCCCTCTGCTTACCAGAAGCCTGGCTGCCATTTAAAGTTTTTCTGTATGACAGCAGGTGAAATTGATGCCGAAGAGAGAAAATGATGGCTGGGCAGCCAAGCCCTACACAGCCACTCTCTCTCTCCCACCACTGGTGTCAGAGAGAATCAGGAGGGTAAAAGCCAGAAAACTTGTGGGTTGAGATAAAGACAGTTTAATATGGAAAGCAAAAGCCATACACCCAGGCAGAGCCAAACCAGGGATTAATTCAGTGCTTCCCATGAGCAGGCAGGTGTTCAGCCATCTCCAGCAGAGCAGGGCCCCATCACACGTAGCAATGACTTGGAAAGACAAACACCATCAATCCTAACATCCCCCCCCTCTTCCTCCTTCTTGCCCTCGTTTTATATCCTGAGCATGATGTCACATGGTCTGGAATGTCCCTTTGGTCAGTTTGGGTCACCTGTCCTGGCTGTGTCTCCTCCCAGTCTCCCATTCACCCCCAGCTTCCTGGCCAGTGTGGCAGTAGGAAAAGCAGAAAAGGTCTCGGCTCTGTGTAACCCCTGCTCAGCAATAACAAAACTTCTCTGTATTACCAACCCTGTGTTCAGCACAAATCCAGAACACAGCCCCACACCAGCCACTGTCAGGAAAATTAGCTCAGCCAAAACCGGCACAGCAGGTAGCATCTCATAAGTTTAGTTTTTGTTTTCCTTTGTTTTCAAAATGTTACCCTAAGTTAAAACTGGTTATTCTCTTTTTTAAGCTGTATTGTTCTTTAAAAAGGTGGCTGTGTCTCCTCTGCCTTCCTGCCCCTGTAAGCCAAGCTGAACACATGATGTATTTTGCTTTTCTGATATTTACATCAGCAAGCTGAAATCCTTGGTTAAAGTCCTGATGCTATGAATCAGATACATTTTTATCAATTATTGTATGCTATTTGCATCTCATTAAATACTTGTAAGTATCTGTTTTCTAGTTACCAGAATGCTTTAAATGAATGGTTATTTCTCTGGTTTAAGAAAAACTGTTATTTTAAAAGTTAATAAATAACTACAAATTAGACTCTAAATTACAGTCAGATATAACTCAAAAGAGAGAAACAAAATTTCAAACTGTGAAGAACTCTCGTATTCTTAGTATGACTATTTATTGATTTCTTAGTTAATACTTCTTTCTTGAAATATTAGTTTAAAATTTGTGTGCCTTTACTGGTATAGAGATCAGAATATCTGTGAAATCTTGCATAAGAAGTCATGGTGAAGTTGAGTGCATTTTCCCCTTTCTGTTATTACAAACGTGCTAAAAGTTTTCAGCATTAATGCTGGTTTGTAAACTGGAATTCAGTCTGGATTTTGGAAGAGGGAATGATAGAAAAACACTCTATGGAACATGGAAATTTTCTGGCTATAACTGGAAAGCATGTGCTATAGTCCTTTCCACACAAGTGCATCACAAAGAGTATCTAAAGTCCTTTTAGCAGCCTCCTAGTTTTCAAACTTGCTGGGCAAATTATCTAGTAAGAATAGAAGATGAGGAGAAAATCATGTTTCCAATGACTGCTCTTGAGGCTTAAATATGTCCTGCTTTGTTGAAGCAATAAAGCTTCTTCAGAGAAAATTTTTTGCATTACCTGAATCCAAAATACCATGATGCTGCTAGATTATGTTAGAGGAAAATGAGTTCGTATATTTTAACTAGAGTCTGACATGACAAAGAAGGATCAAGAACTACATCATTTTATTATTGTAGTACTTGCATGCCTGGTTCCATGCCATGCTCTAAACGGTACAGGTTGTCCTGTACAAATGGCTCCGTGTAGATGGAAATCTGTAATAAACACCCTTACTGTTTTACCATAGACTGAAGATTCACACTCATAGTGGTATTTTTAAAAGGTAGAATGTAGAGTCCTGACACATGTAATATAAATACAAAAATATTCCAGATAGTGTTACTCTATTTTATGAAAAATACTTGGCCAGTTTTAGTGGTGGTGAAGCCAAAGAAGTGTCAGTCTTTTGCCTAAGATCTGTTTTGAATATTGCTGTATAAAATGCAGCAATAATGGAAATCTTTCCATATTTTTGTCTTTTACTTTAGTACCATTCTTGGCATTTCAGATTCATTTACTGAAAAGTTTTGGTTTTTTGCCTTAGGGTGTCTCTTTTCCAAAACACTTAACATCTCTGTGATTTTTCCCTTCAGTTATTCTCTCACACATGTATGTATGCTCATTCTGTTGACAGTAAGCCTGCTTGTTACCTATTGTATTGATTAGTTTGTGATTAGTATTGTGATATCCTTTAAGTTATTCCATGGTTAAAAACGAGAACCCTGTGCAGTGGCAATTAAGGGGAAAATTATCATTTATACTACTCCTTCTTTGAGTATGTAACGAAACTGAGTTTTTAAATGCTGACTTCAGCTCCAGAGTTTGAATGGCAAGAGCTGTTTTGCAGAGTTGTGTGGGTTTTTTTCATTTTAGGATAAATAGCTTTTCTTTTCCCCTTCTGATCTTTGGTATGTTGTGTTTTGTTTTGTTGGCTTGTTTTTTGTTTTAGGAAATTTGGAATTTTGCATTATGTAATCAATTTTTTGTAGAACATTGACTGTTATTATTGCAATGACAAAATTTAGATATTAAATAGTTCAAATCAAGGTTTGGTCCTTAACTTAAAGTTGATGGTAAAGTAAAAATTGACTGCATGTGTTAAGTTAGTGTGTTCATGCTCACATATCACCACATAAGACACAAAGATTTTGACAGCGAAGTCATTGTGACCAACCTGCCCATGATACATAATATTTTACTGGAAATGGAAACTTAGCAAACTACATCTTGACAATGTGCTAATCAGACACAGAGAGCTAAGAACAAAGTTTACAGTAAGACTATATATTGTCCAGTGGCAGGAAGTTTATTACTCACAGTGCTGCTATGCCTTACCTTCCTGTTCTCAATTTCTGTTTCTTTTCAATAATTTACTGCTAACAGCTCTTAGGAGACATACGGACTAAGGTATAGAAACTATTTTTCTTCTTTAATAGTTTAATATTTTGATGTTAACATGTTTGATACAAAATTAGTTAAAATGTCAAAATTTGTGTAGACCTCTGATTCTTAAATTCTGTAATGTATATAAAGCTATGAAGTGAAATAACTAACTTGCAACAGTCTTTTGTCACCCCATTATGCAATTTTATGCGTTCTTGAAAAAGACCTAAAGTTAAATATATCCTCAAACGTATGTCTTCTCTGCGTTTGCTTTGGGTTTATGTTTGGAATATTATGTAAGCCATACTTCAAAATATTTTCATTAACTTGGTTTGACCTCCTGAATGGTTGGAGCCATTTGTCACTGCAGGGAGTAGGGGTCACACCATTTATTGAAACTGTTGGTCCTTTGACCCACTATGGGTATGTTGTATTGTCCCTTTTTGAGAATCAGTGCTGATCTGGGCTGTCTCTGTACAATAGAAGAAGCCCGTGCGAAGAAGATACGAATCGTACGGGATGTACTCAGATGATGATGCCAACAGTGATGCATCAAGTGCCTGTTCAGAAAGGTCCTACAGCTCTAGGAATGGGAGCATCCCCACCTACATGAGGCAGACAGAAGACGTGGCTGAGGTCCTGAACCGCTGTGCCAGCACCAACTGGTCAGAGAGGAAAGAAGGCCTTCTGGGCCTGCAGAACTTACTAAAGAACCAGAGAACTCTGAGGTAGGATGGCATCTCAATAGAGAAACATCTTGTTTCAATGTTGGTGGGAGGGAAGAGAGGGAAGGCAGGGTGTGTCTTTGAGAGTAAGGTGGGGGAAGGAACAAGGAAGCTTTTCTCACTTCTGGCTACTAGTGTATGTTTATATACTAGTGGATGTAGGGAATTCAAAATTGACAATTATTGCCTACAGAGGGTTCATAAGATGCTTCCATCTACTATCAATAGAAGACCTTTTTTTTATAATTACTATAATTTTGGGGGTATTTATTCAGAAGAAATAGTTTACTACTCACTATTAAAAATACCTTTTTCAGTATCTACGCTGTTACAAAAGTATGGTATAATACGTGAGACAGTTATAAAGAGACATTTGAAGAGGTTTGAAGTCTCATTTTAGATGAAAGCTATTACATTTTTATCCATGTCTCGAACAAAACCTAATTTACTAGATTATTTGATTCAATATTTACTAGTGATTTCACTGATTGCTATGCATTAGTGTTCTAGCAGAACTAGCAGGGGAGTTGACTAATGTATTGTTGTCATTTTGACAGTCGTGTTGAATTGAAAAGATTGTGTGAGATCTTCACAAGAATGTTTGCTGATCCTCACAGTAAGGTATGTATAGGTTATTCTTATTTTCAATAAATTTCTGAAAACATAAATTAAAAGAAAGGCAGTTTTGGTAAATTACGTCAGTGATATTTGCATATGTAAAATTTCCCAAGCAAAAGTAGTTAATGGTATCAGATTTCAATTAATTTAATTTGGATTTTTGAGCAAGATAATTTTCCACCCTTTTTCTGCAGGATCATGGAAATAAAGAGAAGGTCAATGTCATATAAAATGCATTGAAGTAGTTTAGCAGTTTGTGCTCAAAATTTGTGTTTTTAAGAAGCTGTTGTTTGCAGAGGCCACTTCAACACAAGTGTAGATTTTCTTTCAATGAGAAGAAAAGGCTCTGCAGTAATTTAAGTTACAAATTAAGTTGTCTGACTAAATCATACACAATCGGATAAACTATACCAAATGTGTTCATATTTATTTTCTAGGTCATTGTGGATTATCATAGGTTATGATGTCTTCCATGAATTTTGTAGATAGGGCTGGCAGTTGAGACTGGTGAATAATTTTTACATATTTTTTTAAGTATTTCATAAGGAGATTATACTTTGGTATAAAAGAAAATGTGCTTTTATTTAGTGTTACTTAGGTAATGACTCAGTATGGATGATATAACAAGGAAAATAATGCTTCTGTTTCCTAAGACAATTAAAATCTTTTTAAGTGAGTTACTTTGCATTATAGTATTTTAACAGTTTTTGTGGGAGATGGGTTACTAGTACAGCTTGGTTAAACATTGCAGTTTCTCACAGCAGAAGGAATGCAGGTAAGGAAGGAGTCTAATAAATGTAATCATGTAAAAAAACCCCTAACTTTATATTTTATTTAATTATAGGCTTGTTTGGAAGAAGTGGTATCTTTTATGTTGAGTATAACATGTCCCACTTTGTGTCAGTATTTCAGAACTAGTAAAATTATAAAGATGTATTCATAATAGGGTATTATTTCAGAAGTATTGACTTTTCCCAGAAGAATACTGAAAAACTAATTTGATTATGCAATACATTTTACATTTTTAAAAATATGTAAAATTTTACATTATTGCTGCAATGGAAAATTAAATTCAAAGTGATGAGAGGTCTTCACAGGTTAACTTTTGTGTTCATCTGTCCTCTTTATTTTTCCTGATGGAAAAAGTGACAGCTGCTATCTCTGACACCATGTATTTTGGAAATAATTTGCACTGCCAGCAGCAACGTGGTATTAAAGTTGATCACATACTGCAGAAATCCAGAAGAAAAGACTAAACCAAGCAGTTAATAAGAAATACACATTACATAAAAAGTCAAAGCAGAGGAAAGAATATTAAATATTGAAGTGTTGCTGGAATATTTACTTTTTAAATGAAGTAATGACCAAATGGTTAATAGCAGCTTGGTTTAATTGTGCTTGTTCTGTGATAATAGTATTTCAGCAATGTATATGTCGGAGCTAGAAATAAAAGAGCATTTTACCTTTTAAATAAGGCTTTAAAAATGTTATATTGACTTGTTCAGTTGATTGTTCTGTTTACTGGCCACTGTGATATGAAATAACGTAGCTTCAAGAAAATTTGGCTTGTGTTGTAACCTGTGGTACAGCTGTTCCAGTCCCTGAAACCTTGCCTGCTTTTTGGTGTTGCAAAACTATTAATAGTTATCAATATGTTATCAGAAGAACCCTTTAAGTATTAAGAGTTCATGAGCTGTGATTTTTTTTTTTTTAATCACACACATACACCTACATAAATCTCATCGTAGACTCTATTAAAGTGTCTGTAGGAATTATTCTGTCATCACTTTTGTGAGATTTTATAATGTTTACTTAAACATGATATCTGGATGGAGGGAATTACATAGAATAAGAGAGTAATAATATTTGGAGGAGAAAATGGGAGAATGACTTAAAGGACATGCCAAGTGCTTATTTTATTAAATTGAGTATCCCAGTAAAATTACTTAAATTTGTCATAAAAGTTTTGAAGTACCTTTTTTGTTTTATTTTGGTTTATATTCCATACAGGAACGTCGTATTGATGGCCACTAATTTGTGTGTTTTTATCTTTTTCCCTTTTTTGTTGTTTGTTTTGTTCTGTTCTGTTTTTGTTTCGTTTTGCATGCTGTCCCCTGTGTTGGAACTCTCTTTAGAGAGTAAGTTGGTTCAGTATTTGTTGGAAGCCTAACCTTACTTTGCATGAATGTGCAATTAACCCCTTTTCTCTATTTTTCTTCCCCAAAGAGTTCATGCAGTGTCAAGCCTTTTGCAATCATAAAATGCTATAAACAATTAGTAAAATGTGTGGTAAAGTTTCGAGATGTGCTTTATCTACTAATTAACTGACATTGTTTGGTTATGCATTCCTGCTTTGTATTGTGGTGGTTGGCACATCTGAAATAATTCACTTTAGAGGTAGATCACTTATAATGATTTCCATATCTGTTTATTTTTTCCCACTGTCAAATTATTATGAACTTCAACTTTAGATGGTTGATTTTAGTATTTTAGTTTGCATCATAAAAACAGAAACTGCAATTTTTGCAGTATCCACATATATTCAACATACAGGTGCTTGAGTTCCATTTTCCATTCCAAATTCATCCTTTACCTTAAATGCTCTTTCAGCCTTCTTAAATTCTTCATGCTGAGACAAAATGATATGTTGAATATTTTTTTTAAATGCAACAAAATTACTTGACTTATTTTTGTCTAAACATTCTCTGTGGTAAATCTAAAATGAAACAAAGCTTTAAAACAAAGCTGAGTCCTCAATTATGTGTATTTTTAACAGCTAAAACATCAGCACAGAATCTTCAGAGTACTTTAGCCATAGTGAATCAATTCACTTTATAATGATTTCAGTTTAAGCCACTTTACATGTTTGAAATGTCATAAGAAGTCCATATTACTCCATCAAGTCAGAGCTTGTAACCAGTTTGTTTGGTTGCCATGTTTTAATGGAAAAGCTATGTGTGTCAGTGTCTGCAAACTCAAAGAAACAGATGCAGGTCTAAATTCTGGTGAGCTGTGTAGTTCAATTTGAAGGATTGTGTGAGACACCCCCCCCCAAACAAACACAGTGTAATCTTTATACCACCAGAACTTGTTTGTTTCCCCTTACTTTAGGACTGTGAAAGCCAAAGACTCCATATTACAATACAGAAAGTAATGTTGGTTTGGTTTTGCCTCTGTCTTATAACTGTGGCTACAGCTTGTAGCCACAGAATTCTGTATAGTTTCAGTGTAGCCTGAGAGAGAAGATGTTTCCAGTCTTGCACATAAAAGTCTTGCCCCACTACTGGCAGCGTAATTTTGAAACCTCAGGCTTGAATATACATCTACACAGACAACACAGAAGTTGGCAATTTTTTTTCACAATTTTTAACGTAATTTGTCCGAAAAGCAAAGTTAATTAAAGTAGCTATTCCTGATGGGCTTTATACTGAGAAGGGATTTGTATTATTTTCTTTCTAACACAGATTTTCAGTATTTAAGATACCTACTAAAAAATTTTCCCAAATCTCCAGTAGATCCTGAAAGTCATAAAATACCTGGTTAAAAGAGAACCTCAAGGATGATCTGGCCCAACCTTTCCTGATAAAATGAATCTGAATCTATTTTTTTATTTCTAGTGTAAATGTAGAGGCACTACTTTAAGAGATACTTGTATGGAATTTTTCTGCTTTATGGTGTGAATTTGCTTTCCCTGACTTGATGGTCATCATGAAAAGCAACCAAATTTCCTCAGCAAAGAAGATGTGCAGCAGCCTGTGTCAGCTCCTCCTTACTTGCATCAGTGCTGTGGAAGAAATTCTTCTTCCATGGCCTAGCATGTGCAGCTGTGTGAGGTGTGATCACAATTTGGGGTTTTCCACTCTCACAGAAGCAGCAGAATTTGGCCTAATGACAAGGTAGGGCAGCTGCAGGAGGATGTGGTGTTCCAGCCCTTGCTCTGCACCAGCTCTTCTAGCCATGCACACATGTCATAAACACTCAGGAGGCAATATCTGCCCAACCCTCTATGCACCACAACAGTGCTTCTGTACCCAGCCCTGTGCTGGAATGTGTATTGTGAAGGAACCTTTTTCAGCTCAAACATCCATTTTTCTTGTTTGAGAAACAGGAGACCATGGGCCACACAAGTATAGAGTGTATACATCCTGATTTCACTCTTAGGTCTGGAAAAAACTTAAAACAAGTCAGATATATTAAAAGAGCTCTTTAAACAAAGTTACCTATTTGTCACACCCTCCCTTCCCTCTAAAAAAAGCCCTTCTTCCTGGTGTGAGTCCAATTAAAAAATACATGGTTTTGGTTCTTTTGGGTTTGTTGTTTTGTTTTTGTTTTTGTTTTTTTTTTACCTAATGCAGTCTTTTCAACATTATTTGTTGAAAAGAAGACAATGGATATTATGTTTTCAAAAAATGAAAGTACTTCTATGTTTTAAACACCTGCCAATCTGAAATCTATTGTGGCTTTTTTCCCTGCTGTGGCGAATAGTTTTGTGTTGGGATACCTGCGATAGTAGAAGAAGCTTGTTCTGTTCTACAAATATTTTCTGTAAAGGAACTGGCCAGCTATCATCATTTTGCAGTATTTAATAATGCAGTTATTTAAAATTAATATTTTGCCAAAGAATTCTAGCAGCTTTTTTGGTTTTAAAAAGAAAGTGGTTTAGTAGTCTTTGAGTCATATGACAAATCAACTTAGTGATAGAGCTTGAGAGGGTAAAAAATAAAGTTTTACTGGAAAAATTGAGGTTGCGCCAGCCATCACAGTAAGCATTCCTTTTCTTGACGAAACTGCATGGAATACCTAATTGTCAAACTTCTACAGAAGTCGGCTAACATTTCCAAAGTACTCTTATATCAAAATCCAATGAAAAAGCAAGGCAGATTTCTTTCTTTCCCTTCCTTTTTTTCTTTTTTTCCTGCTTGGCTGCAAAACACTGCCTTTCTCTGCCTCTGATTCCCTTACTGCTTTCTTCGTTTGTAAGTTCGGCATACGTCAGTGTCGCTTCCTCTTTTGCCCCATCCTACCCTCTTTCCATCTTCTTCTGCCTTGTAGGTGTTCAGTATGTTTTTGGAGACCCTGGTCGACTTCATCCAGGTCCATAAAGAAGATCTGCAGGATTGGCTGTTTGTACTGCTGACACAGCTGTTAAAAAAAATGGGTGCTGACTTGCTTGGGTCTGTACAAGCAAAAGTTCAGAAGGCACTTGATGTCACAAGGTAATGAGCTCTTTAAAAAGTAATAGTAACATATTTGTTAGCTATTTTCAAGGTTTTTACTGCTTTTATTTTTTTTGGTGTGCTGTTTGATTTCTGGAAAAATATGCAACTCATAGCAGATCTTGAAACTTGAGTAAACCTTATTGCTTCAGCATTTTGGTTTTGTGAAATGACTGCTAATTGAAAGGGTTTGAGTCCTCAGTGCTGAACAATTAATATGATACCACTTACCTGATTCCAAAATGTGCATTTGAGACGTGTATGTTTGTTGTCTCACCTTCTGTTCAGTGATGTAGAAATTGTGTTTGCACTTCTTTATTTTGCTGTGTTTCACTGGAATATTCATCTCTGCATCAGCATTAACTTTTAAGGAGTTATGGTAATAATGGATTTGCTTTCTGTCTTCCCTTCCTTCTCCCCAGATTTCACTAATAGCCTGATATAGAATCAGAATTCTAGCATATCATTATTATATCATTCCTCATTACTTCTATTACCTTTCTAGCTATAATTACTTCATAGCAGGAATTCCTTATGTGTTGTCCTGAACATGCTAGATAAATGTTTCTGAAAGGTCAGATACAGTGGCAACTGGTAGCAGTTTCAGCTGTACTGAGAAGGGCGAGGGCTTATTTGGTGCCTCTCAACAGTTCTTAAAAGAAAATTTAATGTAACTTAACATTATTTTATTTGTTTACAGGGAATCTTTTCCAAATGACCTCCAGTTCAGTATTTTAATGAGATTTACTGTTGACCAGACCCAAACACCTAGTCTGAAGGTAAGATTTTTTAGGCTTGCTTTGCAGACAGAAATCATCATTAATAGAAATTTGCTTGTCTTAATTTTTGAATTTGGATTGTTATTTTTGTTTTGTGTAAAACAAAAAAAAAAAAAAGAAGAGGTTTTCAATTAGTGGATTTTGTTTTTATAAACTTTCAGACAGTCAAGCCAGCACTGCAGGACCAGCTTCGCTCTTTTTGGAGCTCAAAGGTTTTTGTCTGAATTACTGTCTTTATTCTTAACCCTATGTGAAACTCTTACAGTGTTACCAGTAATTTGTATTTGAATGCATTGTATGCTGCTACTAACCTTTGCGAGAAACTTTAAGCATGCAGATGCTCAGTTTTAAACATGATACTAGTATGAAAATGTTTGCTGCAAAAGAGATCTAATAAAAACACAGTACAGTAAAAATGAGCAACAGAAATGTGGCTGCCTAACATCAAGCTGGTTATGCAAACTCACTCTATCAAGTCTTTCCTAACTTTATGTTTGTGATTTCCCATACTTTTTTCCCTAGTTCATATATATATTTTCCTGTGTTCAGCCTGATAGGCCTTGAGTTATTTTAAATTATTCTAATATTAATGTGAACTTGAGCTACTATATTAAAAATCAGCTACTTCTGTGGTACACTCCTCTGAAAGCAGTATGTAGCTTTATAATTACACACATTTCTACCTAAGAATCGGTAGTCCGTAGAACTGCCAGTATATCTGAAAAGTAAAAATGTATTCTGTAGTACATTTGCAGTTCCAAAGAGTGTTGATTTTAGAACAATTGCATCAAATCCTAAGAAGATTTATAAGTGATGAGAATGGGGAAATAACAAGCATATGATAACTGGCATCTTCTGCTCTATCCTGCACGAAATATTTTTACTCCGTTTGATACTGCACAAGAATAAGGCTTTTCCAGAGTTATGTTGAACCTGAAGTCACATGAATATGCCTTTTCTGTCTACAATACAATAAAACTTATATTTTTAAGATTTTGAGGACAGTTGATACGTTGACCACTGTTGCTTCGTAGAGCTGTGTTAAAAAGGGACTGCTGTCATTTATTGAAGACAGCAAATGAGGTAGTAAAAATCAGTTTGTTGTTTAAATTGGAACAAATTGAGATTGGTTTTATTTTGCTTGGTTTTCCTCCCCAGGAAGGTGAATTTGATGGTTGAGATATTCCTTTTTCCATACAGTAGTGTGTAGCTGTTAAAGGTGTATCAAGCACATTTCAAAGCTGAGTGTAGATTTGGAACAAGACATGGACTCCTACTAGGCTGATTTGGGACTGAGTTAAAGATTATTTTCTAAATGGTCTAGAAGGAATTCAGAAATATGAAACACTTGATGTGAAGTCATTCTGAAACTAATTTTGACAGGGAATTCTGAAATCAAGATGACAGTAAAAGTTATCTCCATAGAAGAACACCTATAGTTCTATACTGTACTATAGTATAGTTTGAAGCAAAATCAAGAAGTATGTAGAATGAATTTTTGGGACGGTAAATTATGTGACTGTTTAAGAGAAGGTAAGCTTTTTTTTTTTTCTAGAAGAAAGTGGAATCTGCCCCCTACTTCCTTTTTATATGGTAACTACAACTTCAAGATTCAGACAGAAAAGTTATTTATTGCCCACAGATCAGAAATATCTATTTAATATCCACATTATTGAGTATTTTGCCTAAATCCGATCTTCAGTGCACCCAGATAGAATAATTGAAATAATCAGTTGGTGTAGTCAAAACCCACTGAATAATTGATAATCCTAGAGGACTACTCCAATTCTTGAAGTCTTGAGCTTTTGTTCTTTGATAAATTATTAACTCATTGCTTTTTTCCTAGGAACATTGAGAAACAGCATTCGCTGTGACAGGAAAAAGTCAGAGAAGGGATTTTCAGCATCCCTAAAGATGGTCAGATAGAAGGAAGAGATGGTAGATCAGAAATTTGAGCTGTGTAACAATTCCCTTCTACAAATTACTTTTTTGTCTGGTTTTCACATGATAGTAATAAATAATCATCATCCTTTACTCTCCAATGATAGTAGTAAACTATCATTGTCATTCTTACACTTAAAAAGACAGCTAAGTGTCAGGCAGTAAAACTTGAGCTTTTAGAGGGGCCACAGAGATGGATTTGGATAGCTGGGCAGTAAGAAGGCCAACTATAGAGAAGATAGAATTCTACTGACCTAATCCATGAGGGATGCAGTTTAGTGTACTGTGCTGTATCTGTTATGCTTCTGCAGTCATTTTACACTTAGGTGTGGTGAATTACTGAGACACAGTTTAGAGATGCCAGATGTATGTGTCTGGTTGGGTCAAATGTTTGGATGGGCGTAGGAGCCAAATGTTCTAGGTAGGATATAATCTATTTAGCTCATTTTTGCAGGTGCAAAACATACAGTTTCCAAAGGATGGATATTTTCCTGAAATACACTTCCAATCATCACTTCATTTTTCTTTTGTTTCATATCAACTCAGCCTCAGTGAGGAGTTGATTTAAGCATGGTGACCAAAGTTCAAGTTTCTGAATCCTTCTTTATTTTGAAAATGCTGATTTGTTGACAAATGTTTTTGCCACAGTTGATCAGAAGATTTATTTTTTTTAACCTAAGTCAACATTAAAATTGCTCAGTTAAAAAAATGCTGAGTAACACAGATTTGCAAATTTTTATCTTTAGTGTCTGTTTTAGTCATTTGATTATATAATGGCACAGGCAATCACTCCTAAGTATTCAGTAAGTTGGAGACAGACACCTGGGCAGTCTGAAAGTGACAGTAATGAAAACTTCATAGAGAGTGGTTTCAACTTAACAGCAAATACTCATTATAAGAATTCTGGAGATGCTTTCATTGCAGTCCAGAAATTTTTCTCTCAGAAAGATTAAATGGATTGTTGAAGAGTGAAATAGATTGTTGAAGATGTTAGCCTTTTTATATTTCTAAATTTCAGCTCTGTACGTAGTTACTAGAAATATTGGCAAAGATACTTCTAAAGTAGATTTGCTTCTCTTATGGAGTTTCACTTCAGTGTGGAGTTTTTAATCTGTTATAATACTGGCCACAGAAAGGTGTAGCCCTTCCAGAATTTTTTACCTCAAAAACTGCTTTTTTTTGTTAAGTAAAAAATGCTTTTTTTTTAAATAGCTGTCAGGTTTAGCTTTGGGAATTTGTCTCACTGTGAAAAGCTCTATTAGTAAGAACTCCCTCCATTCATTTTCTGTTTAGTGCAGTTCTGTCCGAGAGCCTCCATTTTTGCTGAAGTCTGTGCAAGTTCCTCAGGAAGCAGTTCTTCAAACACTAAATAATCCTGCTCTCTCACATACAGTACTTGAGAGTCTCTTCATTGGGAAAAATACCTCTGGGTGTTCTAAGTGTTACAGTCCTTAACAGCAACCTTTAAGTCTTACATTAGATTTCTTTAAATCCTCAACAGTCAAATGTAGTGATGTCATAATGATTTCCCTATGTAATCTAGAAATGTCAGCTGTTGCTTTGAATTTGGAAAGCCATGTGGCCTAAGGTTTTTTGCTGCAGAGGTGTTCATGGCTTGTTTTTTTCCTTGGAAAATAGCTAGCAAATAGGGTGCATTTGTAGATATTGATCTGCATAAGATGAAAGCCTTCAGCTGCTGCTTGGTATAACTTCAGAGAAGTTGAGCTTTAACAGCTGCTTTGGAAATGAAGTATTGATTATTAATCCTCATTTGTGTGTGCCAGTGTATCTTGAGTTTTTAATCACTTGCAAGTTTCATGACCAAGAGAAATTTCTAAATAGCTTTGCACAGAGCAATTGTACTACAAGCCATGAGCAATACACGCAGAAATACATCCAGAACTCTTTCTCTCTGGTTATGATGGACATAGGTCTCTCCCTCCTGGTAGGTATTTTTGGTTCACTATAATTACAAGTGGAAATAAAAGCAGCTAAACGTGATAGATAGTCTAAATAATTGTCCACAGCTTTCGTTGACAGATTGGGTGACAAATTTCTGAGGTAGTAGGAGCTGAGAAAGTAAATATTTTAGACATGCACAGGTGTAATAGACCTTTGCCCAAAACTGTGCAGTGGTGCAGTATTGGACAAAGCAGAGAGGGGCTGCAGAGAGGGGATGTACAAAACAGGGATTCTGCACAAGGAGTCAAACAAGTTTGTGGAGTAAGAGAATGATCAGATAAATGAGGGGGCTCAGGAGGTTTTCTGTCCTCCTGGTAAATCCATGTCTCTGTCATCTGAATATATTCAAACAAAGTGTGCATGTGATCAATCTTTCCTAGAAATGCTATCTGTACATTTTTTAGTATTTAGTGGGAAGATTCCTGTGGCTTATTTCCTGAGACTGTGACTGCTCTACCTGTTGTTTTATGAAAAAAGCATTGAGTGTTAACTACCTGGTAGGAGCTAGTAAGAAGTGATCATTGGTTCATCAGATGATGTTCATTTTTCATTTTAGCACTTGAAAAACTTTCTTAATAATTCCAAATGAATCTTTTCTTAATTTCTTTTTTTTTAATTACAAGCTTCTGCATATGCAAGGGTTTATGTCTTTTAGTTGCTACCAGTGAAATGTAATCTTTCTATGAGTATTTGAATGTCTGTGGAATAACTTTCTTCTTCAAATGTTAAATCTATTTGTAGATTGTTTTATTGCAAAAAAAAAAAAATTCTATTAAGGCTGAAAACATAGTTTAATTGGAGAAAAAAATCTTTATTTTAGGGAATGAACACTCTGTGAGCTCAGGTGTTCTTGCAGCCCACCATTTTTATTGTCCACCTGACTCTGTTTCTCTTTGCAGGTCAAAGTTGCAATCCTAAAATACATAGAAACTCTTGCGCAACAGATGGACCCAGGAGATTTTGTAAATTCAAGTGAAACTAGGTTAGCAGTGTCTCGAATCATCACCTGGACCACAGAACCTAAAAGCTCAGATGTTAGGAAGGTATGTTTGTTACTGTGTCCTTAGAATTGCAATACATTTCAGGTAATTAAGAATATTTAAGTAAAATTTTTAAATTAACATATTGAAACTCTCCATTACGGTTGTGTTTATATATATGTTAGTATGTTGAGATTCTGTTTCATAATTTATCATTCTTCATTGCAAGTACTGTCTAGTACTAAAATCTCTTTAGTGGCCATTTTTGGTACAGTTTTAATATTATGTCAGAGACCAACCCCTGTGATACTGAATAGCACATTTGTAACAAGAGTGAGTGGTAAATTTGGTAGCAAACTCCGTCTAATCTCTGTTGGATTTTCTAGAGTCCTTTTTTTTTAACAACAGGTAGGTAGAGAGCTGCTGAACCTTGGACAAAGTGCTTTGATAAGATTATAGGCTTATTGTCATAGGCTTATTCCTGTAATGCTGCACTTCCAGTGCCAACCTCCCTTTTCCACATAATGATGTGAAGTGAAAATTGAAATTTGTGAGCTACATAGATACAGCAGGGATACTAAATAACGATAAGAAATGTACTAGTTTTGTCTTTGGAAAGGGTTTCTAAACAGCACTTCAATTTGTAGGAAGCAAAAAAATCTTTTAATTTTATTTGCAGATTGATGAAATAGTTTTGTTGTTCTGATGGTTATAGGTCATCCTGCAACATGTTTACATGTTTCTAGCATGTAAACACTCCAAAAATGTTGTACCTTTTATGGTTCCTCAATGCAAGTGTTTATGACAAAGAGAGCTAACTCTTCTCTCTCTTTTTCTGTCTATTTCTGCAGTTTGAAAAGCTGCAACAATTAATTTGTTAAGATTTGTTTTGCTACTTTCAATTAAGTTTGAATTTTGGCAGCTTCATCATTTCTGGAAAGAGCAACGTCCTTTGTTTAGGAGGAATGTAGGAAAGAATAGTAGGAGCTATCTTACAAATTGTAATGTGAAGAAAACAAAAATAAAAATAACTTACAAGACTTCTTGGTATCTAGAATGTTTGTAGTACATAATAAAAAAACACCAGAGAGTTTTTGTATTGGAGGTAATGTTTTAGTCATTCAGTTCTTGTATACTTCATGAGTTTGAGAAAACAGTAATAGATTACATCCAATGGATTTTCCTTGCCTGCATATCATGTTCTAGTAACATATAAAAGATCATAGAACAGGAGGAGAATTGAAGCAGCACTATCTTCTAAATCAGTGAAGCTTTAGTACTGAGACACGTGGCAAGCTGTCTTACCTGATGGTTCATAACCCTAATAAGCATTTTTATGTCAATAAGTAACTGAATCATGCAAAGAATTACCAGTGAGTTTATTCATCTGGAACACCTTAATTATGTATGTTTTCAGAATTTATTTTTCTTTCTATAACACAGCTCTTTGAGGCAACTAACTGCAAAAATCCCTTAACTGTTGAAAATAAAATTTTGCCAGTAAGAAGTCAAAAGAGTTATTCTGATAGTATAAAATGTTTAATTGTCTTAGCAGTCTTCTCAACCTGCTATCACAGCCTTCTTAATTTTATTGGATGTAATAAGCTTTATAGAACTTGGTGTAATTTCTTTAAATTAAAAGCTTTTTCTAAGTAATTTCTGTGTAATTCATGGGTTTGGTTCTTTTCCTTAGCAAAAACAGTTCTAGTGCTAAGTTTTATGAAAAATCCTAGTTTATTAGTGTCACATTGGGCACTCTTAGTATAGTTCAGTGACATGGGACTTCTTTCTGGAAAGTAAAATCCTGTTTCAAAACTTAGATGTCTTCTAAGATTACAATGCTTCTGGAAGAAGTTTGAATCTATTCTTAGAAAATTTCTAAGAAGAAAGCAAAACCAAAGAAATATTTCTAACCCTTATTTCACTCTTTTAAAGATTATCTCTACGTGAGTGAATTTAAATCTCAGCAGAGACCTTATGCTGGGGAGAACAAAAACCTCTAAATACTCTAAAATACAGGATTTCTTGGGTAAGGAAGAAAGAGGAAAAAATAGATAATTGCATTGAAAACCTTCTGCAAGTCAGTATCAGTTTTGACAGACAGAGCTTCATTTTGGGCAGACTTAATGGTATCAGTTTCTGTCCTGATACAATGCTGGACTGGCTGTTATGTTCTCTTAATAGCAGTTTAAATAGACACAGTATTAAGGAGTGGAGACTGGCTAACCAGACAGAAAAAAAAGAAAGTGGTGATTTCCAAACCTCTGCTCAGCTGCTAAATTTGTCTTGGTTTTGCTTTGTATCAATTTTGATTAAAAGACTGACCATTAGAAATGACAAGGGCAATAGAAACGTCGGAAAGATTGCAGAGGACATTCAGGGTGATCATTTGAAGAGAAGGCTATCAAAGGGACAAGGAAATAAATGTTAAAGAAAACAACCAGTCACGAGTATGCCAAGATAATTTGTGGCAATCTGACATGCTAGGATTTTTGTTGTTTAACTTAATACTGAGATGTGTGCAGGTATGTGTGCTCATACCTTGGCTCTCCACTTTTAATTAAAAAATGCTACAGTTCATTGCTCTGGAAGCAAAAGGAGGGAAATAAATGTCTAAAAGAATTTTCTAAACTACTTGCTTGGAGTGTATTGGTGCTTAAGCAAGCTGCCTATCATTCTGTCTAGCATGAGGCACTGGTTCTCTCCAGTGCATGGCAGACCTTGAGGGTGAGCTGTATAAACTGCACATAGTTGCTTAATCTTACAACCACAGTCTTCTGCTACAAAGAAGTCATTCTGGAGAACTTCCTCCTGCTCTCATTTGTGCTTGTTAGTTTAGTGACTATGTTGACAGGTTTGTTATACTATCCAGTGAATCTTCATCAAACTGTACAAAAATTACTTAATTTTTTCAATCAACAGTTCCTGTACTAGAGGGAATCCAGCTCTTCTGTAATTTACTGTGTTGCTTTGTCAGTAGAGAGCGCTAATTTTTTTATTCATGTAAAAAAAAAAACCCCAGCATATGTAAAACATGCTGTAGGATGAATGTGATAGTAAAGATGAACTGATTAAATTGAGAGTATGGGAGGTGACATCCAGTACAAACTTCTCCACAGTTTTCATCTTCACAATATGTAGTCAGCTAAATTCCATTGCCCATTATGGTTGCCTACCTTTTAGAAAGGTTAAAGGAAGCAGAGGCAAGGTTAACTAACTAGCTTGGCTGTAGGGTAAGTTATGAGGAGTACCCAGTGCTGTGATTACTACTGTCTCATTCCACATTAGGGTATCTTGTTTGGTTGGGTTTGTTTTAATTTCTGCAGTGCTAACTGTTCCTTTTTAGGCAAGTGTGTTACCATCTGTAATTTTTTACCACTTGCAGAACTCAGTAGAAAGGATCACATGCTTGCTCCTGCCTGGAGTGTTTAATTTCTCTCTCTAAATTTATTCAGCTTCCCAAACTCTGAAAGCCATTTTGCAAATTCCTTCATTATTTCTTTCAGTAAGGATGTGGGGCTAGGGGGCTTGAAAAGCACATTTCTGAAAAACTGCTTGTTACAATGGGAGTTGTGTGCCTGAATTTATCAAAATCAGAATTTCCAGCTTGCCAGCAAATATGAATTTCTTTTGTTCACATCTGTTCACATCTTTTTTCAAGCTTGATCAAGACTTTGGTCACCTTTTGTGATTACCACTCATTACAGCATCTTTTGCTGATAAAATTACTTTGAAACTCTAATTAATGTCTTCAGTTTGTGTTTTCTTCTTGTAGGCTGCACAGTCAGTGCTGATTTCCCTTTTTGAACTCAACACTCCAGAGTTTACAATGCTGTTGGGTGCTTTACCAAAAACATTTCAGGATGGAGCCACAAAGCTTCTTCATAATCATCTCCGGAATACAGGCAACAGTGGTCAGGTATCCACTTCTGTTACTTTTCTTTCTGGAGTTACTGTGTAGAAGCCTACTTAGTAGCTCTCTCTGGAATGTCTTTTCCTTTTCCTCTGCAGTTACAGTTTCTGTGTTGCTTGCAAGTGACTTCATGGATTTGAATGTGCTTCTTAAGAGTAGTTTATCTTGTACTTTCTAATTTCAAAGTTACACACAATTGAAGTTACTAGTAATGGGTTAGACAATCCAGGAATTTAGTTGAAGCTCTTTAAATGTTTCTGGGCACCAGAAAAATAAATATAATAATAAATACAGTAAGCTAAAAGGGAAGATTTTTCGTCCTACTAGACTATCTTTTCTCACCTGTCCTTCTCCAGGGATCGATGGGAAGTCCTTTAACAAGACCTACTCCGCGCTCCCCAGCAAGTTGGTCAAGTCCTCTCACTTCCCCAACCAATACATCACAGAACACTTTGTCACCAAGGTAATGTAGACTGGTGGTGTTAAAATTCCACATGTAAGGCTTATAACACATTGTCCACAATGTAACCCCTGCAATAAAAGCATTGGCAAAATTTTGCACAAAATTACAGATGCTCAGAAATAATCGCTCTTCCTCCGTAGAATGGGACTGCTCAGCCTCCCAGAAGGGTCTGATATACTGGTCTGAGATGGGAGAGGGCTGTCCATCTTGGAATGCAAACGGATTAGCAAGAGAACAAACCAAAGTGTGCTTCTCTAACAAGTATTAAATATGTCATCTGATATCATGGTTTAACCCCAGTTAACAACTAAGCATCATACAGCCACTCAGTATCCCCATGGTGGGATATGGGGGACAGTCAGAATATAAAAGATATAGAGATGAGATAAAGACAATTAATTAGGTAAAGCAAAAGCTGCATGTGCAAGCAACAGACCATGAATTTGCCACCTCTGATGGGGGATCAGGTGTCCGGCTGTCCCCAGGAGAGCATGGCCCTGTCACTTGTAGCAGTGACCTGGGAACTCAAGTGCCATGACTCTGAACATCCCTCCCTTCCTCCTTCCCTCAGTGATAGATGCTTAGATGGTGATGCCATATGGTGTGAAACATCCCTTTGGTCAGTGGGGTCAGCTGTCCCAGCCGTGTTCCCTTGTAGCTCCTTGTGTACCCCCGGGCTGCCAGGGCTGTGTGTGGAGCAGAATAGGCCTTGGCTCTGTGTAAGCACTGCTTAGCTGGTACTGGAACAGCCCTATGGTAACAACCCCATTTCCAGCACAAATCCAAAGCATAGCCCTTCAGCCAGCTACTATGAGGAATGTTAACTCTTTCCCAACCAAAAGCAGCATACTGGATATTACTTCTTTAGTCTCCCCAGAGTTAAAACTGGGGAGACTAAAGAAGTAATAGTTTACAAGTGGTTTTTATAGTAATGATGTTGTCAGCTAAGTGGACAACTTTGTAATTTTGCATTTACCAGTCAACTTTCTGTTGAGTTTTATCAGTGCTCTTTACTTTAGGACTATTTTCAGAATAAGAGAAGGGTGTAAAAATTCCAGTTGTTTCACATTCAGCAGAGTAAAACAGAGCAAAACAAGTTTTTCTTCAGGCAGTTGCTGTTACCTAACGTAGCTTTTCCTTTACCTACTTTCAGTGCTTTCTGTGTCAGTGGTAGTACACTCACTAAGGTATACCATAATACAATTTTGTATTGTGAAGAGACAACTTTCTTAATGTATTTCAAGAAAAGTAATAATTTTAGTAATATTTCCTGAGTCTCTGTAGTTGCCTGCTAGTGTGATTTAAAAGTACAGATCACAAAATAATTCCATCTTACTTCCTATGTCCTTCTCCATGGCCCACAGTGCATTTGACTATGACACTGAAAACATGAATTCTGAAGATATTTACAGCTCTCTTCGTGGAGTCACTGAAGCCATTCAGAATTTCAGTTTTCGTAGTCAGGAAGATATGAATGAGCCTGTAAAACGAGATGCTAAAAAAGATGATGGTGATACGGTGAGTATTTAAACTCTGTCCGTGTTGGTATCAGCAAACTAAGCTAGTGTCTGATTGATTGCAGATAAGAAAGCATCTGTTCCAGGAGGTTTATATTCTTCTTAAATTGGGCATTTCTCATGAATTACTTAAAAGCTTTAGAAAAATATGCTCCTTGTCTTGAACTGCATTTTGAAAACATAAATGCTGATTTTACATAGCAAGGTCTGTGTGTTTAACATGTTAGCAGTTTAAAAATCAGTAATCTTGCAGAACAGCTGAAATTTTTTTTTGAGACGTTTGTATCCTAATATATGTTTTTCTGAATGTTTTATTTTATTTTGTATACAGCCTGTGGGCTATTAAGATACACTATTTAAGACTCCTGTTTCTGTGGAGCTTTGGCTGTAAGATTTGTTGAGCTTGCCACATGTAAATATGCTTAAACACATTTTTAATGACTTTGCATCAGAGTTGTAAGATAAAATACAATTATTTTTGGTTTATGATTTTTTTGGACAACATACACCTTTTTTCTGGGTTTTTTTTTTGTTTGGTTGGTTTTTGTTCTGGTTGGTTTTTTTAAGGAAAGCAGCGTTTAGGGAACTAAGACTCCTTACTTGAAGGCTAGTTTAAAAATTCTAAGCATTTTGAAATTTGTAAGTTTTTGCTACATAATTGAATTAATGATGTATTTAATGGAAAGGTGTAAGAATGTGTTTCACATGTTCATGTGACACTTGCTCTGGTGCAGATTTGCAGTGCTTCAGGAATGGTGGACATGCGAGCAGGAGGTGGTGTGAGCGATACAGGCCGGACAGCTCTGGATAACAAAACGTCATTACTCAACACCATGCCTCCCCACTCCTCTCCACGCTCACGAGAGTACAACCCATACAATTATTCTGATGGGATCAGTGCATTCAATAAATCTGCTTTGAAAGAAGCCATGTTTGATGATGATGCAGAGCAGTTTCCTGATGGTAAGAGTCAGATTACATTCTGTGCTAGAAGAAAAATGATGAGATTTTCTATCTTAGAGTTCAGTTCCTGAAGTTATTTTTAGGAAGATATGTATCACTTTTTTGAGAGGTTTTTACAAATGCTGTATTTTAAATTAGTTTATTTGTTAGTCGTCTCTTTGCGTTACATTGTTACCTGGTAACTGTAGAGAATAAGGGTAAAAATTAAGGAAATGCTGAACTATATTGTGTACTTCTGTAAGCACCTCCTTTATCAGTATTGCCAGTATAAATTTACCTATCAGATTGTTTTATGATTGAAATTTAAAGCAGGAGGGTGGAGAAAAGATTTACAGCAAGGAAGTAAAACTGGATCAAACTGGTTTGGGAATTAGGTGAAAGATTAAGTATTTTGTTAGTAATATATTTATATTTGAAACATGGCATTGGCATTTTCTGTTGACTAAACATTATTTTTAAATGAAACAAAACAAACCAGCTTTTTACCAGGAAGGTGGTTCATCTAGCCCATGTAAATATAGGAACATGGGTTGCTGTTTTGTAGGCTTCCAGAGCCTCTTTATGATATTTCTCCATTTATCTTTAGGTAATTTTTTCTATTTTAAGAAGGTTCCAAAGTAGCACTATCATTATTTTAACAAATAGTCAGTGGTTCTCATAATCTGGTATTCACTGTTGTTAAGCTATAGATTAAGCTTTTAAGGAAACACTTTCTTAATAACAAGGGACAAAGTAATCATCTCCCTTCTACCTGTTTTGCTTTTGTCTTTATGCAAAAGATGTGTTACAGAAACAGTTAAAAACCAGTTATTGTTTGACATGGTGTTTTATCCATCTTTTCTATAAGTTGGCTTTAAGTTTGCATCAAATCAAAACCAAATCCAAGGATGGTGCATTTTTCTTTGTTTTTCTTACATATGAAGAAGCATATAGTGCAGCCAGATACTATCTTCTGAAAAAGATGGAGGGAAAAATCACAGTTTTACTAATCGTGTCATGTACATATTAATAATTAAATAGCTTTGCCATCCACGTACAGAGCCAGGTTATGTTCGAGAGTCTGTATTTAGGGATCTTCTTTTACATGGGAGAAGCCTCCTGCTTTCTGACAACTAATTTTTTGGTATTGCATTAAACTAGATGCAGTCTGTGCTGTGCCAGCATGATCCAGTTTTGTAACAACTCATGACTGGCTGGAGTGAAGCATCCCCATCTAGTATGAGCTTGTCCTGGTTGGAAAAGTAGTGCAATGCATTATTTAGATCTGCTCTTTCATGGCTCTTGATGAAGTACTTGCTTTCATTCCTGTGCTGTTCACCCATAGTATTTAGTTGTATCATGTACATTCTGTCATTTGTGTTTTATTTTTAGAATTTCACTGCAATTATTTGCAAGAGAAAAGATACACTTGGCAAAAAACCTTGTACCTACAACTCCTCTGTTGAGAGTTACACACTTTCCCCATAAACCTGAAGAGCTAATTAGTTATCAGTTTTTTGAAACTCCACAAAATTGCTGCTTGTTCCTGACACAAAATTACTTTAGTACTGGATTCCCAGCTATCCTGTCATGCATTACTGACAGAAAGATGTGGAAATACAAGGGAAAACCTTCACTGCTCATACAGTCCTGTCAACAGCACTGGGGCAAGAATGTGTATTTTACAGATGGTTTGTCTGGCAGTTGAAAATTTTCTGTGGAGGAGATGCCACAGTGTGCCTCACATGACTCACATTTGAGTGTTTTGCTTCTCTTATGTAAAAAAGCTTTCAGAGTAACAGCCTAAATCCTCCAACCACTTGCACTTTGTTTTTTTCCCCAAGGAAAATGCACTTTATCTGAAGCATAGGGAAACCTGGCTCTCCCAGGTCACTTCCAGACTTAAAAGCTGTTCACAGTCTCTGTTTGAAAAACAGTGTTCTTCTCCAAAGAAGCTTATTTATTTCAGCTTACTTCCATGGATTGCACTTTCCAAACATCTTCCCTTTCACCTCCCACTTTGTACATGGGCTTAAGATTTCTGCTTCTGTGTCTCGCCTTATACTTGGCATCTTTTATCTTCCAGACCATTCCTTTGATTTAACATGACAATTTTCAATTCTTACCCTGTTCTTCAGAATGTTTGTGATTGCTCCTTAAAGTGATGTCATCTACAGATTTTCTAAGTTGGCTCCACATTCCTTTGATAGCACTAACAAATGCATCCAACAGAGCCATACTCTGCACACATCCAAGCAAGGACATCACTCATATCCTCCTGGATTAATAGAAAGCCATTTATAATCCAGTCACCCTGCAAGTGATTCATCAAGTTTTGCACTTGCTTTGTTTGCTTTTTTTGGCCATCATGTTTGCATAGCTTTTATATTAGGATGTTGTGAGTGGCAGTAGGAAAATCTTTCCAAAATTCAGGACATGCCTACATGTTCCCTTTTAAGCCCTACACTGTTTGTCCTGTCAAAAGGATATTTGATTGGTTTGAGAAGAGCTGTTCTTCATCAATTATATATCTCTCTAATGCATATTTTAATTCATTCAAATAAAGGAGCTATATCTGCTCCTCTTCATTTTTTTTCTGAAAAATCATTTTGAGAGTAGATTTTGAACGTAACTTCTTTTATGCTACTCCATTCTTACTGGAGAATGTTTGGAAATTAAATACTGGGTGCTAAGTCATACAAAGGAATGGAAAAGGCAAGCTGAAAAGGCATTCCTCTTGGTTATCTTCATGTTTTTCAGTTATGTAGTCCATACATACTGAAGCTTTTTCCTCCCCTTATTCCTGCATGGACATGGCTATTACCTTCCCCTCTCTTTTACTCTCCCATCCATCCATCTAAGATGACACTACAATGAAAATACTTTATTTAAACAGATATAAGTAGTTTTGCAAATGAAGTGTCAATATGCATTCCCTGAAAATGGATGTGCTATGCTGTAATTCTTACAGTTTGGTAGAACAAGTATAAGAGTGCTGCCTGTAAAAGTAATGATCTTGCTTCCGTAAAAATGAGTGACCATTCTGCTCATCTGCTTTAAATAATAACTGACCTAATGCAATTTCAGTCTGCCCTTTAATCAAACATTAATCATCCATTAATACAGAGGTAGCAGAAGTGTTTGTAGTTTGATTTCAGGTGCTGGTGCTCCTGTTTATTCATGCAAAACAGAATGCAAATAGGAATGTGGGGTTCAAAACCAGCATGATTCTTACAGTAGCTGATGTGTGATATTAAGATATGTAATTCTGTGGTACTCAGCGTTTACTATTTTCTTTGTACAAATGCTTTGTACAGCATTTTCAAGTTCAAGGGCTGTGGTTTCTCAGTCTATGATATAATTAATTTGTTATGGAGGATGTATTTCATGTGTTAGTTAATACATGCAGTCATTTCAGGAAAGGTGCAATGCATTTGCATTCTATGCCAGAACTTGCAAATTTTCGCCTTCGGAAAAGGCATGTTTCTGTTAATTTATCCAGATGTTTCACTGCAAAGATGGAAGCTATATGCTTCCCTTTCTTAAAGGCTGAATGGGTCTCAATGATGGAATAAAGATTCTCAAGTTGGTACTCAAGTTTTCATTAAGACCATATTTAAGTTTCTTGATGGTTTGCAGATCGCTCTGTTTGCAGTCTAGTGTTTAAAAATACAGGCTGTATTAATAATGTATTTTTCCATTATCATGGAATCCTCTTGAATAAAAACTAAAATCCAGACCATCTCTAAATGAATTGGTTTGGGGATCTCTGGGACTAGCCCTGGTTTGCCTTTATTTCAGTTCTTCTGTACCAAGAACTATTGTACTTTTTTTTCCCCATTTGTTTTAGCAACCTAGCTATTGTGGAATCGTGGCTTACAAAAGTCTAAACAATTCTGTAATACTAACGGAGAAAAGAATTTTTTCCATCTTGAACAGAAAGGTCATATGGGAAAGATGGCCCTTCTTGTATAGATCAGATTTAAAAGGATGAAGAGTACATAGTGGGTACTGCAAACCTAAAAACTCCTGCAGTAGACTAGCCTGGAAGGGAGCTCTTGCTGTGTCATTGTTGGGATTTGGGAGGGATTGTTAGCTTGTTCAGCAGTGTTGGCTGCACTGAAAATGTAGTAGCCAAACTGCAATGCTTGCAGGCAAATGTGGGGGAAAAAACAAAAGCATGCTCGAAAACAAGCAAGTCATTCTAGAATATATCCTTTAGTTGTACAACAAGCACTGTTATTATTATCTGCAGTAACTGTGTTTGTGCATTCCTTTCTGACAGAGCCTCCCATGGACCATTCTGATCTGGTTGCAGAGCTACTGAAAGAGTTATCAAACCACAATGAGAGAGTTGAAGAAAGAAAGGCTGCCCTGTATGAGCTCATGAAGTTAACTCAGGAAGAGTCTTTTGGTGTTTGGGATGAGCACTTCAAAACCATACTACTGCTGCTGCTTGAAACACTTGGAGATAAAGAGGTAAATTCAGAAACATCCAGTTAAGAATGTTAACAAAGTACATGGCTTACTTTCAGTACCTTTGACATTTGTATGAGCTGTAGAAAGGGCACAAATTCCAGTTAGTGGTGGAAAAACAAAAAAAATGTGGAAATAGAAAAATGCCATGAAGTCCAATTCCTCTGATGGTGAAAAGGGCATCAGTGATACTTACCTTCTCCAGGATTCCTATTTGTGGATTCTGACATATTAGATTGAATGAAACATTTTTGCTCTGAGATTCAAAGCTTATCTGTTTATAGCCCCTGAATGAATCTGGAATATCAAAACATCATGTGTGGCAAAGCATTTAAAAATCTTTTTCTAAAATACAGTAATACTCTTTGTGAAGAGACCGAGTTCTTTCTATGTAATAGTTTTCTACAGAGGCCATGTTTCTGAAATTACTCTGGATCAAAAAGACACTAGTACTTGTGCTTGATTTTTAAAATAATTGTATAAAGAAAAAGTAAATAATGTATCTGCATGATGGTTTTATCACCCCTTGTGTTTGCAACTTCTGGGTAGCATAGATAAGTCAAAATAATTTAGTAATATGTTTATGATATGTCGCCTGCATTTTCTGCAAAAAAAGAGATTGAAGAGATTTCTTTCCTACTTTTATTTTTTTACACTAGATTGAGCCTGTATATGTGTGCAAAGCATTATCAGATATTTTTTCCATTATTAAAGACTTGTCCAGCAGCTGAACAAATGTGAAAAGCATATGCCTGTTTAAAGATGCGTAACTCATTTATTTTAATATTGAATCTTTAGCATGCAATTAGAGCTTTGGCACTGAAAGTTCTAAGAGAAATTCTAAGAAACCAGCCAGCAAGGTTTAAGAATTATGCAGAGCTCACAATCATGAAGACCTTAGAAGCACATAAGGATCCTCATAAGGAGGTCAGTAATCAGTTATTTTATTTGTTTAAGGTTATATTATTATAAAATTATTACAAAATGAAAGAGCTGTCCAGAAAATGTGAAATAATCACTTCTTACTGAGGAAGTATTTTTTTTAGCAATGAGCATATTATTATATGTTTAATAACAATGATGTTATTAGTTAACATGGGTATGCAAGAAAAAAGCCCCTGCAGTTCTAAAAGGTTCTGAATGGTTAATATCATCCCTAATAACAATTGCCTTGGTGCCATCCCACAGGACCATGTAACCAACAGCGTGTCACCATGGCTCTTCAAGGTATAACTGAAAGGTGCTTTTTCCTTGTTTGGCATCTTAAGCCAAATATAAGTCTCCTAGAGATGTAAAACAAGCTTTTGGACTGAAATGAGATTTATGGTCGAGAGACTAAACAAGACAAGGAATTGTCACCCTTTCTGTTCTGCTCCATTTGAGAGCATGGCTTTGAATGGTGTTAAGGGAAAATGCAGAGGAATATGTCAGTGGGGGAGGTGCTTGTGCCAGGAATAGTGATTCAGGAGAAGGGTAAATGTAACCTTGTTCAGAGTTATTTGTGATGCCCGCATACACAATAAAGGACAATGCATGTAAATATAGGAAACACGGATACAATAACAAACCCAATATTCAACTTCTGACATCAGTGTCACTGATGCTGTGGAATGAATCCATGTTTATACTAAATGAGTCCATCTTCCCCATACAAGGCCACTTTGTGGAATTTACTGTGGAATTTCAAGCTTGGAAGTTGACTGCAATTCCTCCCATCCCATGACTTTATCACTCATTTGATACTCATTTCTCTTTTCTCTTTGCTCTCTGGATTTGTTTCATATGCTGCATTTATTACAGTGTCATTTCTCCATTGTTTCTTCTCTGTTCCTGTGCTTTTTTCCCCTCTCATCATTTTGTGTGTAAGGAGTGAGAGAGTAAAGGATGGAGAGAAAATCTTGAAGATTTTTGTACATCACTGTGTACCACTCATTCTGTACAGTGCTTCCTCTTGTTAGATGGCAGATGCCACCACAGCACCAATGTGCAGATCAGATGTTAATTTTCTCTGTGGTGCCTTTATTGTGTTTTGAGCTTGTGTAGCTGGTGAAGTCCTACCTTACTATTCTTGTTCTGCTTGTTCTGCATATTCTTCAGGGCTGAAGTACTCCTTTGTCATAGTTTCTTTCAAAATAGGGGAAGAAAAACATCTCTATTGGCTTCTACAATTACCAATCTAGGCATGTCATTAAACACACCTTTGAAATTAATGTGAAAGCATGCTTTATCAGTGATCTCTGACCCAAGAAGCAATAACAAATGACAACACAAGGAATTACAGGTTTACAAAGGTGGTAATACTTCAATATGTAGTTGGAGGGTATGCAGAATACAGAAATTTTAGATCCTGTTAAACAAACAGGTTTGAAAAACTGATATGTGTATTGCCAAGGGTATAGTAGCCACAGAATATTGGGAAGAATTGTGGCTTTAGAAAATAATGTCCAAAGGCTGGACTCTCTACATATTTCTATAATACTGCAGAGGTCTTGATAGAAAATTTTTATGCTCAAGACCATTGCTGCCAGAAAACAGACCACAGAGTAAGAGTCATACAAATCACTTTTCGTCTTTTTCTTTCAAAAGGTGGTGAGATCTGCTGAAGAAGCTGCTTCCATGCTGGCCACTTCCATTAGCCCAGATCAGTGCATCAAAGTTCTCTGTCCAATTATCCAAACTGCAGATTACCCCATTAATCTGGCTGCAATCAAAATGCAGACAAAAGTTATAGAAAGAGTATCTAAAGAAACCCTCACTCAGCTTTTACCGGAGATTGTGCCAGGTCTAATACAGGTAAGGAAAGAAGAAAGAAGAAGCAAACAGACTAATAAAAAGAAACTGTATACGTAAGAGTTGCAAAGACTTTTAAAAAATAGCACCACTTGGTTCTTATGAAGGATTTCACTTGTCTGATAATTGATGGATGCCTTGACCCAAAATACTTTCAATAGTGGGAACAATCTCTTTGATTAGCAGGGAGCTAAATTATAACCATGATTAGGACTCAGGAAATCTTAGTAGGATATAAAGTCCTGGTTATAGGTAAGTTTGGTAGATACTTCCAGTTCTAAGATAGTTCTTTGTTGTTTGTACCTTTTTGCAAGTCACATAATTTGATGTGAAACTGTCCATGTTTTATTTGTGTATAATTGTAGGGTTTCATCAGCTAGGGCTTTTGGGAGGCAAGAGGAAAGAAGCAGTTTTATAAAGTTAAATAAAATAAGAAGAATATCCAAGTTTTCTCTTCCCTTGTCTTTAAAACTGAAATTTCTACTATCTTTTTATCATATCAAGAGCCAAAATAGATTAATTTCCTTCATGGATCAAGATCTTTAGAGTTGGCAGCTGCAGTCTGCAGATTTCTGTCTTTAGTGAGTGTGATCCAGCCATACAGCTGCAGGAAAATAGAGGCAGAGAAGGGGCCCTTAGGGAGGGGAGTCTGAGTGAGACGGCCAGACATGGAGTGATAGAAAAATGGCAAAAAAAACAAAAATCATGGAAGAATGAGATGAGGGTTAACAAAAGAGTCTTTAGCTGTTAAGAGAGTTCTTAATTCAGAGCCAGGAAGCTGTAAATTGTGAGTGGTCTTTTGCTTTAAGTAGACACCTGTATAATCTAGAAACGTTCTCTTATGTGCTCACCTGTTGCATGGCAGCAGCTCTGTTTTCAGTGTAACTTATGAACAGGACTGTGTGGGTTTAAAATTCACGCTGGAAAATGATTATCAATGGTTATTAATATGCAGTCTGCTTTTTAACTGCATGCTCTGTATTTGTGTGTTTGGTTTTTTGTTGGAATGCTTTGTGGGTTACACTGGCTTTAATTTCCCATAGACTTCAATGTATTTATTATAGTAAATAGCTTTCTGGGGATTTTAATCATTAACTGATAAGGTAATAAGGTTAATTTTATTGCTTTCTAGGGTTATGATAACTCAGAGAGCAGCGTTCGTAAGGCATGTGTTTTCTGCCTTGTAGCCATTCATGCAGTAATTGGTGATGAACTAAAACCACATCTCAGTCAACTCACTGGCAGTAAAGTAAGTAGAAGATATGGTTCAAAGAAATCTTGGCTCATAATTGCATCTATGAGTTTGCATTTTGGTTGCCCTTGACAGAAAGTTTCAAAGAAGTGTATAGTTGAAAGAGACTGTCAGTTATATTAACACAGCTTCACCGTAAAATATTCAAAACTGAGAGTCCACAGGTCTTTCATATGTAGGTGTGCAAACTTTTGCATAAAGATCATTACTAAACTATGTTTCCTACTACTTTTTAATGCCGTCAATTTCTTGTATGCTGGTAGCAGTGATAATGGCTGTATCCAGCAGGCTTTTCCTATCAGTGTTTCTTGTCTTTGTTTTCATGCAAGTTCTGATTGAAAAACAAGGAACATAGTATGTCCATGTTACATACAGCAGTTCCATTTATTCTTCCTCTTTGTTATTTTGCTTTCACCAGTCTTTTCAGTATCTCTAATTTGAAATAATAAGAACCAGTCTTTGGTCCTTTTTGTTTCAGGATATTTATGACTTCACTGACATCTTTTTTATGCAGTTTATTGCATCTAAACAGCTATATGTTAGTTGTGAATCTCTTTGTCCTTGGGAGTAAAACAGAACAATTTATTTTGTGTGTCTGTGAATAAGACAGTTCAATCTTTAAAATAGTCTCTGGCAGTGATCATATTTAAAGTGACTCTAGACAATATTGGAAGCTTTAGTACATACCAGCATTAGCATTTCTGACTAGAGGCTTAAACCTCAGCACTAACTTAAAGGAACCCAAACCACTGCCATATTTAGAAAAGCATTATAATTGGAGGAAGATAGTCCATCTATCTTAATCTAGCTACTTGATATCATATTCTTTACATCCTTAGTGAAGCTTGAGCAGTTTCCTTGTGTCAAATTTTACTTGTCATTGATGTTTTCATAGTCATGTATGTTCCTTTTGAATACCTGTGTACAGTACAATTTTGCTTTTAGGGAAAAGAGAAAGAATTAATGTCTTATTTTGTTGTACCATTCCTGTAGTCAGTCTGTACCGCTTGCAAATACTAAACAGAGTTAATTTCTGTCTTAAATTTGCAGATGAAATTATTGAACCTTTACATCAAACGTGCACAAACAGGCTCTGGAGCAGGGGATACAGCAGCAGATATGTCTGGACAAAGCTAATGAAGCTGACAAGAGTTAACCAGGTCTCCTAAAGCAAGGGCAAGGCCCTCTTCAGTGAAAGGAAAATCCTTACATGCAACTTCTGGAACTTTTTTCTTGTTTTGTTTCCCCCCCCCCTCTTTCTTTTGTTATTTTTCTTTTATTTGGGGTTTTGGTTTTTTTTTTCCTTTAACTAATGGCTGTCCTCAGCCTGCATGAGACTGTTGCAATAGAATTATTCCAAATCTAAGGAAAAACAGTATTAACATCAGTTGATCAAAGCAGAATAAAAATTTTAAATAATCTTATCCATCAGTTACCCTGTTCATAAACCTCTGTGTCTTCCCATTAACTTTTGCCAGTGTTACTGTATTAAAAAAAAAGATTTTTTTAATGCTAATTAAAATGTATGCTTTAAGCTTCAGAAGTTAAAATATAAATTTCTGTTGCTTTTCTTCAGCTGCAGATAACATTACTTTTTTATTGCTATTTTGTTTGAGCATCATGTCCTTTGCTAGAAACAAGAAGTGATGTGAAACAAGGCTGAACTAGTCTGAACTGCAGTGAGACTCGTTCACTGTGTTGGTGGTTCATCATCTTATTTACAGCTTGTTTGGGATATTCTGGAGATTGAGAAATATGCCTATAAAAAGAAAGCTGGATCGATCCAGTCCTGTCGCAGTGATATTGTTCATTGGTTGTACGTTTGTTGCATAAATAAGAATTTGGTGTGCGCAGCAGAGGACTGGTACAACCAGTACCTCTTAACGTGGGAGCCAGCCCTGCCAGGGCAGCACTGCACTGCCGAGCTGGTGGCAGTGTGGCAGCCTGCTGGTGAGCAGCAGAGTTCATGGTCACTTGATGGACGTGAACCATCCTTGTCACCTTTCGTTCTTCAAGCAGGATGCTTCAGAATGGAGTGCTCTGCCCAAGCATGCTCAGTATGTATTTATCTTTATCACTAGAATGTTTCCTCTCAACCTAATTGCTGGAACAAGTAGTCTTGTATTGTAACTCACATGGGATCTTATGACAACAGTGCAGAAAACTATTTATTCCTTACCTTCCGAAAAGCACCGAGATTTTTCTGCATTGAATTTAAATGGGGGGAGGGGGGAATAGTCACAAACGCTATGGATCTCGCCACCTTTTAATTTAAAGAAAAATATATATTTTGGATGAGTAGGAAAAGCTGCACCAAATTATTTGCATGGTTTTCTTGAATAGCATCCTCAAGACCCATCTGGATTAAGATGTGGAAATGTTTCAAGGGTTTGTTTTTCCATTTTTGAAAAAGAGTTAGTATATTGTGAATAATGGTTCTTTGTATTTATGAAGTTGATAATGGAAAGAGAACAAAGATAAGTAAATGTGTCCCTAAATGTTGTCTTTTCCTTTTTTTTCTTTTTTTTTTTCCTTTTTTTTCTTCTATATAAGCAGCAAGCTAATTAAGTGAGAAATGGGATGAAACAGTGCCCTTCCCAGGACTAGTGGAACTTTTTTTTCCTGTTGTTATTTTCCCTTTGACTGTGATTTTGTCTAGTTGGAGGAAGTGTATCCTGATAAGAGAGAAAATAGTGGTGCCAAGGTTGATGATCTATGCTAGGCTAAAATTCTCTCTACCTCTTCAGGGTGACTAATTTTTGACTGAGCTGCTGCATATAGCACCCAGTAGAAGATCTATCTACAGAAAAATCTTTATTTTTTTTTCCAAATTATCACTTTATGTGTATTCAAAACTCTATTCTTCAACATTGCAGCCAAATATCATAAGAAACTACTTACATACTTTACCTGCTAGGAACCCCGAAAAACAAAACTGAATAAAAAATCAAGTCAGATGCTTGTAGTTAACATGAAAGGTTGTTTCTACTTTAGTTTGAAGTGAATGCAATAGAAAGAGCTAAGATGTGGTTATTAAAGAAGCAATGCCATTGCAGAGATTTATTTGGAGGAAAAGTTGTAGAAATATATGTAAAGACTTAAATCCAAGACTGTCATAACTCGTTGCTAGCCCTTTTTAGCAGCTACATGAAGAAAATAGTATCTCCTTCTTTCCTTTGTTACATGTAACATCCTTGTTGTTTTCTACTGTTTAATTACATTGTGTATTTATAGTTCTATGCTTACCATTGTGCATATACTGGCAATAAAATGTACATAACATTACTTAAAAGATTAGCAATGTATACATTCTGGTTTTTCTGTTTTATTTGATCACATGCTATAAGAAAAATTATAAATGTGATTCATACAGCATTGGTTAAAAAGATTTATCTTCATGTTTTGTGCATCCAAATGATGTTTCTTTATATAGTTTTGTTACTAAATCTGACTTGGCATTTGAGAACATGCTGTGAATATAGGTATATTAGACAAATTTTTAAAAAATTGAATAGAATCTTTATGAACACAGTTTCCTTCATCTAGGCAGATTTTTTTGCTTATTATTTCATTTATTTGTACATTATACGTCATTTACATTTTATTTTTTTAATATTTAAAAATATTTTTCAGTCTGCAGTATTGTAGTTTTTACATTTTAATGATACAAAAAGTCACATCAAAAAATTGCATGAATTCTAAGCTTAACAGCCCTATATGTTATTCCTGCATTTTGTATAGGTAATATTTATTTTCAGAGAACCATTGCAAGATGACTGTTACTTGTCATCTTTTTGAAGATGCTATTTCATACTGAAAATATAAGTTATTGAAACATACAGTATATATTCTGGATGAAACCTAGTTTTTTTACATGTGAACAAAGGATATGGTTTTTATCCCCTATATGACTGAAAAATTTTGCTCCAGGTAGCAGGGAGGAGAATATTTACCCGAAGTTTGTTCATCAGTTTTGCTTTGAAGCCGTCTTTAAATGTTTTAAGTGAAGATATCCCATGTATTAAAAATCTCAATGCAATATATTTAAATGAATATTTTACTTATGATATGACTAGTTTTGTTCCAGGAGAGATGGGTTTGCTATCTTTGTAAACAGATAGAATCTGTTTATATTACATGCACCCATCAGAATGTAGGAATTTGGAAAATTATTTCCACAGCAGCCAGTTGATCAGATTCACTGCATTGCTTTTTGCCTTCATTTCCTATATTATAAGTAGATACTAGCTCAGTTAAATTCAAGCAATGATTAGTCATGCCTTATGTTCCTGCTGGAGGTGGTTTCTCTAATGGATTAGCATAAAGATCTGGGAAAAAATAGGACAGTTACAAGTTGCTGTTCTTTCAGAAGGGTTTCTATATGTTCCTTCTAATATCCTGTGAAGATAGGTCATTGCAGTAATTTGAATATTGAAATGTAATTCTTAAAGTTTGGGTTGGGGCTTTAAAAAAGAGGAAGGAGAAGAAAAGCTACATGCAGAATCAGGATGGGAAATGAATATTGTGGATGTCTCAGACTTGGATGTCATTTGCTTTAAAGAATTTTGAGTAACACATTATGTTCAGATGAAGTCTTTAGCAAGGAAGCTGGGATAATAAATGTAAATTGAAAGGAGAGCTGATCATGTAAATTTTATTGAGTTGGCTTGCTTGTTTGTTTTTGAAGATAAAAGTTGGAACAGATTGAGTTGTGTTTATTATTTGTGGTCTGAGTCACAGAGCAAAAAGAACAAACATCTGGATCCTGAAACACTTATATATTCTTAATGGTTTCTGTCCGTGTTTAAACATTTAAGTCACAAACATACCCATGAAAAAATTCTGTTGAGAATGCAGGCCTAAACTGCTCACAAGTTTCAATTTTCAGCAAAGGAATTCAAATGCTGAATGTCGCATTGTCCCTTTGGAAACGATCGTAAAAGAGAAAATAATTCTGAGAAATAAATCTGTTGAATTACACTACAGTTACTCCCTATGGGAGGCAAGTGAGAATGGTTCCACTGGCTGTGCTAACTTGCACTGTGTTAGGCTGGGACTTCACAAACAGAGAAACAATAAACATCAATGTGGTGGGGATGCATAAGCAGTTTGGAACTGGAGGAATATCTGGAGAACAATATCTGTTGTTATTCTCCCATTTAAAACAGTTTTGCAATTGCAGTCTACTTCCAGGTAAGAAAAAAGTCAATACTTATATTGAGCTCACTTAAGAAAGCATCTTTAAATTCTCCTCCACATGAGTTTTCCAAGTCATTAAATGTCCATACTTTAAAGATTTGCTTTATATGTTTTCTTCTTTTTTGTCAAAACACAGAAGATTTTCAGAAATGTGGGAAGTTTGAAGAACTAATTGTGAGCTCAGTTTCCAAGCTGTGCAGCTTGGATTATCCCAGTTAAAGAAGTTTCTTCATTTGCTGATGGGATTTTAGGATAGTAAGTGTATTTACTAAGAAATTTGCAAGCAGTTTTGAATACTGTGTGATTTCTGTTGAATATAAAAATGCTGTCACTTTTGATGTATTTTAGATAGATATAAGTGATCCTAGTGGAAATACTAGGGTGGGGTGGTGAGGGTGTAAGATTGGAAAAAATTATGGATGGTGAAACATGGAAAACACTTCTTCAGTGGAAAAAGGAACATACATGCATGTAAATGTTTGATAGCCATTTTTATTGATATCAGATAGGAGGTGAAAAGGTAACTGAACTTGATCTTGGGCATCACAGTTTTACAAGTTTTCTTTTTCAGTATCCTTTCCACCTAGATCATGATATTGTCCACCAGTGCTGATCTTTGGACCTGTGTAAACTCATATTACAGCCAGTACTGGAGATGGTTCTGATAACATTATGTCAGGATAAATTCAAAAGCAGTGCCTGTCTGTCCAAGGAACACCTGTAGCAGATAAAAACAAATGTGTGGATTTAAGTTATGCAGTAGACAGATATTCTCAAAAGTCACCTGGACTGGTTTAGGTATTCCCTCACCATCTATTCATCTCTGCCTGTGGCAGAGCCAACAGAATAGCTTTGGGGGAGCTTCCCTAATATGTTCCCCAATCTGATTTGTCTGGAATAATCTCAGACTGGTCCTCCAGCAACACCAAGGGCTCACAAAGCTGTGCCAGACAAGGAAGGAATGTCTGTCCTGGGCTGAGAGGGTCTGCCTGTATGGGGGTAGTGGTGGGTGAGGAAATACAAGAACACCCACCTGTTTCTTAGCACAGTGTGTTTAATCTGAGGACATACAGCTGATGTCAAAATTCCAGGGAAGATGAGGAAACTGTTGTTTTCAGCTTGGATAAACAGCTCAAGTGCAAGCCTGTAGGGGAATGGATGTGTGTTCCATTTGAAATTGCAGATCAGCATGTTTTAAAACTCTTAATTAATGTATATGCTAATCTGAAATAATACATGTGAAATGTACCTAATGGTATGTGAACACAAAAAGCCTCCAAGCTGGAAAAATAGTGATTTCTGGCCTGTTACTGTGTGTCCTTTCAGCACAACTTAAACTGATGCAGATACATTTTTACACTATAATGAATGTCTTCTACAGATGGTTGTATCTTTCCTAAAGAATTTCTGAGCTGTTTGATGCTGGTTTTGATCTTAGAGATGACAGCTACAGCCATGCTGGCTAACTAATCAATTGAAATACTTTTCCAAGACAAAATTACCTGCTTTCC
>WBNP01005279.1:0-22966 GCA_013401095.1 Passerina amoena
CATCCCTTGTGGAGTGCAGGTCTGGTGAGGAGTGGCTGAGGGAGCTGGGGGGCTCAGCCTGGAGAAGAGGAGGCTCAGAGGGACCTCCTCCCTCTCTGGAATCAGGTGGGGATCAGAGAACAGTGACAGGATGAAAGAAAATGGCCTCAAGTTGAACCAGGGGAGGTTTAGCTTGGATATTGGGAAAATTTCTTCATGGGAAGGGTTGTTAAACACTGGGAAAGGCTGCCCAGGGTGGCAGGGCAGTCCCCATACCTGGAGGGATTTAAAAGCCCCATGGATGTGGCACCTGGGGACGAGGGTCAGTGGTGGGCTGGGCAGTGCTGGGGGAATGGTTGGGCCTGATTTTACAGATTTTAATGATTCTGTGGTGCTCCCCCTGTGTAAAATAATGCATCTTTGTCCTGCCTTCCCCCAGGCTGAGGCTCCTGCACCTGCCCAGACTTTGCCCAAAGCCCCATTGATCCCCTGGGTGATGAAGCTGTTGAATCAGCACTGCTGTATTTGTTGTGTGGAGCTGTCATTTTTCTCCCAAGATCTTAAAAGGATTTTTAACTGTCAGCTCCATCCCGCATCTTTGCTGCTAATAATCAATATTGATTTTCCTGTAATCCCGTCCATCTCCATGCCATGCCTTATTTGCTGGAAGATTAGAATCTCCATGAGCTTATAAAATAGAGCACAGGTTTTCCTCATGTCCCTGCATGTGTGCATATGCAGAAAACACCCTGGGAAGATGATTATCTGCTGGGGAAAAAAAATAAATAAAAAATTGGAGTAATGCTCTGCAGCTGCAACAAATATTCATTTTGGTCACTTTGCTCTGCATTAATATGTGGAGAGACATCCCCTGCAACTGGGATGCTGCTGTCATTTTCTTGTACATTTTATCCTGTCCAGGGAAGATTTTGGCTGCTAGAATTCAAGCTGGGCTTTGTAAAGGCTTTTTAAACAGATTTTCCCTCCGTGAAGGGACTGAGTTTCCCAATTATCATCCCAATGTTAATTCCTGCTGCAAGTTTGTGTCTCTAAGTGATTTTTTTTTCCAATGGGAAGTGGTGTGTTGTTGCTAGAAACCATCAAACTGGTTTTACTGGTTGGCTTTAATCCCCCAAAGCCTTGGGGTTGGCCCAGAATCCAATTGTTGTGCAGAACAATGAACACAAGACATAACTTCACCCTAAATATGTGGCTGATATTTCCTGCATGGCATCACCTGCCTAAGCAATAAGTGATATTCCTGCCCTGGGTGTGTTTTTCCAGGAATCTTGTTTATTATTGTTTTAGGTCAGAGTGTTGTAGGATTTGGCTGCAGACAAACTCCTGTTTCCTAAGCAGGAAAAGATTTTCTACAAAGAGTCTCAGCAGAGATAACATGAAAACAAAAGGTGATTGAATGTGACTGAAAATGGGCCTGAGAAATATAGGGTTTTACCAAAACTGTTGGAAGAAAAAGTCGATTTTCCCATTTTTGACAGAGGCCTGCCAGATAAGATGCTTCAAATCGGCTTATTGAATTATAAACCACCGACATTTTGAAGCAGAGCACTTTGCTTTGAAGTGAAATGCTGAGATTTTTCATTCTGACATCTCCCAATTGATGTTTTTGGTAACTTTCTGCACACCTGGTAAAAGTGAGATTGGGGGGGAAAAGTTCAAGGCATTAAAATACTGAATTGCTGAAGGGGTAAAAAAAATACCTTTTTGTAGATAATTCTCATTAAAACCAATGTGGTCAGCTTTCACTTCATCTATTTCTATTTATGATCCCAATGCCTATTACCTTGGTTTTTTGGGGGATTATTTGTACTTAGTGTGGCAAAGATCCCTTTGTGTTTAGCATCTCTGACCCACTGGAGAGTGCTTTCTTCAATATGATGCTTTTTGTTCCATTCCACTCAGAACTTCAGGATTATTGAAATGAGTTCCCAAGGAGGGGAGGTTTCAATAGATGGTTCAAAAAAAAAAAAATATATTTTTTTTTTTTTGGCTGTTATAAATAAATATTGTCTCCTTCTGGGCTTGCTGAGAGGAGGATTTCTAGGAGAAATCTTGATATATTTATTTTTTATTCCACACAATTCAGTTTGGATAATAAAGTTGCTGTTCTTGCTGGAAATAGCTGCTGCAGTTGAGACAGGGACACCTTCCAGTAGACCAGGTTGCTCCAAGCCCTTTCCAACCTGGATTTGTTTGGATTTTATCCACATTGCCTCTGCTGTGAATTCTTGGCTATGGGATGGGGTTTGTCTCCCCTCTTTTGCATCCTAAAAAGGGGAATGTGCACGGAGAGAAAGCTGGAGGGCTGTAATATGCACCAAAATGTGCCTTATAAAATAAATATAAAAGAATAAATAAAGCTAAGGAGGGAAGGAAAACGAAACATCAAAAGAAATGAAACGGCAGCAAAAGCCAAAGCGAAACTCTGCTCCTGAAGCACCTTTTGTGGCTCCCCCTGCACATCCCTGCTTGGATTTCCTCTTGGTTTGGGGCTGCAGGAGGGGGCAGAAAGCTGAGGGTGAGCAAAGCTGAGCCAAGGATGCTTCATATGGTAATAACCCCTCCTGAGAGTGCTCACATGAAAGCCCTGCCCCTGGCGCTGCTGATTAGACAGCCCTAATTGTCTGCCATGCCTGGAATACCGGAGCAGGGAGAAACCCAGCTCCTGTTTGCTGAGCCTGCCGAGCTCCCCAAACCAACCCCTGGTGCTTTTGGGAGGGAAGAGGGGGGGACAGAGAGCCACAGGTGGATGGGCTGGGGGTGATGCTGAGGATCCTCCCAGCCTGGTGCCTGCAGGGAAAGGATTTCTGCTTGGCTTGGTTTTGGGAAAAGCCTCAGCTTTAGCTGCATGTGCTCAATAAAGCTTTTAGTTCAATACCTCTTAATGCTGAGCCTCAGTGTATTAACTCAGGACTTCCCTGGGATCGGGGCATAAACATACAGGAGCTCTTCCTGCAAGGAAAATCATGTGATAAAAGTGGGAGATACCTTATCTTCTTCTGGATATTGTGTAGGGAAGCTGCCTCTTTGCTCCAGATTAAATCTTGGACCTTTTATGGTCCCTAAAAACAGCATAAACCCAGAAGGGTTTGGGTTGGAAGGGACCTTAAAGTTCTCCTTCCACCCCTGCCATGGGCAGGAACACCTTCCACCAGCCCAGGCTGCTCTAAGCCCATCCTGGGGGCTCCTCACTGCCAGAGTCTGTTTGCAGCACTCAGCTCCTCACCACAAATATTTCAGCCAAGTGTTGCTCTCACGTCGCGTGCATTTGCAAAGGAGCAATTTATCAGAGTGATTTTTACTCTCATTAAGGCAAATTAAGCCCGCAAAGCTGGCGATGGATGGGGAGAGAGGTGGGAAAAAAATGGATAAAAATTGGTGTTCATGAAATATTTATTAAAAACAGCCATTGTAATAAATATTTGAAACCTGGTTATTAATGTTAAATCATATCAACGTCAAGCATGTGTTTCACATGGTCTGTTCTGCTAATTGGGTGCAGGGGTTGGCAGACCTGTGGTGCCATGGGGTTAGCTGGCACCAGGACCAGAGGAAAAGCCTAAAATGCAGGAGTTGGAAATAAACCGATTGAAAAAAATAAATATAAAATAAAGTGGAGGAAGAGCAAGTGCAAGGGCTTGCCATGAGCTCGTGCTCTCGTGTCCCCTGATCATAACCTGAGTGCCTCCTCCTAAAAGCTGATGATTATTTTCCAATATGGAATGAGCTCCCTGGCCTGTCAATGGGGCAAGGTAATGATCCTGAGGAGGAGGGAAATAAGGGCTCCTGCTCCAAACCACACGCTGCAAAGCGAGGAAATAAATCTTTAAGCTGGGATAATAGCACAGGCAGTAAAATCAATATTGATTATTAGGAGAGAGGGGGGCAGGAGGCTGTAAAACTGCCTGTGAGGCAAAGGGAAGGGTTTTGTGGAGGGAGAGCAGCTGGGTAAGGGAGGACAGGAGGGTGGGGGTGAGGGAGGGATTTTCCTGGGGCACGCAGGGCTTGGCTCTTCACTGGCATCTTTGCCATGCTGCAGGAATCTCTTTCCTGGTTCAGGGCAAATCTGGGAGATGGAAGGATGTGAAGGATGTAAAGGATGAGAGTGAGGAGGAGGAGGGGCTATGTTTGATCCAGGAGGTTCACAGCGGGTTTGGGATATCCCCATTTCTCCAGTGTTAACCCTTGGAAGGAGACAGGAATCAGGTGAGGATTTTCAGAGGGAAATCTCAAACATTTGGCTGGTTTTCTCGGTTTGTCTAGGAAAAAATCGGTCTAAAAATGAAAAAAAAACAACCCTCCATTATTAATGGAAGCAGTCTTTGGTTCTCTCCATTATTAATGGGAGCAGTCTTTGGTTCAACTGACCTTTTGTTTGAAACATTGCTTTTGCCTTTTCCAACAATTGGAAAGGATAAAAGCTTGAGAGGGAAGCAAAGCACTTGGTAAAATCCCAAACCTGATTCCCCTCTTCTTGCACTGGATGTGAATGTGCTGCCTCAAAGGGGTGGGGTAGAGATAAGGGCAAAGCTACTCCTCCCTTACTATAAGGGTTTTGGTGAGTGAAACTCTGTGCCTCAGTTTCCCTGCCTTGGAGGTAGTTATTGAACTTATAATTATTCCGAGACTGGTGCTAATTATTTCATGTGTAATTATTCAGAGAGTGTGGGAGCCCAGAGCAGGCAGAGCAGCTGGATGGGCATTGTGGAGCTGCAGGGATGAAGCTGCTGGCTCCACATCCTGTATCCTCCTGTTCCAGAATGCAAGGCATGATGTATTCTATTGCCATCTGTAGGGCAGCTGGCTTCTGTTCAGTGGGCAGTTTTCCTTATCTCTTCCATACCCACTCCTCCCTCTGGGGGAACATCTGCTGATAACAGCCATTGAATGTCACTGCATGGCTGATAAGAACTACAGCATCCCATTGGGAGATGTGAGCCCAGAGGGAGGAGCCAAGCATTCCTACCTGGATAGAATCTGGAGATTCTGGAACACCAGCCAAGCATTCCTACCTGGATAGAATCTGGAGATTCTGGAACACCAGCCAAGCATTCCTGCCCGGATATAATCTGGAGATTCTGGAACACCAGCACGGCTTCTCCACTGGATGTCCCAGAGGAACAGCAGCTGCCTCTGCCCCTGGATCTCCAGAGGAAGATGCACCTTTCTCCAGGATCCCTGCTCCAGCAGAGCCACCCCTGGCACTGCAGGAGGGCTGAGCCACAATTCCAATGGGGCTGCTGCCAGCACCCTGACCCACAGGGTGTCAGGCTGGGTTCTGACTCTGCCAGTGTTGTTCTAGTGTACTGCATTGTTTATTTTATCCTTTTATTTTCTTCCCTATTAAAAACTGTTATTTCCTGCTCCCATATTTTTGCCTGAGAGCCCCTTTAATTTAAAATTTATAGGAATTCATACTGGGGGAGGTTCACATTCTCCATTTCAGGGGAGGCTCCTGCCTTCCTTAGCAGGGATGAGGTGTCTTGGTCCTGTCTTTCCAAACCAAGACATCTCATCCCTCACAGGCTCTGGGCTGCAGAGGGTGGATCCCACTGATGGATCAGCTCAGCTCAGCCTCCTCCTGACAGAGGTGGGACCTGCGGTGCCTCTGCTCCATCCAGCCCACTCTGAACACACATTTAGGGATGCCAGCCCTCCACTCTGAGCAGCAGTGGCGTTTTATAAAAATATTGGATGCAAACAAATAAATAAATGGTAATTTAATCATGAACCCAACCCAGCCTCCCATAAAAGCTGGTGCAGACCAGATTTACAGCACCGTGCTGAGATGCTTTTATGTGAAACAGAGCTTCAGAAGGGAAGCCATCTATCAGGCAAGGAGCCCGAGTGAATGAGATTTAAAAGGCAGCTTCCTTTTGTTCCCTAATAGTTTGAACAATTCGGTGTGAAAGTGGAGGAGGCGGGAAGGGGGAAATCAGGAGGTGTTAGGGATGACATTCATAATGGCAACACCGTGCACCTATTTTGGTAATAGGCTTTAAACTTCTAAGAAGGTGAATCCTCTTATTTCCAGCGTTTATTTTCTCCTTTGCTGTAAATTTATCAGTCGGGGTCAAGTCTGCTGCAAGCTGTGAGGAGCCTGATGGGAAACGAAAGCCCTGGGTCCTCGTTAGTGCAGGGAACCTGTAATTTCCCAGCTTTCAAACCCTCCTGCGTTAGTCTGAGCTTGCTTTTTAAACTTAGTCATCGCTGCCTGGTGAGCATGGGCACTTCTGCTCCTTGGCATTCCTGCTCCTGGAATCCTTGTTCTCATGTTGCCTGGAATCCCTGGAATTCCTGCTCCCCTATTCCCTGCAGCCCCTGCTCTCCTGTTCCCTGGAATCCCTGCTCTCATTTTCCCTGGAATCCCTGCTCTTCTTCTCCCTGCTCTCCTGCTCTCCTTTTCCCTGGAATCCCTGCTCTCCTGCTCTCCTTTTCCCTGGAATCCCTGTTCTCCTGTTCCCTGGAATCCCTGCTCTCCTTCTCCCTGGAATCCCTGCTCCCCTGTTTCCTCCTCTCCTGCTCTCCTTCTCCCTGGAATCCTTGCTCTCTTGTTCCCTGCAGCCCCTGCTCTCCTTCTCCTTGGAATGCCTGCTCTTTTCCCTGGAGCCCCTGTTCCCTGGAATCCCTGCTCTCCTGTTCACTGGAGCCCCTGCTCTCCTTCTCCATGGAATCCCTGCTCCCCTACTTCTGGAATTCCTGTTCTCATGTTCACTGGAATCCCTGCTCCCCTCTTCCCTGCTCCCCTGTTCCCTTGCTCCCTGGAATCTCTGCTCTCCTTCTCCCTGGGATCCCTGCTGTCCTCCTTGGGATCCCTGCTCTCTTGTTCCCTGCAGTCCCTGCTCTCCTTCTCCCTGGAATCCCTGCTCCCCTACTTCTGGAATTCCTGCTCTCCTGTTCCCTGGAATCCCTGCTCCCCTGTTCCCTTGTTCCCTGGAATCCCTGCTCTCCTTCTCCCTGGAACCCCTGCTCTCCTTCTCCCTGGAATCCCTGCTCCCCTGTTCCCTGCTCTCTCCTCCCTGTGCCTGGCAGCTGAGATCCCTTGGCTGTGGGTGTCTGGCACACCAAGGCTGGGCTCAGCATCCCCCCAACCCCTGCACTTACCACTAAATCTCCCTCTCCTGCTTTAATCTGGGAATTAAAGTGCTCTCATTTAAATACAAAACAATTCTCCCCAGACTATTTCACTGCCTCGTTTTTGTCCTGAGGTTGGGGCAGTGCTGGTCCCCTCCTTCCTGAAGCCACCATTTCCCCTTTCCAAAGAGGAATTCCAATGCCATTTGCAGTTGCTTTTCCCTCCCAAGGAGTGCAGGCCAGCAATTCCAGCCTGCCAAAGAGAGGGGGAAAAAAAATCCTCAGCTTTAATCTTTGTGAAGGGAGAGCAGGTGAGGGAACAAAGGAATGGGGAAAGCGAGGAAAGAAAAGGGTGGACAAGAGGCTGTGGAGGGAAGCTGGTGTGTGGAGAGATCAGATGGAAAAGGCAGCTTTCATGGGCAGGGATGTGAGGAGGAGGAGGACAAAGGGCTGAAGGCAGACACTGATGGTGTGTGGGGAGGCAAAGCCTCAAGCAGGAGCCTCCTGGGATCTCTCATTTTGGGGGAGCTCGGTCCCACCCACACAGGCATCACCTCCCCAGCACTGACAGGAGCCAAACCCTGTGGGCATGGCTGCCTCTGAGCTCTGCTGACTCCCAGGCCTGTTCCCAAACCACTGTCATTCCTAAAATCCCTGGGCTTAAAGCTGGAGTTATTTATTCCACATTTCCTGGTTGAAGAAAGAAGTGGGGAAATTGATGTCCTGGAATTCCTACTGGGAAGTTGTGGATTGGGAAACTTGCTCTTTTCATCTCTACTGTGATGGGAACGTCTTGTTTTGCCCTGATATTTTGTTTTTCTAAGCCTTCTGATGTTCACATTCTTGTAACAAACTTTCTCACACACTCTATGTAAATAACTCATTGTTTTGCATTCTTTTATGGAGGAGGAGGAATTTGATAAACTGTTGTTTTGTCCAGTGTCATTGGAGAGGTGGCACTGTCACCCTCCAATCCACTGTCACTTTTGGAAATCTATAAATGTTGGATTCAGAAAATAAGCTCCCCTTTTTTCACCTTGAGAGCAGTGCTGTGTGCACGTGGTGTTGTTCCATGTCCTACAGTGACAATCTTGCATTGCCCTCAGCCCTCAGGGTGGTCCTGCAGAGCTGCTCCCTCTCATCCCTTCTTCCACAGACCTGTTCAAGGAAAAGGAAACATCATTCCCAGTGCCTCCCCCCAGGGAAAGGATGGGAAAGCCAAAACAAGCCTGGATGTGGCCCTGGGTGCCAGGGTTTAGTTGGGGCTGGGTTGGACTCGATGGTCTTTAAGGTCTCTTCCAACCTGGTGATTCTGGGATTCTGTGAATTTCTCTTGGATGTCCCATGTGCCCAAGGCTGAAAGGTGCTGAGGTGTGTCAGGGATAACCAGGTTCCCAGAGTCTCTGTTAAAGGGAAGGTCTTTCCCAGCAAGATCTGCTGGTAAATGAGTTATCCCTCCATAGGAAACCCAGGAGATGCAGATTGACACAAATCAACTCCCTGAATGAACAAAAAGCTTCTAAAAAGACAAAATGCATTGGCTTTATAGCTTAGATTTGAAATGACTCAGCAGTGCAGGTGCCTGGTTTTTCCTTGCTGGAGAAGAGATCAGAAGAGGACACAAAAAGGTGGTGGAAATGGGACATTTTGGGGTGATCAGAGGCTAGTCCTGGCTGCCCTGTGGTTTTCCCTTTCTCCCCACTTAGACACATGCCAGAAATGTATCATTTTTACAGGATTTGTCTGGTTTGGGTTATGTCTGCCCTGGGATCAGGGTCTCTGAGGGCAAAGCAATTCCTCATTCAGCTCAGAGGAAAAGGCTGGAGCTACGTCTGGAGGTGGCTGAACATTTATAGGATATGATTTCAACTATTATCATAACTATCCTGTATTGCATCGTCTAATAAAGACATCAATTTAAACCCCTTACAAGTGGCAATTACCTAATAAAATGCAGTAAGGATCTTCCAGGTTGGCAGTAAAATTAGCATTACTGGGTTTTAATTAATAGCCCAAGCCTGAATGGCTCTTCCATGTCCTGTGCTGGAGGAATGGCTGCGTGACTGTTTGTGTGAATGGGACCAGAGTGGGACAAGGAGGTCAGTGAGCCCTGAAAGGGCCCCAAATCTGGAGGGGTCGAGTGGTGGAGGGGGTGTGTGGGGCCAGCCCATGCTGGGGGGAGCATTGGGGCTGCTGTGCTGTCGTGGAATCCCAGAATTGTTTGGGTTGGAAGGAAGCTTAAAGCTCATCTCATCCCACCCCTGCCATGGCAGGGACACTTTCCACTGTCCCAGGGTGCTCCAAGCCCTGCCCAGCCTGGCCTTGGGCACTGCCAGGGATGCAGGGGCAGCCACAGCCTGCCAAGGCCTCAGCACCCTCACAGGGAGGAATTTTTCCAGGTATCTAATTCAAATCTCCCCTTCTTCAGCTTAAAGCCATTCCCCCTTGTCCTGTCCTGATGCCACTGCCCCACAGACTGAGCAGCAATGCTGTTACCATCACAGCTCCCTGGCACAAAAAATCCCAGTGAGAGCCCAAAACCTCCTTGTACCCGAGCTTGGGGCTCTTTGCAAAACCCTTTTTGGAAATGATTTGGCTTTGCCATCACCCCTTCTCCCCTGCAAGGGGGGTGATGTGATGTCCTCTTGCAGCTGCTTTCCCAGGGTTTATTCCATACCCTCGATGCCCCCGGGGTGCTGAGCTGTGTGAGGATGGATGCTGGCCCTGGGGAAGCAGGTGAGATCTGCCTCCTCCTGCAGCCACAGGCACGGACAGCGTTTGATCCGGGCTGTGACAAAGCCAACGTGTCAGAAACCAGCGAGCACACTTGTGATGGCAGAGTGACTTTATTCCTCAGTGGCAGAGTGCCTTTATTCCTTGCAAATTTGTGATGGCACACTGACTTTATTCCTCGATGGCAGAGTGACTTTACTGCTCCTTCCCGGCTTTTATGGTGTAACTGCAGGAATTTTTGATGTGCTACAAGGAGCCCTAGAGCGAGGCTGCCTTGTGCTGTCATCCCCCATCCTCTCTGACCTTTTTTTCCCTGCTCCCCTTCCCGTTTTCCTCTGCTTGCTGGCAAGCTGCCTGGTGGAAGCAAATAGCAGGGATGCTGCGCTGATGGAGGGAAGGACCCCCGGTGTGCTTCCCAGGAGGGTGTCTCCATCAGCCAGAGAAATCTCAATGCTCCTGCAAGATTGCTTTTCCGGGGAGGGGAGGGGAGAGCCCAATCTGCCTGCAAATGTGCTGTTGGAGAGGGGGAAAATCAAACCCTGGCGTTCAGCAGAGCCAATTTCCTCCAGGAACAGGGCGAGGGAAGCGCTGCCTCAGATTGGTGCTTCCCGAGCTAATTGTATTGACAAAATAATGAACGTATTTGTATGCACTTGTTCTTGTTGTGTATAAACTGCAGCAAATAGAAATCCACAGGATTATTTATTTTTTTTTTTTGGCATTGCTGTTCTCTAGGCAGCTCAGAGCTGGGAAATGATGGGAATTCACTGCAGTGGCAGGTCAGGCTGGCTCCATGTCCCACCCCACTCCTGCCCCTGATGCCCAGGGAGGGAGGGATGGGGTTCAGTCCTGCCTGAGCCACAGCTCACACTCCATCTGTTGTCTCCTGGGCTGCTCCTTAATTTAAAGGGTGGCTTTTGACTAAGGAGCAGAGCTGGGGGATGTGTTGGCTCCCAGGCTGTCCCGGTGTGCTGGGAGCAGCTTCCCAAGCCTGTGGGATCTGTGTGAGCGTGGGGCTGCAGGGTTTCCAGCAGAGCTGCAGGACACTTCATCCCAAACCACACCGTTCCCCTGCAGCAGCTGTGCCCCTTCCCTCTGTCAGGAAACCTGGCTGCAGCCATGATATCTTCTGAAAAATCCTCCTGAGAAGCTGAGAGGCCTCAGGAACAAAATGTAACCAATGGTTATCTGCTGCTGTGGAATGCAACAGGTGCATCTGGGATTGGGCTCATGTGGTTGTTTCTAATTAATGGCCAATCACAGCCCAGCTGGCTCGGACAGAGAGTCTGAACCACAAGCCTTTGTTATCATTCCTTCCTTTTCTATTCTTAGCCAGCCTTCTGATGAAATCAATTCTTCTATTCTTTTAGTATAGTTTTAATATAATATATATCATAACATAATAAATCAGCCTTCTGAAACATGGAGTCAGATTCTTGTCTCTTCCCTCATCCTCAGACCTCTGTGAACACAATCACACCTGGCCACTTCTGCTGAACCCAAACTACAGTGGGATGTTTTTTGTGGTTTTTCTTCTTTTTTGGCAAATCTGTGCTTTTAACTCATTTCCAGTCCAAATTGAAATCATAGGATGCCAGACTGGTTTGGGTTGGAGGGTATCACCCTGTTTTGTTAAGATTTTCAAAGCCTTCTGATGTTTACATTCCTGTAACGAACTTTCTCACACACTTTCTGTAAATAACTTATTGTTTTGCATTCTTTTATGGAGGAGGAGGAATTTGATAAACTGTTGGTTTGTCCAGTGTCATTGGAAAGGTGGCACTGTCACCCTCCAATCCACTGTCACTTTTGGAAATCTACAAATGTTAAAATCAAAAATTAAAAGTTCTCTTTTTTACCTTAAGAAAGCTGCATGTCTGTGTTGTGTTATTTCATGTCCTATAGCGACAGGAGGGGACCTTAACACATGTGTCATTGCACCCCTGCCATGGGCAGGGATGTGGGAACCCAGGAAATTCCTCTGGCTGCCCTGGAGGGCTCGAGCCCCTGCCCAGGGGGCTCAGAGACCTTGGCACAGAGCCCCAGACCCCTGTGCCTTTGGTTTAGCCCTTGGAAAAACAATTACCAACCTTTATATGAAGAATTACAAGCCACAAATGTTTAAGTACAATGATAGTGAATTTATCACAGGGTGAAAAATAGATTTTTGGGGTTTTTAGAATGGGGGTTCAGGGGGCAAGATGGAGGAATCTGGGTGTGTCCAGCCTTTCTCCTTCTTCTTCTTGGCCTCCATCTTCTGCTGTGATGGTGGCACTTTTGGGTTGGTTTAGAGTAGAAGCTCACTGTCTGACACAGGTGATAGATATTGGGAAGTAATTGTAAATATTGTACAGGTAGTTTTTAGTATAAAGACATAACACTGCCCTGGGGGCAGGCAGAGTGCCTGGAACTGTCCTGCTGGATGGACCTTGGCAGGGCAGGAGAAAATTTTTTATAGATAAGAAACAATAAACAACCTTGAGACTGAGAATTGAGGAGCTCTGACTCCTTCTTTGAGCACCAGGCTGGGAACAGAGACTTTCTGACACCTTGGGGTCACTGTGAGCAGCAGAGACCCCAAGACAGGGACACCTTCCACCATCCCAGGCTGCTCCAAGCCCCATCCAACCCTTGACCACTTCCAGGGATGCAGCAGCCACAGCTCCTCTGGAATCCCTGCCCTTCAGCTTCCCCTGTTTTATGGAGTGGTTCATCACCTGCTCGTGTGTGAGTGAGATGATGGAGAGCAGTGCTGCTGAAAAGTAATTGTTTAACGTGCCTGCTGATCCCACAGCTGGGAGCAAGCTGCCAATATCCCAGCACTTTGGAGCTGGGGCTTGATCCTGCAGCTATTTATGGTCTGTTTAGGGCTGTGCATCACTTGCTGTTTGTTACCAGAGCTGCGGGTGTAGCTCCATGGGGAGGGCCTGGTGGTCTTGGCTCATTCAGGGTTGTGGAATCCTGACTGGAGACTCCTGGCCATGGATGAGATGAGGAAAAGCCTTGCAGGCACTTGAACAAGGGGGTCACTGTGAATGCCTCAGCTTTGTGGATGAGGGGATGGAGAGGAGTGTTGGGGAAGATGAAACAGGAAAGCTTTATAAATATGATTGTCTGGCAAAAGATTTTGGGAATATAGAAATTATAAGTGAGATTTAAATGAAAATAAGCTTTGAGATCCCTCAGTTACTGAACAACTGGAAAACAATGGTGTGGCTGGCTGAAGGTGATCCCCTTTGGATGGAACAACACCCTCTGCTTGCAGACAGCTCCAAGGGGCAGAGCAGACCCTACAGCTTGGCAGAAGGGGCCCAAAGAGGAGTTTTTATGGTTTAAAATGTAACACAGGATGGTAATGTAATGATTCTTATAGGCTGTATGTAAATGCTGTAGGATTCTTATCTTGTACTAGATTGGTTAGGGAAAATTAGAATGTTCAACACAGAAGATGATTTATTGTATTGTAATGGGAACCTCGCTCTCTTACCCTTTTATGCTCTTACCTTTTTTACTGCCTTACTCCCTTACCCTCTCATCCTCTCTCCCCCTCTCTTCTCTCAGCCTGCTCTGAGCTGTGCCTGGCAGCTCCCAGCAGGGCCCTGCACCCAGGCCCTTTGCAATGAACCCCAAGTTCCAGCCCTGGCTGCAAAGATCTCTCGTCTCCATCTGTCCCACCTGTCCCACCCCTCAACGCTCCTACAGAGGAGAGGAGGAATAAATGACCTCTGCTGCTGCTTTTCAGCTGCTTTTTGGTCTTCTTTTCTGAGTTTTCAATTCTCTCACCCTCAGCCAGTTCTGCCCAGGAGGACTGGCTGCTGCCAAACACCCTTTTGGCAATTCAGCCACCCAGCTTGTCCAAGCCAGCTCTGTCCGAAGAGGGACCAGCAACTCTGGAGAGAGTGCAGAGAACCAGGAGCCCTTCATAAAGTGTCACTGATGTGGAAATACAGGATCAAATGAGTAGCAATTCGTGTGTCACCGCATGACAGAACAAAACCCTCTACCGAGGAATTAAAGCCATAAATATCCTACAGGGCCCCTTCCTGCTAACATGTTCCTGACATCTGGAGTGGCAGCCCACTGGAACCTATCTGCTGTCAAAGAGCTGTTGCAATTAAGTCGTGAATGCAGAGGGGAGAAGGGGGAAAACAATTTTTTAAATGACTTGGCAGGTGATGGAAAACCAAAATACCCTTTTCCATTAACGTGAGCAAATTTACCTTAAAAGGAATTGGGTTAGAGAGTCAGGAAGTTAATTGCCAGAGTCATTCAGTCAGGGTTTGGTCTCCTTGGGGCCGGTGTGGGAGCGATGGAGTGGTTGGGCTCCCACCTGGCTCTGTGCTGCTGCAATATTTAACACTTTCTTGGCCTCCTGTGCTCCAGCATGGCTTGGTGGGCACGTGGTGGAGTGGGGATCCAGCTGGGCCCAGCAATGGGGATGGTTTTGGGGAGGCAGTGATGGGATTCACTGTGCCAGGCAGGAGCTGTTGGGGTTTTGGTGTGGGCAGCACCACAGCCTGGTGCTCCCATTGTGTGGTTGATGGAGGGGCTTAGGAGATAATAGAATTATTAAAGTTGGAAAATCGAGTCCAACCATTAATCCAGCACTGGTGTGCTCACTAAACCATGTAGATATAGATACAGGGCCATTTTGTAGCTTGTTAGTAGAATGCTGTAGAACTCACAGCTTGTAAGTCTGTGATATAGATAATAAATAATAAACATCTGAGTCTGAACACAAAATTTTGCCTTGAGCACTTTCAATCCTGACCCTGACCCAGGCAGAACAGAAGAGAAAGCATTGACACCCAGGTGCTGGAGATCTGCTGGGTCTGGCTGTTGTTAGGTGGGACTAAAAGGAAAAGGGTGTCAGGGTGGGGAGCTGTGTAATTAGCTTGAGCTGTGCCCTCAGAGTATCCTGGAGGACACTTCCCAGGATATTGGGCTTTCCAGGAGCTTGGTGGGTGCAAAGAGCCCAGAGGTTCCTCTGTTGGTGAGCAGTACCCTTGCTTCAGTGGGAAGCTGAGGCTTGGAGATGGGAAGGGCCTTGTGGAGGTGCTGAACTGCTGTTGTGAAATCTGTGGGGTTTTTTTCCCTGCCAGCCTTAGGAGGTGCCAGGCAGCCCCTTGCAGGTGATCTTCACACCCACAACTCACACCCTGCAGGATTTTGGATGCCTCAACCAGACATTAGATCCTTTAGCAGCCCACAGGGCACCACCAGCACACCCGTGCAGGAAACAGCACTCGCAGACAGCTGATTAAGCAGAAGCTGTTTATTGTTTTTATGCACTTATTTATACATTCTAACTCTCTGCACATGCTGATCACACTCTTCTTCATTGGTGCCTTTGTCTTGTCCACCTGTCCTGCATGCACCTCTCACAATATATGATTGGTCACAGTCCAGGTGCTTCACTGTCCCCCGTTATCGAGTTCATGCGGTCTCAGAATTTGGTTTCTCAGCTTCTCCTTTCTTCTTTTAGCCCAGTTTATTTCTTAGAAACCTTGATGAATTCCAGAGTGCCCTGAAAAAATCCTGATAAGAGCAGTTCCAGGCGGGATGGCTGGTGCACCCTGAGGCCCAGGTTGCTCAGATCCATTCCCCACCCAGTGTGAGCCACCCCTGCACCCCAGCCATCCTCCAGGGCTGCAGGAGCAGTGCCTGGGGAGCTCATTGGGATTCTGGGCACTGCTTGGTGCCATGCTGCTCGTCGCCTCTCCGCAGAGGTGGCTGCGATTTGCATTTTGGAGTTCGCGGGAGGCGTCACCCAGCAGAGATCCTGGCAAGCTGCGTCTCGCAGAGAATTCATTTTCAGGGGGTTTCGCTCCCTCCTTCCCAATCTGGCTGCCTTGATCTCGATTAAAGCATGCAGCTCCTTTGCCTCATTGCAAGACACACCAAACCCAGTGCAGGCTCTGTGCTGGGTTTTCCTCCTCATGGCTCCATGTTTGGCTCCTCTCCAAAGGGCCAGCACTTGGGAGATTGCCATCTCCATGCCTGTACTGGAAATTTATCTAAAAATCAGGAAATTTCCCATAGTGCCATCTCCATGCCCGTACTGGAAATTTTCCTCTCTGGTTATCTAAAAATCAGGAAATTTCCCATAGTGCCATCTCCATGCCTGTGCTGGAAATTTTCCTCTCTGCTTATCTAAAAATCAGGAAGCAGAATTGATCTCAAATGCCTCCAGTTGACCATGGCAAACTCAGAAAATAAGGGATCACAGCTGACAAGAGGCTGAGAATCTCAAATTGTGTCAGTGACTTTTTTGCGAGGTTTTATTTAAGGTACTTCTGAGTGGACCTGATTTTCAGAAGGGCCCTGATTGAAGATTGATTCTTGTAAGAGGCTATTTCAAAATTACCCATCACTTTTGGCTGCAAGTTTGCTAAATATTCAATTATTCTACCAGTAACTCAGTCTTGAGCAAAGTGTTTTCTGTAATATTTTTTCCCTCTATAATTTACACAAATGGGGAAAAAAGACCTAAACTGAATAACTTGTGGCCAGTGATTGGAGCTGTGCTTGTGTTCACTCCTTTTTGCTTAAAAATTATATTTTCTCCCCAGCCCTAGGTGATTCAGCACATCCTGTTTGGGTTTCTTGTATCAGAAATAAGGGCTGAGAATCAGCTGGAGAGGAGGGGTGTTCTTGCCCTCCTCCTGAATTTGGGTTTAACTCTTAAAAGAGGGAAGAAACTCATCCCTTCTCCTTGAAGTTCCTAGGACACCTTCCTTCTCCATCCTTGCTGCCCTGCCTGAGGTCTGATGCACTTTGAACACTTATATTTGCTTTAAAAAAGGACAAATTGTGGCCTCAAATGAATTTCTTCATGGTTTTGCAGGAGGAACAGCAGAAGCAGCTCCCACTGAGTCCTGCTGTGGGTGCTCATGGCAGGAAGGGGCTGAGCAAGGAGCAGGGATGGGGAGAGGTGATTTCAAGGATGATTCCTCCACTTCACGCCATCCAAACTCTCCCTCCCCACAAGCACCTGAGCATCCCTAAGCTCCAAACAGCCACCAAAATCAGGCAGGAATTTTCCCTCCTTCCAACCTCACCCTGCAGTGCCTGTGCTGAAGCAGCAGCCAGGTTGCCTGGGCTACACAACCATCCTCTTGGATTATTCCTGGTAAATAATATTTAGTTTTTCACTCGGAGCAAATGGCCTCGGAGTCCATGGAGTAATTTTGGGCCAGCTTGCAGAGCCTGTGAGTTTAACTCTCCAATTTGGCCTGCAGCAGTGCTGGGCAAATTGCTCCCAGCAACTACTTTATTCATCCAAAACGTGGTTTTGTGCTGACCCAAGCGGTCGACTCAGCACATGTTTTCCGCCAGGAAAAAAGAAATTAAAAAAAGGAGGCAAATTGTTTCCAAATGGTGCGTGTTTTCTATAAAGGCAGCTATACAGGGTGGTTTTGAAAGGATGGTGGAAGAAAAAAGCCATCTGAAAGGGGGGTGTTTCAGCTGGTTCAACTGTTCTGCTCATGTTTTCAGCACTAGGAACACAGGTGCGTGTTTTTACCTGACCTGTTGTGCTGGGTGCTTGTTCTTTGGAGTTTATCAGGAGGCCAAACATCCTGGATGTCTTCCCTGCATGGGAAAATTGAGGGGAAGGATTTTAAATAGGAATTATCTCGTTTTGTGCTATTGGAGAACTCTTAAGACCAACTTTAGATTTAGACCTGGGTGCTGCAGGTCTCCAGGCATCACCTTGTATTTTCCTCCATGTGAAGACCAGCTGACTTTCAAGGAATAGCTTAACCCTTTCCCTTCAGCTGCAAAGCTGGAGGTTCATTCCTTCTCCTGCTGTTTTCCAGCTGTTTGTCAGACCAGAACCAGCCTTGACTGTCACAGGGGTGGCACTGAACCCTTGGCCTCCCCATGAGCCACCCCTGGATGGGTGTTTGGTCATCTAAAGTTGGAGGACATCCCTGTCTTCTCCCCACAGCCCTTCAGGCTCATCCCACACCAGCTGGGCTGTCTGGGAGATGGGGAACTGTGGCATTCCCATTCTCTGGACAGACAGAGACATCATTCTCTCTCCCAGGATTTTTCCTGGGGAAGGCAGTGAGAAGCACAGAGAGAAGAGGAGAAAACAATTCTTACCTCTATTCACTGCTCCTGTTGTTTGGCACATGTGGAATGTGTTATGGAGATTGATACCCAAAATAATTCTGCTGAGGATTGGTTTTGTTCCTGGATCAGCTGGATCAAAGCTGTGTCCTGACTGTCTCAGACAGTCATGGGTTTTTCTTTAGTAACTTTTGTGCAGTATAGCATAGGATCTCTTTAGTATAGTATCTCTTTAGTATAGTATCTCTTTAATATGGTATAGTTATAATATGGTATTAATGTAATGTAGAATAGTGTTAATAAAACGATTGTTCAGCCTTCTGAATCATGGAGTCAGAGCACAGATTCCCTGGCCTGTTCCTTCGATAGGGAACTGGCAGATCCTTATGGGAAAGGACCTGGGAATGTGGATTATTGGGGCTGTGGTATATGGCAGCGTGACTGCATTCCTCAGGGGCAGAGTGCCTTGTGTTGGTGTGGTTATTTTTTTCTCTTTCATTCATGAACAGGACAGGACTGCTGGGGTATGTTCCTTGAGCTTTATTTGCAGCCTCATTACATGGCTGAGACAATAGGAAGGTGGCAAAGCTCACATACAGCCAGAAGCAGCCAAAGATTTCTTTCTTACAGAGCATTAAAAAAAAAACTTTCTAGCCAATAGCACATTGCTAAAGCTTACAGACAATAGTTTTGGCCAATTATTAAAAGTACACATACACCTGCTTCACACAATTTTTGCTTATCTTCTTTCTATTAACAATACATAATACACCATTATTAAGCTTAAAATCTAATAATTATTAAGCTAAAAATCTTACCTTTACTATTTCCCACGTGCCTTTATTCCTTGCAAATTTGTGGCAGCACAGTGACTTTATTTCTTGATGGCAGAGTGACTTTACTGCTCCTTTTCTGGCGTAGCTGCAGGATTTTTGATGCATGGTTTTGTGCTGGGCACGGTTTCGTGCTGACCCTGATTATTTACAGGCAGCTCTGGAAAGTCATTTTGCTGATTTTTCCTCCAAGGAGGGCTGTTCAGGCACATCCCAGGGCCACAGCTGGCAGTGGGGGCTCTTGCCATGCCACAGGGTGTGATTCTGCTCCCAAACCTGGGCCATGCTTCACCTGCTGCTCCATGAATTTATCTGTGGGACCCTGAGCTCTGGGGGATGTTCCTCAGCACGGAGGGGGCTGCCTAAGCAGCACTTGCAGCTGCTCCTGGAATTTTCTGGGTGTCCTACAGCAAACAGGCTCCCCTGAGAGACACAGCTGCAGAGATGAGGCGCTTTGAAATGGGTGAAACACGGCGACAACGGCTCCGATGAAAGAAGGGGAGGGTGGCTGATGGTTTTGTCTTATTTAATGCTGACATCCTGAGGTCAAACCATTCCCCCCAAGGAAAGCACAGCCCCATTAGTCAAACACAGCAATCTCTAGCTTTGTAGTTTTGTTGCATGATTTATAAGCCACCGGGGTAAAAAAGAAGTTTTTCTCTGAAAATACCAGGGAACATTTCTATCCTTGTTGCGTTCCCGTGCTCATTTTAACTTCAGTTTTACAACATCAAAGCTGGAGTTGAGCTCTCCTGGTACCAGTTTGCAGGATTCAGTATCCTACCACGTCTGGCTGCTGGCTCTCCCCAGTTGTATGGCAGGAATTCATCCCACATCCCTCTGGAATTCTGTAAATGAGCACCTCCTGTTCAAAGAGGGGGTACAGGAACAAGGAGTCCCTTTTTGAGCTCTGTGGCAGTGAGAGCCATGAGCTCTGGGGTATTTAGAGAGTGGGGTGGCTGAAATCCAGATCTCAGCCAGCACTGGGACAGAGGTTAATTTTCCAGTCCCGATTCCTGTTGGGAAATGTCAGATCACCCCTGCCTGGGACCTCAAAAATGGGTGTTTCAAGGACTGAAACACCTCTTTGGTGCTCTCAGCTAGACCTGGCATTTCGGCTCTGTGTGAACTCTTGATCAGGTCAAAAAGTAAAACTCCCTTTTAGGAAAGATTTTAAGATGATGGAGGGCTTTGTTTCATTCTGCATTTGCAACTCTAATGTGTTCTTCCCCTGTGCTCCCACCCACTCCTCACACTCAACCCCAGACTCTCTACTCACATGGCTATCAGTGTCACTTCTCAAACATGTCTTTCCTTGGAAATCCAGCTTTTCATCAATTAAACATTTTTGACAGCTTTTCTGAAACAAATCTTAAAAAAAAAAGAAAAAGTAAAAATAATAAAAAAAAAAATTAATCTTTGCTTTCCCACAAAGTTTTGGTGGCTTTACCTTAAAAGACTCAAGCAGCCCTATGGTGAAGGTGACCCCAGAAGGATTTGGGGGCAGCTTTGGGCTGATGTGGGGCACAGCCTCATGCCTGGAGCTTGTCACTGTTGCTGTTAAGAGAATTCTACTCAATGCTTGTGTGAGTTCCTGGCAGGAAGGGCTGGAGTGGGTTGGCATGGAGGTGCCAGGTGTGTCCCTGTGTCCCAGCCAGGTCCTTTGCAGGATGTTTGGTTTCTGCTTCCCCCCTCCCCCAGAAGCCCCCAGGTGTGACCGTGCTCACAGGGGTCTGAGGATGAGGGAAGAGATGAGGATCTGACTCCATGTTTCAGAAGGCTGATTTCTTATTTTATGATATATTTTATATTAAAACTATACTAAAAGAATAGAAGAAAGGATTTCATCAGAAGGCTGGCTAAGAATAGAAAAAGAAGGAATGATAACAAAGGTTTGTGGCTCGGACAGAGTCTGAGCCAGCTGGACTGTGATTGGCCATTAATTAGAAACAACCACATGAGACCAATCCCAGATGCACCTGTTGCATTCCACAGCAGCAGATAACCATTGTTTGCATTTTGTTCCTGAGACCTCTCAGCTTCTCAGGAGGAAAAATCCCAAGGAAAGGATTGTTTATAAAAGATGTCTGTGACACCCAGGTAACAACCCATCACGTAGCTGAAGGTCCTTTCCCCCTCCCTTGCTCCCACCTCTGGGTCCCTTTGCCTGGTTGGGGTCTGGCCTTTTCCCAGTCCAGCCCAGCTCCCCCTGGATGCTCCTTGCAGGGATTCCAAGCACACACAGATATCAAGGGTGCATCATTCAGAACGAGGGGCTCAGGCCTGGATCCAAACTGCCATGGCATGAACCTGGTGCAGGTGTGAGCCTTGCCCAGGGCCTGGATGGGCTGGTGAGCTGCTTTTCCTGGAAAAGCAGGTGAATCTCTTGTTTGCTTCATCACCTTTATCCTTTTCTGCTGCCAGATTTCAGCCCTTCAGTGTGGCAGAAAACTTGGAGCTGAAATCAGTTTAAGTGTCAGTGATCTCCTCATGGGTCCCTCCTGTGCTTGGGGAGCAGGGCTTGAGAATCTCATCCCAAACACAGCAAATGCCTCAGAAACCACAAATGCAGCAATCCCATCCTCTTGCTAAAAAGCACAAAATCTATAAATAAACCTGCAAATGTAACTTCTGTGGCCAGCTCTGCCCAGAGCTCGGCCTTTTGCCTCGGAATAGGCCCCATATGTTTTATCTTCTCTAAATGGAGTGTAAAACAGTCTGTTCCCTTCCCTGAAAACTCTTGTCTTTGTCATCCATCCTTCTCCTCCCATCTGAATCAGATTTAATTTTCTTGCCTAGTGCCACTTAGAAGCCCCTAATGAACAGAAGGTCCCATCCCTTAGTGCCAATCATACAAAATTGGTTTCGTGGGCATACAAATGCTTCAGTGCTGAGACTGAACTGGCAGGACATGATGGCTTTGCAATGACTTGCAGACTCCTTTAATTAAGGTGAACATGTTTAGCTGGGGAAAAAAAAAGAACACAGTCCATGAAAGTATGCTAAGCATGTTGATTTAATTGGCAATTACTGAATTTGAAATAAGCATTCAAGTGTAGCCAAACCCCTTGTAAGACAAAGTCTGGCCCCAAAGTCCTCTGAGGCAAAGCACCAAGAAAATGAGGCAGAGAAGGATTAAATGTCTTGCCCAAGGTCATGTGGGAAGACATGCTGGAGCTGGGAATTGAGCTGGCTTTTCCTGTGGCTGTCCTTCCTCTGCAGCATCCCTCACATCCAGGGACAAGGGGGTGCCCTCAGGCTGAGGGAGGGCAGGGCTGGATGGGATATTGGGAATTGGGAATTGTTCCCTGGGAGGGTGGGCAGGCCCTGGCACAGGGTGCCCAGAGCAGCTGGGGCTGCCCCTGGATCCCTGGCAGTGCCCAAGGCCAGGCTGGACAGGACTGGGAGCCGCCTGGGACAGGGGAAGGTGTCCCTGCCCATGGAATGGTGTGGAGCTTTAAGGTCCTTTCCAACCCCAAACCCTTCTGGGATTTTGTGATTCCCCTCATCAAGCAGTGCTGCTCTGTCAGCATTGTGGAGCTCAGAAAGGCTTTTTTAACATAATCTCCTGTGCCTTGGCTCAAATGTCTTGCTGATCTTTCCTTCCCTCTTTCCAGGGACATTGGGAATGTCATTGAGCAGCTGGGACAGGGCTTGAATCCATCTGGATCTGCCCTTTGTGCACCTGAACACCCTCCTGCCACCTTCCCCCAAAGTCCATCAGTGTTTGGGATCTGGGCATCCACTGGTGTTTGGGATTTGGGGAACCATTGGTGTTTGGGACCTGGGGATCCATCAGTGCTTTGGGATCTGGAATCCATCAGTGTTTGGGGTCTGGGGATCCATCAGTCCTTTGGGATCTGGAGTTCCATTGGGGTTTGGGATCTGGGAATCCATTGGGATTTGGGATCCAGGGATCCATTGGTGTTTGGGATCTGGGTATCCATCAGGGTTTGGGATCTGGAGTTCCATCAGCGTTTGGGATCTGGGAATCCATCGGGATTTGGGATCTGGGGATCCATCAGCGTTTGGGATCTGGGGATCCATCAGTGTTTGGGATCTGGGGATCCATCAGCGTTTGGGATCTGGGAATCCATCGGGATTTGGGATCTGGAGTTCCATCAGGGTTTGGGATCTAGGAATCCATCGGGATTTGGGATCTGGGAATCCATCGGGATTTGGGATCTGGGGATCCATCAGCGTTTGGGATCTGGGAATCCATCGGGATTTGGGATCTGGGGATCCATCAG
>WBNP01005279.1:22976-43749 GCA_013401095.1 Passerina amoena
GGTTTGGGATCTGGAGTTCCATCAGTGTTTGGGATCTGGGCATCCATTTTGGGATCTGCAGTGGGCACAGAGCAGCACACAAATCCTGGCCCCTTCACCTTTCCCATGCTTTGCTCATCAACAGCAGCTGCAGAATTTTAATTATGCTCATTAAGGGTGGTTATGCCCGCCTCGATTTCCGAGCATCCTTCTGCATTAAAAATCCCTCCCAGAGCAGGTGGGGAGAGCTGCTGGTCCTTTCCATTCCCTGTAACACAATCATCTCCCAGCATGGCTGTGATGCTGTGGTCATGTTTGGAGGGACATGTGGAGCCAAGCCGGGGCCCTGAGCAGCAGCCAAGGACTGGCAGAGCCTGTTGGCACTGGCCAGAAAGAAGCACTTGAGGTTTTTATTCAAATATGGATTTTTTTTTTTTTTTTTTTTGCTATAAACCAGATTATTTTGTGAGTTTTCTTTTGCCACAAACTCCCCTTCGGAGAGGAAAGTTTCAGTAAGAAGTTTTTGGCAACTCCAGACCTGTGATGCCGAACCCTTTATATCTGCAGAGGAACATCTAAATTCTGCTTTTTTAGTGCTTCCCTAAGCTTTGCAGGGAGGGAAACTTCCTCCAGAAACAGGGAAACTTGACTTTTCTGGTTTCTAAGACTGCCTTAATGCTTGCTAAAATAAATGTAAACCCTTGCCTGTGTGCCAAGGTGTGGGACAGCCCCCCACAGCTGCTCCTCTGCATCCATCGTGCTTCTGACTTTCCCTGCTGAGCTTCCATTGAGGAAAAGTGGAGAAATCAATTAAATCCAGCCCTGTTTAAATTTGTTTTCTTGTTCCTCCAAAGAGCAGTAAGTCACAGCGTGGCTGGGGGAAAGCTCTTTGCATTTTGAAGCTTTGCATCCTGCATCTGGCTGGAGTGGGAATTGTGGATAGCAGCGGGCTAGAAAGTGTTGTGGAGATAGACCAGGGTTAGACAGGGACAGGGATGATGGAAAGGCTTCTGAAATGTGGTTACTCCTGGAATTATCTGCTTGGGACCTAAAGGAATGAGGGGTTTGACTGGAGGTGATGATGTGAGGAGGGAGAGGTGAATTTGGGCAGAGGGAGCCTGGTGAGGAGGTGTGCCAGGGAAAAGGGCCAGAAATCCAGGGAACAGGACCAGGGCAGGGTGCTTATAACTCCCTGGAGGATTGATTTGCCAGTCCTAGCAAAGGACAGCAGGACCCTGAAATGGAGACCCTGAAATGGAGACCAGCTCTGTGACAGCAACTGGGGGTCACTGCCCACCGTGGATTTAAAAGGGCAAATTGAGGGGCAGGGGAGGAGAGGGCCTGGCTTGGTTTGGGGTGGGCTGCTTGAACCCCTTGCTGGTTTCTTGGGAATGTCCATCAGCTGGGGATGTCCATCAGCTGAGGATGTCTTTGTGGAGAGCATGTCCATTGTACAAGACCCAGTGTTCACAGCCTTTGGAGAGGAGGAGGCTGTCACTGTCCTCCAAAGGGAGGAGCTGCCACAGGATGCTGGATGAGATGATTTGAGGTCTCTGTGGGCCTGCAGAGGGACAGTAGCCATGCATGGGGGCCCTCAAATTCATAAATCAGAGCCTGCTTGGTGAGATCCTGGGCATCAGTGAGGGAAGGTGTCTTGGGGCCTCTCGCTGCTCACAGCGACCCCGAAAAATGTCTGAAAGTCTCTGTTCCCAGCCTGGCACTTGAAGAAGGAGTCAGAGCTCTTCAGTTCTCGGTCTCAAGGTTGTTTAATGTTCCTTATCTATGAAATTCTTTCTCCTGCCCTGCTGAGGTCCATCCAGCAGGACAGTTCCAGGCACTCTGCCTGCCCTGGGGCAGTGTTACGTCTTTATACTAAAAACTACGTGTACAATGTTTACAATTACTTCCCAATACCCATCACCTGTGTTAGACAGTGAATTTCTACTCTAAACCAATCTAAAAGTGCCACCATCACAGCAAAAGATGGAGGCCAAGAAGATGAAGTAGAGAGGCAGGACATGCCCAGATTCCTCCATCTTACCCCTGAACCCCCATTCTAAAACCCCCAAAATTCTACATTTTCACCCTATGATAAATTCACTATTATTCTACTTAATTTGTCGTGGCCTGCAGATCTTCATCTAAGGTTGGTAACTTGCTCCAGGGGTCATAATCAAACCCACAGGGGCATTTTGGGCTCTGTGCCAGGGTCTCTGAGCCCCCTGGCAGGGTCTGGGCTGCTCAGGACAGCCAGAGGGATGTGCTGGGTTCCCACAGGATGTCCTGGATGCTGCTCCAGCCTGCAAGGGCTCCTCTTCCTTCAAGACCCTTTAAAGCAGCACCTCCAGCAAGCCAGGAGTTAAACAAACACAGGAATTCCTGCAAGATGCCTACTACAAACACATTGTTGCTGCAAGATGCCAGCTACAAGTGCAACATATTTTTCTATATGTGCCACTTATGTTTTCCACGCTGACTGTGCACATGGGGAAGGTGTCGGTGCCTCGGTGCGGAGCTGCCGGGGAGGGAGGCACGGGATGAGGGGGTTGATGGGGGCAGGAGGCTGATGGCAGGAGTCTCTTCTTTTTACAGAAAGTGAAAAATCAATCCTTGACCTTTAAAGGAGTTTATGAATTCCTGGCTTAGGGATCGATGTGCATTGATTTTTGTGTGTCTGCGTGGGCTCGCCGTGTACACCATCAGGTGATGGAAGCCAAGTTTTGCTGAGTCTGGAGCAGGCAGAAGCAGGTGTTGTCTCTGTTGAGCTGCCAGGAGTGAAAACATTATTTTTCCTCCTTTTTCTCTACGTTTTCTGCGTGGCAGCTGGAGGTGGAGGTCACTCAGAGACACTGTGTTTGGTATTTTGGTGACAGCACCTCCCTGCCTCCTGCCCTGCTGCTCTCCATCACCCTGTGGAGCATCCCTGTGTCTCCCAGCCCTTCCCAGGGATGCTGCTGCCTGTCTGTCCTCATTGGAATGTTCTGGAGCATCCCTGTGTCTCCCAGCTCTGCCCAGGATGTCACAGCCTGTCCCAGGCCATTTAAAATTTCTGCTTTTGCAATTTCAATGGGGATCAATTCAGCAAACTTTGGTCCATGTCCCTGCACTTCATGGCAGCCCATGCTTTTTGATGCCTTTCACTTTGGCAAATTTTTTTTTTTTTCACTATCCATGCCATGTCACTCACATCTTCCCCTCAAAGTTGTGTCTTCCTCCTTAATTTTTGCCCTGATTTTGCAGCACCTGTAAGGTTAGTTTTTACATATTTTGGTCCTTTGCACTGCACCTCATTTCCTCCCAGACCATTTTCTTGCAGTCACTAAATGTCCTAATTTTCTGGTTTTTGGGTTTTTTTTCAATTGCATTTCATTTGATCCAATCTCCTTTCCAGAGTGTTTGTGAGCTTTTCTTTTCTGTTTTGCAAGATTTCGTTTCCCTTCCCAAAAGGAAGGGAAGGCTCCTGGCTGGTTTTGGGGGGCAGCATCACTGCCCATCCCTGTCACAGACATCTTTTATGAACAATCCTTTCCTTAGGATTTTTCCTCCTGAGAAGCTGAGAGGCCTCAGGAACAAAATGTAAACAATGATTATCTGCTGCTGTGGAATGCAACAGGTGCATCTGGGATTGGTCTCATGTGGTTGTTTCTAATTAATGGCCAATCACAGCCCAGCTGGGTTGGACAGAGAGCCCAAGCCACAAACCTTTGTTATCATTCTTTCTTTTTCTATTCTTAGCCAGCCTTTTGATGAAGTCCTTTCTTCTATTATTTTAGTATAGTTTTAATGTAATATATATCATAAAATAATAAATCAAGCCTTCTGAAACATGGAGTCAGATCCTCATCTCTTCTCTCATCCTCAGAGCCCTGTGAACACAGTCACACATCCCCCCAGATCACTCAGGACGAGGCTACAGCTGCTTGTTCAAGGGGTGATTTTTGGCAGAGCTGGTGCTGTGGGTGTAGAGATTTAGTGGCAGTCGAGGTTGTCACCCCTGGGTGAAGCCCCTGAGCCCAGACTGGCACAGGAGGTGCTGTGAGAACCCAGATTCCTGCAGCAGCAAGCCAAGCTTTCCCATTTCCACCCCAATAAAACAGCAATTTCCTCAAGACTGCAGACTCAGCCAGCACAGAAGTTAGCTTAATGAATTAAAACTCAAGCGTGGCTTGACCTCGGAGGTGTGACGTTCCTCTTGTGAATGAGGATTTAAGGGAGGAGACGTGCTGGCAGCCCAGCCCCGACCCGCTCCCACGAGACGTGTGAGCAGAAGCAGAGCCCTCCTGTGCACATTTCTATATATATTTCCATATCTATTTGGTGTGTGTTCATGTCCTCCCACTGATCTGCCGAGATGGAGCCGTGTGAGCTGACAGCTGCTGGGGAGCTGAGAGGTGCTGGGGGTGGGAGGGAACAGAAGGCTCCAAAGGCTGTTCAGCTGCCACGGGCTGGGGAGGGGGGCAAGCAAACAGAAAGGCTGACGTGTTTCAACTCACAAATGCTGCAGGAAAAGTGGCACCAAATAGCAGCTCCCACAGTGTGACCGTGCTCACAGGGGTCTGAGGTTGAGGGAAGAGATGAGAATGTTGACTCCATGTTTCTCAAGGCTTGATTTATTATTTTATGATATATTATATTAAAACTATACTAAAAGAATAGAAGAAAGGATTTCATCAGAAGGCTGGCTAAGAATAGAAAAAGAAGGAATGATAACAAAGGCTTGTGGCTTGGACAGAGAGTCTGAGCCAGCTGACTGTGATTGGCCATTAATTAGAAACAACCAACATGAGACCAATCCCAGATGCACCTGTTGCATTCCACAGCAGCAGATAACCATTGTTTACATTTTATTCCTGAGGCCTCTCAGCTTCTCAGGAGAAAAAATCCCAAGGAAAGGATTTTTCATGGAAGATGTCTGTGACACCCACAGCACAGGCCTGAGCCCAGTCTCTGGAGCAGTGAGGGGATAATTGCTGGTTTTTCTGCAGCAAACCCCAAATGGGCCAAAAGCAGCAGCTGGTGTTGCAGAATCCCAGGATGGGTCAGGGAAGGGAGCACTGAGGCTCGTCTGGCCCAGCTCCCTGCTCCAGCAGGGCCATCCCAGAGCACACAGGAGCGTGCCCAGACTGTTCTGGAACATCCCCAGCGAGGGACACTCCACACTCTCCCTGGACGGTCTGTTCAGTGCTCAGTCACTGCCCAGGACAGGAGTTCTGCCTCCTGTAAGGGGAATTCCCAGGATCAATCCCTGCCCATGGCTCTGGGGCCATCACTGGGCCTGGAGCAGGGCCTGGGCCTGCTCTGACCTCTGCACACAGGGACAGACAGACAGGGACAGACTGGGACACACAGGGACAGACTGGGACACACAGGGACACACAGGACAGATGGGGACACACAGGGACAGACAGGGGGACAGAGGGACAGACACACAGGGACAGACTGGGACACACAGGGACACACAGGACAGACAGGGAGACACAGGGACAGACAGGAATGGACAAGGATGGACAGGGACAGACAGGGACACACAGGGACAGACTGGGACAGACAAGGACAGACAGGGGCAGACTGGGATGGACAAGGACACTCAGGGACACACAGGGACAGACTGGGAGACACAGGGACAGACAGGGATGGACAAGGATGGACAGGGACACACAGGGACAGACAGGACAGACAGGGACAGACTGAGACACCCAGGGATACCCAGTGACTGCAGGGACACCCAGGGACACCTGGGGACACACAGGGACAGCCAGGGCTGAGGCCCCTCTCTCTCCCTGGGGCTCCTCTCCAGGCTGAGCAGCCCCAGCTCCCTCAGCCTTTCCTGGGCACAGAGCTGCTCCAGGCCCTTGCTCAGCTCCAGGAGCTCCTGGCCCTGCTGTGCTGAGGATCCAGAGCTGGGCACAGCACCCAGAGGTGTCCCCAGGGCTGGGCACAGGGACAGGATACCCGCCCCGACCTGCTGGGAATGCTCTTAGTGAAAAACGCCAATCACTCGGTTTTAAAATTTTAAAAGTTTAATAAAATGGTTATAAAAATAGTAATGCAATTAGAGTAATAATAATTTGGACAATTTGGATTAGGACAATATGAGACAATAAAGACAAAGAGTTACAGATGGTCCAGGTACCTTTTTCTGGGCAGCATAAGCCTGGGAAAGGACCCACATTACCAGAGGATTAACCCTTAAAAACAATAACTTACTGCATATTCATACACCTCATCCATGATGCATAAATTCCATTCAAACACAGGATTCTGTCTGGGCAGTGTCAACTTCTTCCTCTGAATCCTGATGGCGCCTTCAAGACATGAAGAAGTTCGTTTCTTCTGATAAGAGGGCAATAAATTCTCTTTCTCTGAAAGATTGAGGTGTCCTGTGGCTGCTATCTCTGTTTTTTTATATTTTTTATAACCTAAAACTATTCCTATTTTTTATAACCTAAAACTATATTTAACTATATTTAACACATTACTTAAGAGAATTAATACAGCATCACTTTCTAACACAACACATATAACATTCATTTGAATATTTGCAAAAAGCCAATCATAAAATACGCATTTTTCACGCTCTTCCTAATGCACCCCTGCATCCCTTTGGCCTCCTCACCCCCAGGGCACAGGGGGACAGCTCAGTGTCTCCCTTGTCTGCAGAGCTGCTCTCCAGGTCACCTCCAGCCAGTTCTGGTGTCCAGAATTACCTTCCCCAGGAGCAGGACCTGCATTTGTCCTTGCTGACCAATCCTGCCACCTCCCCAGCCTGCCCAGGTCCTGGAGGGCTGCTCTGGCCCTTCCCCCAGCTCTGCACAGCTCCATCTGCATCCCATGGGGTCAGCTGGAAATTAGGAAACATTTGTTCACTGAAAAGCTGTTCAAGTCCAGGGGTGGTGGAATCGGCGTCCCTGGAAGCGAGGGAATGATTTAATTAATTCCCTTTTAGTGGAGTGTGTGGTGCTCAGGGATTTGGGTTAGTGGTGGCCTTGGGTTAATGGTTGGGCTCAGGGACCTAAGAGCTCAATTCCAACTTTTATGATTCTAAGTGTGGGAAAAGAAGGTTGTGAGGCTTGCTCATGGAGCGGGGAAACTGAGGCACAGAGCAAGAATGAGCCCATGGATTCTGCAGCAGAGTGATGAAGCAAATTCAGGCCCATCTTAAGCCATTTTTTTCCAGGACATCCATCTCTTCCCCTTGCACCATCTCCTTTGGCACGTGTTCCAAATCTTTGATCTTAATGCAATCCAGTAGGGAAGATACTCCCCTCTGCTTTAGAAACCAAGGGATTTAGAAACCAAGGGGTGGGAAGTGGCTCCTGCAGCCAGCAGGGGCTTTATTCCCCAGCCCAGGCCCTGCTGCCCTCTCCATGGCTGGTGATGCCTGGCCAGGTGCATGGGGTGGAGCTGTGAGGGAAAGGCACCCCCTGGTCAGCAGGGATCCTGTCCCACTTTATTGAACCCAGCAGCTTCTCCAGCCTCTCCCACTGCCTCTCCTAATGTATTCCTATTTGTTTGATCTCCTACAAACTTCCCCTCTCTGATCTTCTGATGAAATAATAAATCTGCGGCCCTCGAAGACACTTCACGGCAGGAGACTCTAAACGAGAGCCCTTTTAAGCATTTAGAGGTTTTTTTAATGTGACAATCCCCTCCTGCAAGGGCACAGGATATCCTGGATTGCTCCTGGCTGCTCCCTGGGCAGCACAGGGCCATAAAACTCCTGTCAGTGGTACGTGAGGAGGTGGAATATCCTCCTGCCATGTGCCTGAGGAGCTGAGGAGCAGATGCAGAGGGTGTTTATACCCTTGGAAAGGTGCACAGCTGGATCCAGGCTGTGCTGAGCATAACGTGGCTGTGCTTCATGCCACTGGGATGGGGAGGAAGGAGGACTTGGAGTGCTTATTTTCACTCCTTAAACTGCTCTAAAAGATGTTAAAAAATCACCACAAAGTGTGTAGGAATGGTTTTTTTTCTGATAGCTGGCTGGAGAATGTGAGGAATGGGGGTCATTATGGGCAGCTGTGCTTGTTATCAATAGGGATATATATCAAAGGGATATAGGGATGTCAACCTGTGGTCTGATCTCTTTGCAATCCTTTCTACTCCAATTCTAAGTGAGGAATTAATTAAGACCAATAGCCTGGGCACACAGACAAGCTGGGTCCATGTGCTGGGTTTTACTGGGAGCTCCTTAATGGCATCAAAGCTCTTGGAGTGCCCCCAGATGAATAAAAGGAGATTTTATCTCCAAGTAGAGACAGTAGAAATGCTCTTGCAAGGCTGCTGAGTGCTTGGTGAGACACAGGATCTGGTTCTCCAGAGAAGCTGTGGCTGCCTATGGATCCCTGGAGCATCCAAGGTGAGTTTAGACAGGGCTTGGAGGAACCTGGGAGAGTGAAAGGTGTCTCTGTCCACGGCAGGGGGTGAAACAAGATGGGCTTTAAGGTCTCTCATCCAACACCATTCTGGGGTTCTGAGGTTCAGTGCCCTGCCCACAGTGTGATGGAGAGCCCCTCTGCCCTGGGCTGAAATTGAATTTATTTGGTGCAGTTAGAGCCAGGGCTGGAGCCGGGATCATCAGAGCTGCTGAGAGGTGACCCCAGCACGGGGGCAGGGATGCTCTGCAAAGCCTTTCCTGAGCCCTCTGTGCTGAGCTGGCAGTGCCTGGTGAGGTCTTTGCACTTTTCCTGTAGAGCTGTTGTGCACAGGGAAACGCTGCACCGGCTCCGGCGGGTCCAGAAGCTGCAGGAACTGGCGAGCTCTGGCACACACAGTGCCATCGTGTGGCTTTGGTGACAGAGGGACAGAGCCCTGGTGTCCCCCGCAGCTGGGCAGGGAGGTGCTGCCCGTCCCTGATCTCTTTATGAGGGGTAACGATGTTTGTCTCTTTAGTGGGTTTGGCTGCTGCTGCTCCTCGTTGCGGCGGATCCCTGATCTGATCACATCAGAGCTCCCTGAGTGAGTTTGCTGCTGCTGAGGGTTTGTGTGGGAGGAGAGAGGCAGGGGAGGGCAGGTTTGGGGGATCTGGCAGCTGAAGAGCATCGAGCTGGGAAATGCGGCATCCCTGCTGCACGTCCAGGACACGGGAATGTTTAGGGAGTCTGGATGTGACTCATGGAATCGTTTGGGCTGGAAAAAACTTCCAAGATCATTGAGCCCAGCTGTTAAGCCAGAACTGCCAAGGCCATCCCTAACCCACATCCACGTGGGTTTTAGATCCCTCCAGGGATGGTGAGTGCACCACTGCCCTGGGCAACCATTTCCATGGAGAAATTTTCCCCAATATCCAATGTTATAAATAAAAAATCTGCCAATTTTTTTTTGAAAGAAAAAAAAAAAAAGAGTTGCAGAAGCAGTTAAACCAGTTGCTGCCAAGGTGAAGTTGTACCTGTTTTTTATTGTAATCACCGGTTGTTTTAGTTAATCGCTCCTTTTGCATGGGTAAGGCCCTGCCTGGGGCTAAGCTGATAGCGCTTCTCCCCGGACTGAGAGGAGGGGACATGGAGGGGGGGGATCAGAGGGCATGCAAAATAACCATGCCATGGGAAGGAACCCCACCAAACTTACTGAAAGGACCCCAAAAACAACGAGCCAATACAGAATTAAGAGATCAGAGTGATGTCTGGATGTGAGGAACAAAGTACCGAGCCTGCAGAGATGCTGAGAGCCTTTGTTGCCCCTCGCCCTGAGCAGAGACCTCATCTGGAACCAAGATGCCAAGCCTGAAGTCACTGGAAAATTGGGGAACGTGGGGAGACATCAACTGCTCTCCTGAGTCACCCTGGGAGCGTCGGCAGAGAAGCCGCGGACCTGTCGAGTTTCCCAATCTTGAGCTGATCACTTTTAATAAAGGCGTTAAAAGGAGAAAAACTCTTCTGCCCTATTAATTTCATCCAACATAAACCTCCTCTGGCACAACTTGAGAGGTGCTCCTCTCATCCTGCCCCTGTTCCCCGGGAGCAGAGCTCGATGCCCGCCCGGGTGTCCCCTCCTGGCAGGAGCTGTGCAGAGCCAGAGGGGCCCTCCTGAGCCTCCTTTGCTCCAGGCTGAGCCCCTCAGCTGCTCCTGGGGCTCCAGCCCCTTCCCCGGACCCTTTCTTCTGGCTGGCATCCCTATTTCACTTGGGAGAAAGCCGAGAGATGAAATGGGGGGTTTAAAACCCCGGTATCCAGCCTGTCCAGATCACCCTCACCCCCTTTCACTGGAGGATGGCACAGCTCAAAAGTGCATGAAAACGACAAATCCTTCATTTCTAGTGAAGGGGGAGGTTCCTTTCCCTCCTCCTGCCTTGGAGTGGGGATGATAATTCCCTTTCCCATGCTAATGGATGTCTCTAAGTGCTTTCCAGACGCATGCATGGCTGCAGCAGTGCCAAGCTGTCATTCCCCCATCCCAGTGGCATCGGGAAAGTTCGGTCAGGAGCAGGAGGGACCCTTTGTGCTGGATTCTGCACAGAGAGCAGGGGAGGCGACAGAGAAAAAGCCTCACCCAAGGTCACTGAAGGAGAGAACAGCTCAGGTATTTTATTTCCACGACCAATAACCTCTCCTTGTGCTTCTTTTTGTCATTCTAGTTCGTTTTTTCCCCTTTTCCAGGGCTGGCACTTGCTGTTTCGATCCCATCCATCGCGAATATTCGGGCAGTCAAACACCCGGGCTGGCTAAACATCCTTAAGTGATTTTAAAACGAGGGGAAAAACATGAGCTAGGAAGAAAATAATGAAGTTTGTGGCTCTGAATCCTAAGCAGTCGCTCTGGTCGGGGCTCTGTGGTGTGCAGGGATGAACTCATCCTGTGCCAGCCAATTGGTGGTTCCCTCAAGCCAAGCTGCTTTATAATTAAGTGATAATTGTTTTTGCTGGGGAGCACACAAGAAAGATAAACAGCTTGAGGAATCAATAAGCATCAAGGTCATAGGCTGAGTTATTTACTGAATCATCTGCAATTTATCTCCCAACTTTTCTGTACAAAAGAAAACAGTGGCTCTGTTTCACAGAGGGTTTGGAAGTGCAGTGTGAGCCTCGTTACTTGAAAACAAAACAAAACGCTGCAAATTTGGGGCTTTCATCTGAAAAACCTCCAGGATGAACCAAGGAAGGTTTGGGGGCAAACTGCCAAAGAGCAGTGCAGCATCCCCACACACACATCCCCAGATGCACACGTGCACTTGCTCTCTTACATTGGCTGAACCAAATCGATGCAAAGCCCTGCCTGGACACTTCCTTCTCATTAACTTAAATTTATCCCTCATTGACGTGGACCAAGCTGCCCTGGACTCGGTGTGCTCTGAGTGTGAGCAGCCCCTCACTCCCACCCATGGATTTGCATCCCTTTGAAGCTGAACTCGTGCTTGGCAGAGGTGGGTGTGCAGTGCTGGGCAGTCAGGGAGAGCAGCACAGGGGTGGAAGGAGCAGGAGGAGCCTCTGTGAGGGTCCTTTTCCAGCTGCTGACAGCTGGAAGTGTCCTCTCCGTGCTGCACTCTTGGCCTGGTCCAATGGCAAAGAACAACAACAGGGAATGGCTTCAATCTGACAGGGGGGAGGTTTAGATTGGATATCAGGAAAAAATTGTTCCCTGTGGGAGTGGCAAGGCCCTGGCACAGGCTGCCCCGGCTGCCCCTGGGTCCCTGGAAGTGTTTACAATGCTAAATCTTAACCTGGTCTGGTGGAAGATGTCCCTGTCCATGGCAAGGGGGTTGCACTGAGGTTTCTCATCCTTTCCATCCCAAACCATTCTATGATTCCACCCCAAGGTGAGGCTGCTCCTGCACTGTAACTGATTTATTGGTGCCTGTGGCTCCAGGTTAGTTATGCCCTCCCTTGTGGTGTCTCAGGCTTTGCTATAGACCCTTCTATATGTTCCTCAATCCCTAAAACAATGATTATGGGATGCTTTTCACTGGGAGATCTCAATTCTGGTTGGAATCCCTATTTCACTTAGGAGAAAGCAGAGAGGATGAAATGGGGGGATTAAAACCCTCAAGATTTTCTACTGAACCAGTAGCAGAGTGAGGACCTCAGGTCCCAGCCTGGTGCTTTATCCTTTGGACAGCAGTGACCCCTTGCACCAAAGAGAATGTTTAATTTATACAGCCTCAAGTGAGTGCAGGAATTGCAGTATCCTCATTACCTCAAGTGAAATCCAAATCAGCTCTGAGCTGCAGAACTGATCAATGAATTAATAGCACAGATATAGAATTGTGCAGTCAGGAATGATTTGGGTTGGAAGTGACCCTAAAGCCCATCTTATCCTGCTCCCTTCCCATGTCAGGGATGCCTCCCAGCAGCCTGCATTGCTCCAAGCTCTGTCCAGCCTGGCCTTGAAACCTGCAGGGCTGGGACAGCCGCTCCTCTGGCCATGTGTGACCCCCATTCCCAGCACTTGGGTGCCTGAAGTGAACATTTCTGTGTGAAATCTCTCCCTTTTTCCAAGGCTCTGCAGGAAGGTGTCGCGTGCCGCTTCGCCCACGGCAGCCCTGTGCTGCTGGCTGGCCCCAAAACAGATTAATGAGATCAAAATCCATCTGGCAGCTCACTTGCTGCTGTGGGAGGGCTTTGGCAGCTCCGTGGCTGTGAGCAGCTCTCCTGCCCTGGTAATCTCCTCATGCCGAGCTCCTCCTCCCTGTATTGATCAGGTTTGGTTTGGATCAGGTAATCTCCTCATTTTTTTTTTAATCTCCTCCCTGTATTGGTCAGGTTTGGTTTAGACCAGGTAACCTCCTCATGCTGAGTTCCTCCTCCCTGTATTGGTCAGGTTTGGTTTGGATCAGGTGAGCTGGGAGGGTACAGGTGTTCCTGGCTGTATCCTGGCAGGGGCTCTGGAAAAGCTTGAGCTTGTCCTGCTGCTCTCTGATCACAGAGCTCACTCGGCTCCAGGGCCCTGCTCTGAGGCTTCTCTTTTCTGTGGGCTTCCTGCAATGCCCGTGGAGATGATGCTGGACCTTCCAAACCCTCCAGTTTGTAGCATCCCTGATCTCTTGCTGGCTTTCCACGCTCCTTCCCCTTCTCCTCCATGAGAGCATTCCCTCAATTTTTCACTCTCCTGCTTTGTGATGCCCTGTTGATCCCCATTGCTTTGCTCCCCTCTCCAATGTTTATTAGTCTCCTTTGTGTGGCTGCCAGAGCATCCTCCCATTTCTTTGTCCTGGTTATGTGTGAGCCAAACCATCAGAGCAGATCTTGGAGCCTGCTGTGCTCCTTTCCCTGTGGCAGTGGAGCTGAATTTAAGCATGCTGGAGAGGGCTGGCTCATTGAGCTCCCAGATCCCAGTGCCAGCACTCCCAGTGCTTGGTGGGAATGCCAGGAGCTGGTGGGACAGCAGGGATCACCCACCCTGGGTCTCTGTTACTGCCCCATCCTCTGCACCCAGCCTGCACAGCACAGCAGATTTCTGGTATCAGTTTTTGCATCTCTACCAGCAGCACTGCAGACAAGATCTGGGGGTCTCCTCTACTTAGGGGCATGATTTTTCATTTTTCCCACAGTCTTCCTGGTTGGCATTTAGAGATGCTTTCCCTGGGATGGCATTCACAGGTTCAAGCAGCTGTTGAATTATGATGTGGTTAACTCAGAGAGGAAAAAGTAGCAGTGCTTGACCCAGAGGTCCCTTCCAGTCCCCTGTACAAGTCTCTTTTGTTCAGTTCTCTGCTTTAATGCAAACCATGAGAGCCAAGCTGTGACCCCCTTCCCTGCACATCCGTGCCACCAGATGCATTCCAAGTGCTGCTCCTGTTATCTCAGGTTCCTTTATCTAATGAATTTATCATATTGAGGAAGCAATCCACACACCTCCTCCTCCTCCTCTCTGCAAGGGCTGCAGTGCATTAACTGCCATGCCACCATCCCAAATTACAGCTTGGCATAGATCAGTCCTGGCTTTTGAAATCTATTTAAATGGATGGAGCGATCTCCAGTGAGAGGCTGGAGAGAAGAGATGCTGTGTTAATCTGTAATGAAACATGAACTAACCCTGAAGGAAAGACAAGAGCGTGTGAATGGGGCCCTTGTTGCAATGAGCATTTCCCATGATGTTCTCATTCTCTTTCCATTTTTGCCATGTATCCTCTGCTTTCTCTCCCCTTTTTCCTTTTCCCTTTGGAGATGCTCTCTATAATGATCCCGTCACTGGAGTTTTCACGAACAGAAATGAGTTCTTTTATTTCATTTGCTCACGACCTGAAGAAACTTTAAATGGAGCTGGTGGTAGTGAAAAGCAAGCTGTAAGCGTGGAGATGACAACCTTATATTATATTTATAAAGTCTGCCTTCAGATGAGTTGGAAAATACTTTCTGTACTTCGGGAAAGAAACTTTTGAAATTACTCTCCCATATTACTATTAATTTAATTTCTTAAAGTTGAAGTGTTTGCAAAGTCAAAAAGTGCTTCCATTCGCTGTATCTCTGTGTCATAAACTTCACTGCTTTATAACACAAATTAAATTGTTTTGAAGCTCGGGACTGAAATTTTCAAAAATGCCTAGAGCACTTTGATTAGAGCTGGTTGGAAAAAAAATTCTAATGAATCAGTTTTTCAAAATGGAAACACAGATTCGCCGAAATCAAATCATTTTGTGGGGGCTATCACCATTTTCTCATTTCAAATTTCATCAAAATGTTTTATTTCAATGAAGCCAAATCCCCTTGGTTCAGTTTTGTGTGTGGGTTATGCTGCAATTTGTCGTAGGGAGCGGTGTTAGGAGAGGAAAACAAAGCCTTTGATGAGGCTCTTGTCAAAGAGGTCAACTCTTTGTTAAAAAAAATTATTGGAGGTGGGAAACTTGCTTTTCCTAGTTAATGAAGAAGATAAGGCAGGCTGGAATTTCCCAAGGACAAAGAGGTGGTGGTTGCTCCAGCTGTGGTTTCTGTGGAGGTTCCTCCTGGCACTGACCCCATCCAGCTAACCCTTCCCATCTCCCGTGTCAGGGGAGCTCAGTTGTCACCTCAACTCATAAATCAAAACTGGTTCTGCTGGGGTGAGATTGCTTTGAAGATTAATTCCTTTGAAAGATTAGGGCTGAGGGCAAGAAGGGGACCTTTCTCACCCCTGGAAATGGCAGCAGTGCTGTGAAATGTCTCGGCCTGAAGGAAGAGTCAGGGCTGAGTGGTTGGGGACGTGGCTGGGGTTGTGTTTGGGGACGTGGCTGGGGTTGTGGTTGGGGATGGCGCCCCTGGAGCTGTGGGGCCTCAGGTCTCCCAAAAGAAGAGCTGGTGCTGTGTTCTGGGTCACCACAGGCCATGATTCACTGGCTTCCTCATCTCCATCTGCTCTTGAGGAACATGGTTCCTTCCATTGGAAATTTGGGAGTTACAAGCTGGAGGATGTGCTCCTCCAAATCCCATCCCCATGGGGGGCACCTGCTCTCCTCAGCAGTCACAGACATCCCAGTGATGCTTCTCCAGGTGTTCTTTGGAACCCATCCATGTGGTTCCACCAGTTGTACACCACAGTCTCTGTGTGCAACACCAATCTCTGATTCTCTTTAAGCACAGAATATTCTCTGCTGGGGTATAGTCTGTGTGGTGGGACTCCACCTGACATCAAATCCTCCTGTGTTTGTTGTCAAAAACAATGAAATCATCCATGTCTTGAGGAATTTCTTGTCCTAGCAGGTGACTAAAGCCTAGATGGAGGAGGGGAGGGTATTGTAGCCTCTACCATACCCCATAAACCAGCACTGAGCTGGCTCAGGCAGAAGCCACAATCCCAATAAAAGGCTTTCCTGGTTTCTTCAGAGCTCAGCATTGCTCCCACTTGTTGCACGCCCAGTTCTGGCACACTTCTCAAGCCCATACATTGATGTTTGCTAATTTCCCCCATTTTTTGCGAGATGGAAGGGTTGGAAGACTTGAAGTGAGAGTCCCATCCCTGAGAACCTTTCCTACTACAGCTTCTGGTGGACTTTGACACCCTCGTGCTACAAAATCCCACGAGCACTGGGCTGGCCAGGAGGCTTTTCCATTCCCAGTGTTGGCAGGTGCAGTGGGAGGGCTGGAATTTGGGGATTGGCCCAGCCATTTCTCCTGCCTGCTTGCCAATTAATCCCCTGCAGAGCAAATACCTTCCCCGTGCTTTATCACCTTGCAAAGAGTCTTAAAGACAAACAGAAAAGCAAGAAAGAAACAAACAACAAACCGAGGCCCCCGCCAATAAATTCAATGCACCGAGGAAAACACAGAAAACACTAAGCAAACTCCAAACAGCCCCTTCCTCTGAGTTAATTAATTGGAGCCCTGTTTGGGAACAAGCACCCTCTTAAATCCCCCATTGCTGGATGCAATTTTCTCAGTACAATCACTCGGTGTCCCTGACGGACAGGAGCCCAATCACTTCTCGGCAGAAGGCGAGCGCTGCTGCAGTGCCCAAGTGAAAATAATAGATTTTTAACATTGCTGCAAGGCTTGTAAATGCCCACTGGGAGCCAGTTCCAACCCTCCACCACTGCCTTGTGCTCCCTCTGAGCTGACAGGAGATGGTGTTGGGCTTCAGCTTGAGTTTCCTACAACAGGAGACATGGTGCTGGTGATGGGGGTTGGGATAAGATGATTTTTAGTTGCAAACTCAAACCATTCCATGATTCCATTAATTTTTGAAGTTCTATGGCTTCTCCTACCAGTGCTTGCAATGGGTGCAGGAACCTGTAAATGGCTGGGCTGTGGGATATAGAAGATGATTTTTAGTGGGGGCAAAGACCTGGAAGGGTGTGGAGCTGCTGGAGCAGAGTCCAGAGGAGCCCATGGAAATGTTCTGAGGGCTGGAGGCCCTCTGCTCTTCAGCCAGGCTGGGAGAGCTGGGGGTGCTCACCTGGACAGGAGAAGGCTCCAGGGAGATCTTAGAGCACTGTCCAGTGCCTAAAGGGGCTCCAGGAGAGCTGGAGAGAGACTGGGGACAAGGGATGGAGGGACAGGACACAGGGAATGGCTCCCACTGCCAGAGGGCAGGGCTGGATGGGATATTGGGAATTGGGAATTATTCCCTGTGAGGGTGGGCAGGTCCTGGAACAGGGTGCCCAGAGCAGCTGGGGCTGCCCCTGGATTCCTGGAATGTCCAAGGCCAGGCTGGACAGGGCTTGGAGCAACCTGGGACAGTGGAAGGTGTCCCTGCCCATGGCAGGGAGGTTTGGAATGAGATGAGCTTCAAGATCCCTTCAAGCCCAACCCATCCTAGGATTCTAAGAGGAGACAAGCTGGGCTCAGAGGGCTGAATGTGCAGCCTTGCAGGTTTGAATCACTCTGCTTTTGATGGGAAGCAGAACAGACTTTTGAAACCAAGTTTAGTGGGACTGAGGTGATGCTGAACACCTTTTGCTGGCTGTTTTGGATGGGGCTTGGAACAACCAGGGAGGCTGGAGTTGCCTTCCAACCCAACCCAGCCTGAATTTCTGTTCCACTGGTCCTGCCAGCCCTGGGGTGGGAGTTCAACACCTTGGGGTGTGCAAAAAGCTGGGGAAGGAGATGGACTGGGCAGGATGTGAGCAAATGGATGGAGCAGAACTGGGGATGCGCTTTGCTCAGCTCTGAGCAGCTTTTAGCTGTTAAATTGCTGTCTGCGTCCTTGAGCGTGAAGCTGCCCTGAAGATTTTGGTGGCTGCTGGTGCTGGCCAGCTGGCTCAGGCCACGGGGTCAGTGCTATTAAAGGCCTAATTCCCAGGCACTGTGCTAACAACTTAACTATGTTTATAATATCAGCGAGAACCCATGTCAAATCCATTGTTGCATGATGTGACCAAATCCATTACTGCACACATGGAAATCAATTACTGCACATTAGGGAACATTTAACACTTGAGCCTTTTCCGCTGCCTTGTTTGCACGCCGTGGCCGGAGGAATCGTTATCTGCCACTCTGGAAATGGATTTGCTTCTTATTTTTTGTAACCTCTGCAGGGGATGTGTGCAGGTATGGAATGAAACACATGCACTGTGCTTGGTTCATGGTGAGGGGCTCGAGCAGAGCCAGGTGGTGCTGAGCTGGAGTTACTACTGATGGGTTTTATCCCAAATGTGTGGGAATAAATGTTTTCCTCTGCTGGATTCACACATACTCCTCTAGCTGATGCTTCTGTCTCCTGGAGCCACCTCTCCCACGCAAGCAGAGCTCGTTGGCCCACACTGCTGCATTCCTTCTCTCTTTTCTCTGCATTTAACAAAAAAAAACCCTCTGTCAAGTAGAAAACTGTGTGTTTACTCTGGAGTCACAGAGGATCAGGCAAGAAAAGGTGTGCTGGGATGTGCTGTGGCGGCAGCAGGGAGGGAGCTCATGCTGACCAAGATTTGGCTTCACCTTCCTCCTTAAACAAGCTCACCCCCTGAGGTTTTCATGGGATTTGAGGGCAGGGATAGACAAAATCAATGTGTAATAATAGCTGGAAAAGAGCATCTCCCTCCTGTGTAATGGGATTGAGCAGAAATATTTCCCACCCCTTTCCATCTCGGGGGTGGGCTGATGCACCTCTCCCCCTGCAACACCCCAATCCTGCACCCTCTCCCAGTCAGGTTTTTCCTGCCAGGAGCTGCTTGCACATCCCACCTTTCCCCCAGCTCTGTGCCCTCACTTAGCAGGTGCTCTCCACCTTCCTTCTCCTGTGCACACGCTGCGAGATGAAGGAAATGGATGAAGGTTAATTTTTTCGGTCCCTCTCATAATGACTCATCCATAACGATTTCCATTGGTTATATTTCCTTGTGTGACAGAAACAATTTACTGCATTCCTGCAAAGCCTATTTTCTCTGCATGATCTGCTTGTGCGGAGGTTTGGGGAAGTAATTTACAGATATTTTGCCTCAAAATAGCTTACAAAGACAAAAGAGTCCTGTTGACACCAAGGTGCTCTCCTCATGAGCTGGGGAAACGGCATAAAACAGCTCAGAAATAAAAACACTTTATGGTAGTCACTCAAAGTCAAATTCTACACCACACACTGTGGTCAAAAGCTCTTTTTGCTGGTGGGGAGGCACAGGGCTTCTCCCAGGAGTGCTTTGATTCAGGTTTGCCTTGTAGGAGGATCCTCAGTGACATAAATCAGCAGGGGTTTCAGTGCAGGGGGCTGGGATGCTGCTTATGGATCTGGCCCTGGATTTTTGTGGTAGGGGAAAGGCAGCCATGGGGCTGCCATGGAGTGTGAGAGCACAGAGCATTTTCCAGGTAGGATTTTGGTGGTTTTGCTGTGGGATCAGGGCCAGAAGCCTCAGGAGGAGGCAGTGGGTCAGGGAGCAATGTATTTTGGCAGAGCCCAGGTTTTCTCTGGGTGTCAGTGCCCTGCTGTAACCTCCCTGCCCAGCCACGCTGCTGCCTATGCCAGCAGCACTCAGATCATGACTGTTCAAGGGAATTTGCTCAGGCAAATGTTTCTCCTAATGTCAGCGTTCTCCAGCTTACTGGGATATTCTGAGTGGTGTGCTCAGTGCTCTGCAATGGAGAGCTCTGGTATTCCAGGACATAATGCCCTCTCCCTGCTTGCTCCCATTGCCCCACAAGCTCAGCATCTCCTGTGCCTGGCAGGGCATGGGAATCACCTGTGGCTGATTCAAATGGGAGCAGTGGGGGGAGAAATTTCACTCTCGTGCCTCCATCTGCTCACTTGGTTTGAATCTTGTCAGTAGATACGGTGGCAGAAGGTGAGGAGTGTCATCCATGAGAGCAGGCACAGTTTTGCCTTCCCCTGCAGTCTCTGGTGTAGATAGCACAGATAACACCCTGCAGGCTGGGAGCAAAGGCCACTGGCACACCAGAAGCTGCAGGGTGAGGGCAAGTCTGTGTGCCAGGCATGGGGGATAAATTAGGGACGGTGAGTGGAGGGGAAAAGTTTTCATGCCAAAGAGCTGGGCTGTGCTGCAGTCACAGCTCATCCAAAGGAAGCAGCTCATGCTATGCATTGGAAAATTGGGAGCTGGAGCAAGAACATGGGGCTGAGAACATGGGGCTGAGAACATGGGGCTTTGAGTGAGCACAGCACAGAGGTTCTGGTTTAACTCAAGATGGGTGAAACATGGGATGATACCAACTGGCCTCAACTTTCTGCCTTGCTCTGATGGTGAATCCCTTCCAGATGCTGGTACCCACCTCCAAATTGCTTGGGATTTACTGGGAGCTCTTAGTTCCATTTTTGCTTTCCCTCCTTGTCCTTGCTCTGCTGTTTATTTTATTTAGTTCTGTGAAAGATTTGGTGCTGAGAAACCAAAAACAACCAGAAATATCTTAACACATGCTGTTCTAATACCTGATGCTCCTAGACCTCCAAGCTAGTGCAACTGTCGAGGTGAGGAGAATCATCAAGGCTGTGATATTTGAGGGAAGTGCTTGTGCTGCTCTCCTGGTATGCTGGGGAGCCTGAATCACGGATCTGAGCTTGGTACCTGCCTCCATCCAGCACCCATGAGACCCTTGGTGTCCCCTTCAGCAGGGTTGGGGGGGTCAGGGCAGGTGCCGATCTGGGGGTGGGAAAGGCAGGTGGTTGTTGGTGGGCACAGGTCAGCCAGCAACAGCAACTGTGGCTCTTTATCCCCCCTCCCACCCCAGGAACACCAGGGAACACCAGGGAACACAAGGGAAGACCAGGGAGCACCAGGGAACATCAGAGAGCACAAGGGAGTACAAGGGAGCCCCAAGGAACATCAAGGAACACCAGGGAGCACAAGGGAGCACAGGGGAACATCACAGAGCACCAGGGAACATCAGGGAGCACAAGGGAGTACCAGGGAACATAAGGGAGACCCAGGGAACACCAGGGAGCACAAGGGAGCACCAGGGAACATAAGGGAGACCCAGGGAACACCAGGGAGCACAAGGGAGCACCAGGGA
>WBNP01005279.1:52017-69951 GCA_013401095.1 Passerina amoena
TGGGATGGTTCTGGAGCCCTGGCATATTTCTGGAGCCCTGGGATGGTTCTGGAGCACCAGGCTGCCTCGAGGTGTGTTGGTGCTTGTTGGAGGTGCCAGCCAAGCTCCCGAAAGCCGCGTGTGAAACCTCACAGAGCAGCTTTAACTCCTTCCCGTGCCACCCTTGGAATTCTTAACCTCGGCCAGGGGCTTTTGGCTGAGTTTCCAGCCAGTGCTGCCTCGTTTCTATTTCGTCCTGGGAAGGCTGAGTGGATGTGGACACGTTTGTGGGCTCCAATTCAGCACAGAGCTGTGACAGTGTTCACAGGGGTCTTAGGATGAGGGAGGAGACGAGAATGTTGGCTCCATGTTTCAGAAGGCTTGGTTTATTATTTTATGATATATATTATATTAAAACTATACTTAAAGAATAGAAGAAAGGCTTTCATCAGAAGGCTGGATAAGAATAGAAAAGGAATGATAACAAAGGCTTGTGGCTGACCGAGACAGTGCAGACAGCTGACTGTGATTGGCCATTAATTAGAAACAACCACATGAGCCCAATCCCAGATGCACCTGTTGCATTCCACAGCAGCAGATAACCATTGTTTACATTTTGTTCCTGAGGCTTTTCAGCTTCTCAGGAGAAAAAATTCTAAGGAAAGGATTTTTCAGAAAATATCATGGCTACACAGAGCGATAACGCCCATGCCTGGAATGCTCCTCACTCCAGTGACTTCCACCCAATGACAGGGAAAGAGCTCCAAAGCTGCTCACGGAGGCAGAGCAGGGGCTCTGTACAACAAGCCAAGGTGCCTTGAATAAAGAAATGAGATTACAGCAAGGAGGCTTTTAGGGGAGACAAATTGGGGTGATTCTTTAGCTTCCTGTTCACTACCTATTTATTCAGGCAATTGGGTGGGTCATAACAATTTACAGGGAGTGCTGGATGTGGGGTTGTGCTGCCATCCCGTTATCTCTCCCTCATGGCCAGCAGAAGTGGTCCCTGAGGATTGCCTGTGCTCAGAGCAGATGCACAAATACAGCCAGGGCTGTGCATTCCCAGCTCATGGTGTATTTAATGCGAAATCATGGCTTTAATCTCCACAGAGGAAGTTTTTAACCCTTATAAGTGAGAACAAGGCAGCTGCAAGGAAAAGGGAGCAAGTTTTTATGTACTCCCATGGTTTTTACTATTATCTGAGCACATTTGGGGCACAGGAGATTGGTGTCTGTGTATTTATTAATTTCCTTGGTGTATCCATATGGATGATGCCTGCGGTGTGTGATGTGTAGGCAACTCAGTGCCGTGGGGCTGACTGTGCTTGAAGCCTCCTTCACACCCCAATGTTTATATTCCCCTGCCAGGGGCACATAAGGGAGGTCTGGGTGGGTGAAGAGGGAGATGGAGATGAAGGACCAAGCCTTGAGGGTGAATGATTTGATAGGACACAGGTGCTGGAAATGTCACCCTGCTTGAAACCACCCGGCTGCTGGCCTGAGCCCCCAGGCTGAGCGTGTTGGTCTGGAAATGGGACACATAATATTCCTAATAATTTCACAGGCAGCTCCATTCATTTCTGAAGTGAGAGGAGCCACTTGTGCTATTCTGCCTGGCTCTCTTTATGGTATAATCTCCCATTGAGATTCCAGGCACAGCTCCGCTAATTAAAATGATGAATGCCGGAGGAAGGCTTTGGGTTTCGGGTTGGGTTTTTTTAATTTTTTTTTTTTTTCTTTATCCTTCTTCTGGTGGGTCTCGCTGGTATCTGCACACACAGAGGCTGCTTCAGGCAGGGGATATTTGCTCGCTGGGTGAGTAGCCAGCACAGATAGAAACGCTCCCATACCCACACACAAACAGAGGCTCGGAGAGCCCCAGTGCAACGCGGCTCCTGCCGGCCTGGGAATTGTGTCAGCTCACAATGTGGCAGTCACAGCACCTTTGGAGCCATCCCTCAGCTGCCATCCCACCTCCAGGGAGGGTGCTGGGCTCTGGGCTGAGCTGCTTTCCTGGGCTCCAATGAGCTGCAGCTCTCCTGCTCTCGCTTGGCGTGGAGGGCTTTAGGGGCTGCTGGATATCCTGGGGGTCCAGGAGGGATTTGGGATCCACAGGGGCACTCCTCCAGGGCTGCTCCATGCTCCCTGGAGTATTTTAAAGAGCTGCCGTGCTGCTCCCTACTGGCAGCCACAAATTGGTGACATTTATTTGCACAAAAATAGCTGGAGTTAAAACTTTGCTCATTCCAACCCCCGGGGCAGAAATCAAGGACTGTGGGGATCCTTTACCTTCCCAAAACACCACCGGGGGGCTGATTTCAGCTGCCCACCAACATTTTTCTACTTTAAATGTCTTGTGGTTTAATTAATAGGAAGAGATGCTAAATTAAGAGATCTGATGGGCTCTCTTCTCCTGTAATTAAAGCCTTGTTTTGGAGTAGAGGCACTCGAGAGCAGCGTTTCCATGCGGTGGCAAGATCAGGGAGCAGATGTGTTCTCTGGTGGGCTGTGAGGGAAGGGAATGAATGAGCAGAAACACACCAGGAGGGTCCGTGGGGGGGGGGGGGTTTGAAATGTCTGTGTTTTGCTGTCACCAAAGCAGAGCTGCAAAAAGCAGCTCTGAGGTGCATGACCCATGTGCTGACATGAGTTTGAGCAGGGAGGCTTTATGGGGGAAGAGGCAATCTGGAGGAAGCAGGATTATTTCCTTGGGATTTTTCTTTTTTTCTTTCCCTTCTCACATCCTCTGTGTCCTCCTTGTGAAGGAGGCTGTGAAGAAGAGGATGGAAATGATGGGTGGGTTGGATGTATCCCTGAGGGTTGCACACACATTCCCATGTCCCAGCTGGGATGTGGGGCTTGCTGGGACAGCCCCGTGGTGTCCCCAGACCAAGAGCTGCCTGAGGCACTCCCTATTCTTTCTCTTCCCAACAAGGTGGCTCTTGTCCCAGCACTGGCTCTCAGCTGGATCATCCCATATCCCACATCAGAGCCAACCCTGGGTGGCTTTGCCCACCCTGGAAAAGCTTTGCCTTCAGCTCCTCACTTCCCCAGAGCAACAAGGGCTGGAGGAGTTTGCTGATTTAAGAGTAAAATGAGGGAAAACTCCATACCTGAGCCAAAGGGGGTCACAGACATCTTTTCTGAAAAATCCTTTCCTTAGGATTTTTCCTCCTGAGAAGCTGAGAAGCCTCAGGAACAAAATGCAAACAATGGTTATCTGCTGCTGTGGGATGCAACAGGTGCATCTGGGATTGGCCCATGTTGGTTGTTTCTAATTAATGGCCAATCACAGCCCAGCTGGCTTGGACAGAGAGTCCCAGACACAAGCCTTTGTTATCGTTCTTACTTTATCTATTCTTAGCCAGCCTTCTGATGAAATCCTTTCTTCTATTCTTTTAGTATAGTTTTAATATAATATATATCATAAAATAATAAATCAGCCTTCTGAAACATGGAGTCAGATCCTCATCTCTTCCCACATCCTCGGACCCCTGTGAACACGGTCACAAAAGGGAAATGATCCCAAGTGATTTGATCAGTGCCTGCTTACCAATGCATCCTCTGAGCATGCAAGGAGCAGGGACAGCCTCAGCAAAGGGGTGACACACACTGCCCTGGGATCCCAGCCTGGGATGCAGAGGTGATGGGTCCAGTGTCCAGCTGAATTTGGCTTTCCAGCTCTGGAATGCCTCCCTTCCATGTCCTGAATACCACCTGACACCTTTTTCTGCTCGACTCTTTGAATTCTGCTAAAAAACCTGGAGAAGGGGAAAGTCTGATCCTCTGTGTGCTGTCATGGAATCAGTAGGGTTGGAAAATCCCTTTAAGACCGAGTCCAACCGTCCCTCCAGTGCTGCCAACTCGTGTCCCCAAGTGCCACATCCTTTTGAGCACCTCCCAGGATGATGATTCTGCCCCTTCCCTGGGCAAAAGGTGACTTCCCTGTCACCCCTTGGGACACAGCTCAGTGTGATGGCATCTCATCCCCTGCGCTTGGGGATGCGCGGGCAGAAAATCTCCAGCTCACTCTAATTTCCATCAGCCTTTGGTGAATTTGTAGCTCCCTCCTCCGTCTCTCATCCAAACAGCTGTGCTCGTGGGGGCATGGGCAGGCACAGAAATCTTGAGACAGATGCTCTGACTCGTGCTGCTCTTTAATTCTGATGATTTAAATGGAAATTGTGAGCGCCTACTGCGGGACGAGCCCGGGCGCTCTGCAGCCGTTGAGCATTGTGAATTTTACGATGGGAAGCGTTTGTTTCAGGACTGGATTAGTTTGTTTTCATTTCTCCTCTTGCCTGCTGATCATCCAACTGTCTCATTGTTTGGGTGAGACGCAAAGATGCTCGGAAATAGCAATAATAATTAAAAATAACAGGCAGCAGAACCAAACCAGCAGTCTGCATCTTGGCTGGTGGCCACTGGAAACAGTTCGGTCAGGAAGCTGCAGGAAAACCCTGTGTCCTGGAGGTTCTGGGTGATGCTGGGGGGATTTCCATGGACAGCAGCATCCAATCCCTTCTCCAACTCTCCCTGGAGTTCATGTCCTAAGATGCATTTTCTATCTTCATGGAGTCGCTCAGCTCCAGTATCCCACCCTCTGAATCCATCTGGCTTTCTGCCCACAAGATTATGTTATATAAACCACCCCTAAATGCAGTGTCTGGGAAAGGGCCTTTATGTTTTAATTCTCAAATAGGCAGGGAAAATTGAGTGCTCTGATTGGCATCTGCAATCAGAGCCCCATTCAGCAGGCGCTGTGAAGGGAGCTGATTGCAGCGAGTGCTGCTCTGACCTTCTGGGGCCTCTGCTGCTGCCTCGGCTTCATTAACAGGATAAATATTTTTCCAGAAACAACATTTCCGAGCTGCCAGAAGTCATGACAGGCATGGGGACTACTCTGTGGCACGGTCTCTGCCGAGGCAGCCTTTTCACACGCTCTGTGGCTGAAGGTTTGGGTGATGCCTGGGTATTTTTAGCAGGGTGGGGATGTGGCTGGGGACACCTGGGCTTCTTTCCTGCAGTGCCACCGAGTGGCACATTGTCATCCTCCCTCCTTACATGCTTTCCTTCCCTCAGCAGCTTTCCTCCCCCCTTTTTTTCATTGAGTTTGTGAGCCATGCAGAGCAAGAACACTGGTTTTGGGAAGTTTTGCCACATGGAGCCTTGATAAGACACCAGTGGTTTGGGATAACAACAGTGCCAGTGATGGTGGTGGGGTGGTGAAGGGCAGCTGGAGATGTTGTGTCCCATGAGCGCTCCTGGAGCACATCAGGGATGTGGATGTGGCTGATAACCTTCAATGCTATGCTGTGGCTGTGCTGCTGTGCCCACACCTTGGTACTGAGTCAAAAGCCCCGGAGCGCCAGAGCCTGGGACTGGGATAACAGCATCTGCAGCATCAGATGAGCCCCTCCGTGAGTTACAGCCTGGTCTCTGCTCCAGGGGCCTCTCAGCATCCTGCAGCCGGTAATAGATGTTTTTAATTCTCAGAGAATTATTGAACAAACATCAGGGAAATATGTTTTACAGTCCAGCGCTGGCTCTGAGCATCATTAACATTGTTATTGGAGATGAGGTGGATGATTTAAGCAGGGGCCTCTGACAAAGACACACACCTGTCCATGAATAAAAGGCTGCAATTTAATACCCTCACTGGTAATTAAGAAGAGGATGAGGGTCAAGTGTGATGCCTGTTTCAGAGGTGTCCCCAGATGGGGTGGCAGCAGTAATGCCTCCTTTGCCTCTCCTTGGCATGGGGAGCAGCCCTGGCTGCAAGGAGGGCTCTGTGAGGGCACTGAGTGGGGGCACTGAGTGCTGGCTGGGCTCTGGGGCTCAGCTCACACGGAGCTGCAGCCATGGAAGTGAGCAGAGGCTGCCAACTCAAAGAGCAGGAGCAGCCATCTCCTATCAGGGCAGAGCCATCTGCCCCCCTGGCTGGGCACTGGCAGCCACCAGCATCTGTGGCCCTGGCTGAGGCAGGAAGGGCTGGCACATCCCTTCATGCCTTGGCAGTGGCAGCTTCCCCCTGCCCTCCCAGCCTGCCCTGATGCCACACGTTGGGGCAGTTTGGTTCAGTTTGTTTTGTATTGACCCAAAGCTCCCTGCAGCAGTGAGCTCCTGTTCAAGGGATCTCACCGGGGCTTTGCCATCAAACAATCCCAGACTGGTTGGCTTGAGGCTGCCTCATCCCTGGAAGTGCTCAAAGCCAGGTTGGACAGGGCTTGGAGCAACTTGGTCTAGTGGAAAGTGTCCCTGCCCATGACAGGTGGGTACCAAGAGATAGTCCTTAAGGTCCCTTTTGACCAAAACCATCCTGGGACTCTTTAAATGATACCAGAGCAATGTCCCTGTGAGCTGGGTTTGGAGGGAATGATGGAGCAGGGGATTGCATCTTCCCACTGCCTTGTGCATCTTCTCTCCTGGGACACAACCTGGGGCTGTGACTGGGAAAAATTCTTTTTTCAGTTCTCCTTCTGCCTTCCCTTGGTCTGTGAGGTTCTCCTGTGCTGCTGGGGCTTGCACAGACTCTGCTGCTGTGTTTGAACCCATCTGTCCTGGGCAAGTGGGCACACATCAAGGCATGGTGTGTCCTGCCCTGCTCAGTCCTGCTTGCCTCTGACATCTCTGCCAGCGACTGAAAAGGCTGATGAAAAACCCAGCACTACAAACACGATAATCCTTGGAGGGCCTCAACAGCTGAAATCTTGTATTTTGGCTGTCAGTGAGCTCTAGAAATGCTGGTAAACACTGATTTTGCTTCATTTGGATGCAGAGATGAGCCTATGGGAGGGTTTGGAGGAGCAGAGCTTGTTTGCATGCATGTTTAAGCGCACAGGCGTAGTCGTACACATGTCAGCGCAGAGTTTGGTTCACTTCCCTTGCATCCTGCCTAGGCAGCCATGCACGGAAATTACTTCTGCATCAGTCGTGATCCTCTGCTAGAATAAAGGACCAGCAGCTGGTGAGCTCCTACAGCTCCTTGCCTGCCTCCCCTCGGACCAAGCAGCATCTCTTGTCCGCCCACACACCTCAATTCTTTTTTGGTGTCCTTCTCTCCAGCTTTCCTGTGGCTCTGGGAGAGAAGGGGGTGATGCAAGTTCTGAATCCATGGTGGGGAGACACCAGGTTCTGATTAGGAAGGCTCTGTCCTGCTGCTGCAACATAGAATCCCAGCAGGGTTTGTACTGGAAGGGACCTTAAACTCATCCAGTCCAATCCCCTGCCATGGGCAGGGACACCTTCCACTGTCCCAGGCTGCTCAGAGCCTCCTCCAACCTGGCCTGGGACACTTCCAGGGATGGGGCAGCCACAGCTGCTCTAGGCACCCTGTGCCAGGGCTTTCCCATCCCCACAAGGAAGAGTTCCCTCCTAACACCTAATCCAAATCCATCCTATTTTAGTTTAAAACCATTGCCCCCTGTTCCATCATGATCTGCCTTTCACTGTTTGCACATTCCCTTCTCATTCGAACAGCTCAAGTACCCACCTCGCAGCATCCTCAGTTGGGAAGTCTCTGGAAAACTCTTCAGAGCTGGAGTTTTGGGGAAGCAGGCTCCCTTGGGCTCTGTGCGAGTGCCTGTGATGTTTTCCAGTCTTTTCAACCAGATTGCACCCCCAGGTTGTGGGTTGGGTGTAGGCAGCTTGGTGAGGGGCTGAGGAGCCGCCCAGCGAGAGCGGCCGTGGGAGGAGAGGCAGCAGCAGCAGCAGCTCCTCCTGTGCAGCCTGGGAGGATGAGCCTGCTCCCAGATGAGTGCATTGTTATGAATTCCCCAACGGTGGGGGAAAACTTTGATCAGAGCTTGCACCTCATTAGACATCAGAGAATTGAGCCGTGAGACACCGATCCATAGGCAGCCAGGCTTCATTAGCTGGGCTGCTCATGGGACTGCCTGTTTGAGGAACAAGGGGAGGCTACAAAATTGACTTTTGTTTTTAATTATGTTTATGAGGACTCGCTGTTCCCCCCCCCCTTCCATATTATTTTGCTCTGAGGGCTCTAGTGAGATCAGCTTTGGGCAGCTGAAATTGGTACATCTTTTTTCATCAAAGCAAGCCAAAATTTTCCTTTAGTTGAATACTGATGTGTGAATCCCTCTGCTGTGCCCTGGGGATCATATTTTGGATCAGGGGCCTCATGGGCCAGGTTTCCATCTCGATCACCACATGCCTTATTGTCTACCCATGTTTCTCCTGCGTTGCAGGAACCAAATCCCAGCGTGGTGCTTTGATTGAGCCCAAAAAACCCAAGTTAAACATTGCAGTTCAGGAATGTCAGGAAGCAGAAATGTCAAAAAGAAACATTCCGACATTTCCCAACCGATCCTTTTCAGAACTCTCTGATAAAAAACCAGCTGGAAAAGGCAGTGGGATGTGTCAGCTGTGGTTTGGGGTCAAACAAGCAGATTTCAGAGCTGCAGAAGTCACTGTGGGATGAATCCAGGCAGGATTTAGCCATTATGGCAGAACCTTTGCAGTTTGAGGCTGGGCTTAGGGAGTTTTGTGTGAGCTGGGCTGCCTGATTTCCATCCTCTGCCCTGCCCTTGGTTTTTGGGGAGCCTCTGCCTGAACATCCCCTCCAGCAGAGCGAGGCAGGGGACAACCCCGAGCGAGGCAGGCGTGACAGCACATCCATAAGCACAATTCCTGTGGAACTCCTCATTTGACAGGCATGGAGGACAACAAACATGCCCCTGAAAAGCCTGATTTGCACCATTCTCCTTCTCAGCTGTGCTCTGAGAAGAGACATGCCAAAGCACAGAAGCCCCACGTGCTACAGACAGAGCCCACAGCTGAGAGGATGGAATTACTCACTCACGGACAGCGTTCCAGTCAGGATCACAGCTCAGACAGAAAATAGAAGCAGGCAAGGTAGTGCTGCTGTTGCCTCCAACCTGCTTGATCCAGACATGGAGAGGAAAAGCAGAGTGCAGAGCAGATGAGAGAGACATTTGCCTCCTTGTGTGCAGGCTGGCAGGAACCAGGGATGGAGGAATTCATCCTCGAGCAGAGGGGGGAATAGGAATCCATCCAAGCTGATTAGTGAGAGGTCTCTCAAAGAGACAGGCTGGCTGGATTTAATTCCCTAGTCAGCATTCCCAGTATATTGATCTCCTCCTAAGTAGGAGGGAGGGGGAGCAGAGAGAGGGATGGTGGGGAGCAGGGAGAGGAGAGAAAAATAGGCTGAGGTGGTGAGAGAGCGAAGGCAGAGGGAGAAAAATAAGGAGTGGAAGTGGAGAGCAGGAAAACAGGAAAATGGCAGGAATGCAGAACCAGCAGGGATGATGCTCCAGCTGTGCCATCAGCCAGCCCCAGAGCTGCCACAGGAGATGGAGGAGTTACTGCTGGAAAATGAAGGAATCCAGCTTGGTTGTCCTCTCTTGGATCCTTGTCCGTGCTGGGGATGCAGCAGAGCTCTGTGTCCAAGGAAGGGATGCAGGAGCAGCTGAGGCAGCCCTGAGCTGTCTGGGTGAGGAAGGAGGGTGATCAGGTGCTCACAGATGTTCCAGAGCATGGGGCAAAGGCAGGACACTTCAGCATCTGGTACCTCCTGCACCACCAGGAATGGAGAAGGGAGAGATAAAGACTTTGCAAGACAGGAACCCCGCTTGCAACAAGCAGGAAGCTTTCATTTCTAGCCCCAGCTGGTTGTGAGATATTAGGCATTAAAAGTACATTATTCTGATTGCTGTCTTACTTCTTTTCCCACTTTTATTCCTCACTTGGATTCCAGCAGGATTTTAGTGTGCAGTCCCTCTAGATCCACGAGTGCCAGGAGCCAGTGCTGTATACCATCCACAGGCTCAGCCTCCAGCCCTCACACGGGATAATTAAAGCATTAATCTCTTACTCCAGCAGCCTGGAAGACAGCAGCTGCTAAAATAACATGGAAGGACTGCTGCAAAAAGGAGCTTTGCTTCCAAGAGAGTGGCAGCAGCACCTTTGGAGGTCAGCAAAGCTCCTGGAGCTGGGGAGGGTCCAGGGCAGAGCACAGTTCTGGCCTTTGAAACTAGAGGCTGCTCTTGAGTCTCGGATCTGCTCCTCCCTAAAAACTTCCAACCACGTTTGAGGCAAAATGTTGGAATTTCTTCATATTAGGCTGAGCTTGGACTGGGTTGGTGGCTCCTTTTCCAAGGAGATGTTGGATCCTTGGGAAATGCAGCCTTGAGTTGGGAGAGGAGGATCCACAGTGCTGCTACTGGATGAAGTCTCAAAAATTGTCCTCAAAAATTGTTGGCTTCTTGCTGTAGGAATAGTGATTATTTTAAATATTTTTATCACCCTTGAGGGAGTACTGTTCTTAAATTTTTTTTTGGGGGGGGGGGGGGTTGTTTTGTTGTGTTCTTTTTTTTAAGTGCTCTTAAGAGCACTTAATCTCTGTAGAAAATATTAATTTTTGGGGCAATACAGAGGCTAAGGAGAGTGAGGGATCAGATATCCTGTGTGTGAGCTCTGTAATAAGGGATGTTTCTTCAGCAGGGCTAAGGAGAAGGTGCTGGAGCGTGACTTTATTGAGATTACTGCTCACCTGTGAGGCTGGGGATGTTTGCTGCCACTCTCAGAAGAGTGGCAGGGATTGTTTAGTCTTGATTAAATGTGGCACGTTGGCTACAGGAGCTCCACACCCCCTTTGGGTACTGAATCCCTTCCCCCGTTCCTTTGGCATCCAGCTGCAAAACATCTGCAGGGTACAAAGGGGAGGTTGGGCTCTGGTGAAGGTCCAGGGTTCTCCCTTAAATAAACATCCCAGAGGAGCTGCTGCCAGTGATGCCTTGAGATTTTAGCCTTTATATTTTCCAAATCCTGTGTTGCATTATTGCATAGCTCTAACTCCATATGAAGTGTCAGCTCCTGTGGTCAGACAAAACAATTCCTCTGGGCCTGGAACCCAAGGACACCCAACAGCCTCAGGACCTAAAAAGTAGAAATAAAAGTGGATTCGGGAGGAGCAAACTGGGGGAATGGGACTTCATTACCTGAGGCTGTAATTGGAGAATTAACCCCTGGTATGTAAATGGACCAAACTGATAATTGTGTGAAAAACTCGTGACCCCTGTCCATGCTGGATGCAGCCTCTGGGAGGCTCTGACTGCCCAAGGTGTGTCTGTTAAAGGCCTTGCATAAATTCCCTCTTTATTCTCCTAACTCTGTCTGGGCTCTGCTCTAGGCTCAATCCAAGGCATCAGCAGTGCAGATACAGAAGAAACTTCTGGCATCTCCTCTGAGAAAGCCCCCAAACCCTGCCACACACCCCCAGGGTTCCCCTTCATGAGGTGCCAATGATTTCCACAGCTCCATGAACGCCCCTCAGCCCCATTTCCACTGGTGCTGTGGCTGAGGAGATGGATGTGTTCATTACCTGATGAAATGAAGGCAAGGCAGCCTGATGGAACTTCCCAAAGAGCCCCAAACACTGATCAGTGGCTGAGCTGGAGCCCCTGAGTGCCACCCATGGGGACCCTGATGGAGGAGCCCAGCCAGGGTATGGAGCTGGGAATGCTGGAGAGGGAGAGCACAGAGGAGAAGTGTGGGATGGGTGTGAAGTGGGGTAAGTGAAGAGAGGAGGTGGGTTTTGTTGTTTCAGCTCTCCAGTGCATTGTCCTTCACTTTTCCATCCCCCTGGGGGTAAATCACTGCCTCTCCAGGCTCTGGATTGTTCAGCTGCCACCTTCCTTCAGCTGCAGTGCTCTCATGGATGCAGGAATGAGCACAAATCCTTGGAAAGTGATAAAAATTTATTCCAGAGGAATAGATCTGCATTGCAAAAGAAAACCAGAATAACCCTCCCAGCTTCATGCAGGAGCCACTTCAAGCACCCAGCCCAGGGGAACCATGGCCAGGAGCAAGCCCTGCCCCAGCCTCCCCTCTGCCCTGCCTAGCAAGGACTGCTGAGGGAAAAATTAACTTTTAATTAAGTGGCCTGTGGGTAGATGGACAAAAACCCTGGGAAGGTGATCTAAGGGTGAACTTAGGGCCAGCTCTGCGTGTGTTGCTTTATGGACCTGGACTTCATTACCCTGAGAGCAGGGAGGTGCGTTCCCAGGCGGAGAGAGGTGAGTCTGCAATTTTCAGCTGAGTGAACAGGTCGGGCAGAGTGTCAGCAAGACCTCCTGTGTTAAGCATGTCCGGGCTTTTTCTTGTTGTGGAAGACAACTCCTTCATGAAATAAACACAGGCAGGAGACTTTTCTCCTTTTTAATGCCTTTATTCAAAGTGATGAGCTCAGGTGGGGAAGAACCAACGGGTCCGCGCTCATGCCGCCGCTGCTGCTCCCAGGAGTGACTTGGAGGGGGAGGAAGAGTGCAGCTTTGTCAAAACCAACTTTGCACTCCTTTCCCAGGGCGGTCGCTGAAATAAATAGGGCACGAGATCTTTCCCCTTTTTAATGTGTTTATTAAAAGTGACCAGCTCAAGTGGGAGGAACTGACGGGTCTGCGCTCAGACCACTGCTGCTCCCAGGAGTGACTTGGAGGAGGAGGAGGAAGAGTGCAGCTTTGCCCACTGGTCTGTGGGCAGAGCTGGGGGTTCCAGCCTCACGAGAGTATCAACAGATTCCTTTGATTTTCTGGTTTAACATTTGAGGTCCTCTTTCTAGCCAACATCTTTAGGTTAGGGTGAGTGGTAAAAAGGTCTTGGCAGATACTAGATTCTGTTCCTTATGTCTAGCCATTGCTTTGATTCATCAGTTTTGTGTTGGCTCCTTGTTTTAGGGGTTTTTGGCTAGGTTTGGTGAGGGTTCTCTCCCGTTGCATGCTGGATCTGATGTCATTTGCATGTTGACTGGATGTCCCTTCCCCTTCACCATCTGGGTGCCATCCTCCAGGAAGCAGCAGGTGCCACTCGACAAAAGGGGGAATTCTTAACCATCAACAACAGGTGATTACAATAACAAACAGTTAGAACTCCACCCTGTGAAATCTGCAACCTTTTTTAAAAAAAATGGGCAGCTTTTTCTACTCATAACATTCAGGAGCTCACCTCCTCCTTGCAGCTGGAGGCTCCCACCCGTGGGAGCCCTGGTGTGGGGAGGGCAGGGATGTGGCGCTGCCAGTTGACAGTAATGGGATCCACCTGCTTGCACACAGTGCTGCAGGAATAAAAAATGCTCCATTGTGCCTCTGGAATAGCTGCAATTAACAAAATCTGAATAGCCAAGGGCTGGATTCATCTCACAGGCACGGTGGGAGGCAGCTTGAAATGTACCCACAAGCACTGATTGGGGTCTGGAGCCTAATTAGTCCCCAGGAGGCTCCCAGTTAGGATGTGAGATGGATGTGCTGTGGGCTCCAGGCAGGCCTGCCCCACACAGGAGCGTGGTGAGCTGCTGTGAGAAGGGCTGGGGGCTGCCCTTGGGGTGCTGTCACCCTGCAGCCACTGCAGAGAGGGCACGTGGGCAGTGCCAGAGCCTCTGCCCTGCTGGGCAAAGCCACCCCCATCCTGCTGCTGCTCCTGGAATCACACAATGCCAGCAGGGCTTGAGTTGGAAGAAAACTTAAAAATCATCTTGTTCCACCCCCTGCCGTGAGCAGGGACATCTTCCACTATTCCAGGGTGCTCCAAGCCCCCTCCAGCCTGGCCCTGGACACTGCCAGGGATCCAGGGGCCAGCAAAAGTGTTCAGCATCACCTCAGTCCCACTAAACTTGGTTGTTTGTTCTGCTTCCCATCACAAGCAGAGTGATTCAAACCTGCAAGGCTGCACATTCAGCCCTCTGAGCCCAGCTTGTCTCATCTCAGAATCCTAGGATGGGTTGGGCTTGAAGGGATCTTGAAGCTCATCTCATTCCAAATCTCCCTGCCATGGCAGGGACACCTTCCCCTGTCCCAGGTGCTCCCAGCCCTGCCCAGCCTGGCCTTGGGCACTGCCAGGGATCCAGGGGCAGCCCCAGCTGCTCTGGGCACCCTGTGCCAGGGCCTGCCCACCCTCACAGGGAACAATTCCCAATTCCCAATACCCATCCAGCCCTGCCCTCTGGCAGTGGGAGCCATTCCCTGTGTCCTGTCCCTCCATCCCTTGTCCCCAGTCCCTCTCCAGCTCTCCTGGAGCCCGTTCAGGCCCTGCCAGGGGCTCTGAGCTCTCCCTGGAGCCTTCTCCTCTCCAGATGAGCACCCCCAGCTCTCCAAGCCTGGCTCCAGCCCTGGAGCACCTCTGTACTCTGCCCAGCAGCTCCAGCTCCTTAATTTGCTGGGACCCCCGAGCTGGACTCAGCTCTGCAGAGGGGCAGAATCCTCTGAGGGATGAGACCAGGATGCCCTTGGCTTCCACAGGGACAGAGCTGCGGGTTATGGCTCCAAAGCTGTGTTTTATTCATGCCTCAGCCATCTCCCCACCTACAAGATGAGGATAATGATACATTCTTCCTTTCCAAAGAGCTTGTCGTCTCCAAGTGTGTTACAAACTCTGGTAACAATGTACCTTAATTGAACATTTTCACTTTTTTCCGAGCTCCAAGAGAAAGTTTGCAGCGAGAATAATTCTTATTTTATCTGCATTTGATACCGTGAGGTGTGTGGCAGAGTACAGATGGTCACATCCAAGGTGGGAAGAGGACAAAGAACTCTTCAGGGCCCTCCTCCCTGTTGTGACATTGGGACTCAACGTGCTGAGCAAGCACTTGTAAATCAAGCCAGCAAAAATTAAAGGCCCCAGTAATGGGTTGGATTAATCTGCTCTGACTTGACTGTCTAAAAGTTGGATGTCAACGTTTGGGGTTTGTCGCCTTGGGCTCCCTCCTCGTCGGTGGAGAGAAATGGGCATCTCCAGAGGCCATTCATCTCCTCCAGACAGGCTGCCTGGATGGATTGCCCTCTGGAGGTGCTGGTCTCTCTCTCCATTGATAAAGAGAGCCCTGAGTACATATTATATATTTATATTGAAAGTATATGGAGAGCGATGAAGGTGAGTCCTGCCTGCTGGGGTGGAAAGGAGACAGGTCTGCAGCTGCCCTGGGTGCCTGGTGCAAGGCTACCCCTAAAAAAGGGAATAGGCGGCATTTCAGGAGCTGAATCCCAAGGAGTGTTTCACTAAGTGTCTTGGTTTGGAAAGACAGGAGCCTGCTAAGGAAGGCAGGAGCCTCCCCTGAAATGGAGTATGCAAACCCTCCCCACCCCTCTGAATTGCTATAAATTTGAAATTAAGGGGCTCTCAGGCAAAAAATATGGGAGCAGGGAAATAACAGTTCTTTAATAAGAAAGAAAATAAAAGGATAAAATAAACAATGCAGTGAACTAAACCAACACTGACAGAGTCAGAACCCAACCTGACACCCTGTGGGTCAGGGTGCTGGCAGCAGTCCCATTGGAATTGTGGCTCAGCCCTCCTGCAGTGTCAGGGGTGGCTCTGCTGGAGCAGGGATCCTGGAGAAAGGTGCATCTTCCTCTGGAGATCCAGGGGCAGAGGCAGCTGCTGTTCCTCTGGGCAATCCAGTGCAGAAGCCGTGCTGGTGTTCCAGAATCTCCAGATTATATCCAGGCAGGAATGCTTGGCTGGTGTTCCAGAATATCCAGATTATATCCAGGTAGGAATGCTTGGCTGGTGTTCCAGAATCTCCAGATTATATCCAGGTAGGAATGCTTGGCTGGTGTTCCAGAATCTCCAGATTCTATCCAGGTAGGAATGCTTGGCTGGTGTTCCAGAATCTCCAGATTCTATCCAGGCAGGAATGCTTGGCTGGTGTTCCAGAATCTCCAGATTATATCCAGGTAGGAATGCTTGGCTCCTCCCTCTGGGCTCACATCTCCCAATGGGATGCTGTAGCTCTTATCAGCCATGCAGTGACATTCAATAGCTGTTATCAGCAGATGTCCCCTCCCAAGGGAGGTGTGATTGTGATCACTCAGAGAGAGACATAAAGCAAACTACCCACTTGACAAAAGATAATCTGCCATACAGATGGTAATGGAATACATCTTGCATTGCAGTCTGGAACACTATAGGAATATCCTGACTGAAACTGGAGGTGTTTTGGCTGTTACAGTCACCTGTATCACAGCTTGGTGTAAATCTGGGTAGCTGCATCTCACACGTGTGGGCACAGGACAAAGTCTGCTGCTCTCGAGCAATCCCAGCCAGCAAATAACACAGGTTCAGCCAGCTAAGATTTGCATGCAGACACCAGAGTGATGGGCAACATTATAAAATCATAAACCAGAGGAAATGGAAGTTTTGGGCTCCTAACTACCAAACCCCTAAGCTCTGTGCATTTTGTCTTCCTAAAAACTATTCCAGAGGTGTCAGAAGCAAACCATGCGCTTCCAGTCTCTTGTGTCCTCCTTCTGTATTTCAAATGAATAATAGATAAAGGAATCATTTTATTTAAAGAGAACGAGTTGAATAGTTTGCTTTAAAAAAAACCCACACAAAAAGCGCCGTGGCACTTGGTCCTGATTTCTCTTATAAAGGAAAACTTCCCTTTTTCATTTATTATTGAAGTAAATTAAGCTGATTGTCAGGAACGTGTGTGTTGGGTGAAAACGCTGCCATTGAGAGTTGGGATGAGATGAATGAATTTAATTTACCCCTTCAGAATGTTCAGCTGATGAGCAGCACCAGCTCTCGGCTCCCTCCTCCTCCTGGGAGAGCCGTGCCAAGCTCCCTGGGGGATTTTCCATGCTGGGATTTTGTTTCTTCACAGGGGCATCTTGTCCCCTTGCCCTAGGGCCACACAGGGAAAAAGAGGACAAGGAGACGTGTGGGTTTCTTCCCAGCTCCCTCACAGAGTGTTGTGGCTGCCAAATCCTTGCTGGGCTTTTTTTCAGAGCCAAAAAAATGCTCAGAAACTGCTCCAAGCAGGCCAGAGTCGGGTGCTGCTTCCAGATTTCCCTGGGATCCACGGGAAGCAGGGCTGCATCCCAGGTAGAGGGTGAATTGGCAGCCAGGGGGATGCAGGGCTGGGGCTCAGAGCCTCTCTGGGTGCCGGGGTCTCTCGCTGCTCACAGTGACCCCCAGATGTGTTAAAAAGTCTCTTTTCCCAGCCCAGTGCATGAAGAAGGAGCCAGAGCTCTTCATTTCTCAGTCTCAAGGTTGTTTATTGTATCTTATCTATAAAATTCTTTCTCCTGCCTGCCGAGGTCCATCCAGCAGGACAGTTCCAGGCACTCTGCCTGCCCCCAGGGCAGTGTTATGTCTTTATACTAAAAACTACCTGTACAATGTTTACAATTACTTTCCAATACCTATCACCTGTGTTAGACAGTAAACCAATATAAAAGTGCCACCATCACAGCAGAAGATGGAAGAAAGAAGAAGGAGAAAGGCTGGACACACCCCATCTTGATTCCTCCATCTTGCCTCCTGAACCCCCATTCCAGAAACCCCAAAATCTACTTTTCCACCCCATGATAACTTCACTATCATTCTACTTAATTTGCCATGGCTTGCAGATCTTCATCTAAGGTAACTTGCTCCAGGGGTCATAGTCAAACCCACAGGGGCATTTTGGGCTCTGTGCCAGGGTCTCTGAGCCCCCTGGCAGGGTCCTGGCCATCCTGGACAGCCAGAGGGATGCTCTGGGTTCCCACAAGGCAGCAGCACGGGTGTGGGGCTGCACATCCCTGTGGGGTGAGGGAGTTACACTCCAGCAGCACCCAGAGCAGCAGCAGCATGGCCTGGGCATGAGCTGGGGTGGTTTGGGGTGTCACACAGGAGAACACAGGAATACTGGAATTGCAAGGAAAGCTTTGGCTGGAAAAGTGATCCCAGAACAAACACATGGTGACTTTTCACAGGAGAGTGTAGTGCCAGGACCAGGGGAATGGCTTCCCACTGCCAGAGGGCAGGGTTAGATGGGATATTGGGAATAAATTCTTCTCTGTGAGGGTGGAAAGGCCCTGGCACTGGGTTCTGAGTCCAGCTGCTTCTCTGCTACAATGATTTGAGACTCTCAAAGCAGCCTGGTGCAGTGGAAGGTGTCCCTGCCCATGGCAGGGGGTGGAATGGGATAATGGGATGGGC
>WBNP01005281.1:0-14854 GCA_013401095.1 Passerina amoena
AGCCCTGTTAAACCTCCCTGGGAGCTCTGCTGGGCTTTCTCAGGGGGAATTTCACCTGCAGCACACACTGCTGAGCCTGGAGGCAGGCAGGGAGGGACAGCAGCCACGCTGACAGCATGGCAGAAGGTGAGGCACAACCACAAACAGCGTGTTTGGAAATATTGGCTGTTCTCTGTCGCAGACATCTTTTGTGAAAAATCCTTTCTTAGGATCTTTCCTTCTGAGAGCTTCAGTTTCAGGGACAAATGTAGACAATGGTTATCTGCTGCTGTGGAATGCAACAGGTGCACCTGGGACTGGCCCATCTTGGATGTTTATGGTTGATGGCCAATCAAGGACTGAGCTCTCTGGGACAGAGTCAGAGAGCTCCTTGTTATCATTCCTTTCCATTCTGTTCTTAGCTTAGCAGCCTCCTGGAGAAACCTTCTCCTTCCTTTTCTTTTTAATATAATGTAATATATATATATCATAAGATAATAAATCAAACCTTCTCATGGAGTCAACATTTTCGTCTCCCTCTCATCCTGACAACCCTTGTGATCACTGACACAACTTTCCCTGTTCCCCCCTTCCAAGAGGCATTTTCAGGTTTAGGAATCCTGGGACAAAACAAAAGGTAGAAGAAGACAGCAGATGTTGTATATTGAATTTTTCACCACAGCACAATTGCACACCCCCCTCAGGGCAGGCATCCTCTGAACTCCAATTCCTGTGGATGCCAACCAAGCTGAGGCTTTCACCCCTCAGGGGATGAGGTGAAGGGCTCCCCTCCACTCTCACCCAGGTGAAATGTCATTTCAGGAGCCCTCGGATCTGATTTGCACAATATTCCCTAATCTCTCAGTCACCACTCCTCAAGCATCTCATTTTTTAAACAATCTGAATAAATCAGTTCTTGGGAGAGCTCCCTTGATTTCAGTCAAGTCGTACCTTTCAGTCTCAAACTTGTCAACAAGTTCTGAGGAATATTAATAAAATTAATTAAAATTAATGACATTAATTCAAAGAACTTTTCTCTGTTGTGTACTTTACCCTGGTCCTGTTAAGATCTCCAGAAATCAAAGCACCACCAGCACAATAAGTTGGAAAAGCACTCCTACAAACCTGCAGGGAGGAAAACAGACACAGACATTCAGTGATTTGCCTGAGACAGCTGGACAAAACTGTCTCAGGGCTGGGAAATGAAGTGATGCCCCTTGGCTCTCCATACAGTGCTTTCATTTTGGCACCAGTCTAATCTTTCTCAGCTTCAGTAGCCTGGAAAGAACATTTAAGTGCCTGGGGTGGTGTCATCTCCTTTCACTCAGCCCTGCAGCTCCTGACAAGCTCAGAAAACAGAAGTCCCTTCCACAGACAAAGCAAGTTTTTGCTCTCAACAAGGACCCTTGCCTCATTAATAAGTTTTAGTTTCACTGACTTTGAATTCTTTGAATTTTGACTTTTGTCTTGTGGATAAACAAATTAAATCTGTTACCAAACTCATGATGCCAAAACACCAAACTGCTGCATCTTTGAACTTTGGTGGGTAATTTGGTATTTATAGGAAATATCCAGTGTGAAACCCCCATCTATATTAAAAATATCAATATATTTTAGACTCTTGAGATATGAATTGAGAACTGAACTGGTCTTCCCTCCATTTCTTTACCCAGAAACCCTTGGAGAAGTTGTTCAGGAGTACAAGATGGACTGGCTGGGGGAAGGAATCACAGATCACTATCACCTGCCTGTCATCCCTGCTTCCCTAAAGGGCTGTAAACACACACAGCCAGTGCTGCTGATAGCCCACTCTAAATGCAGGAACATGTCCTGCCTTCCTCTCCCCTCACTGATTTGTTTACAGGCATCTCTCACCTGGACAAACACTTCTAACTGAGTGGAAAGAGAGTGGAAATAATATCCAACCTGCCCAGAAAGCTGAAACCAGAGCTCCATTTTCCCTTTCCCCTGCACTATCTCCTCTGAGCCATCACATATCTGCTGTGAATTTGCTTCTATACACCTGCCTGAGCTTTCTCTTATTTTTTTTTTTCTTTTTCTGGAATATTTTGCTGCTTTCAGAATGAGAGGCACAGGGCTGTGCTTTGATCAGATCCCTCTGCTTCTCTTATCTCGTTGTGAACATTAAGGACAGATGCAATGCAAATGCTTTCAAACATCAGCTGCCACTGTTGAGAATACCAAATCAGATGAAAAAAAAACAGCTCTTGCAAGATTTTCACCCCTTTTCTATACCACAGATTCTATACTCATAGATCTGTATCAAGATACTTCAATTTAAAGATAAATCTCCACAATTTCTGCTACAATTATCCCCCCCTTTCCCCAAAATACCAGTTCCCATTACTTCATGCTGTATTTGTGCTTATTTTTAGTGTGCTGAAGTCTCTGCTGTTGAGGCCTTTCAGCCAGGCACAGGAAGATGTTCCCATTTCAGCTTCTCCAACAGCAGGAGCACATCCTTCTGTCCAGCAGGATGCAGGACACAGCTCCCAGGAGGAGCCCATCCCTGCAGCAGGGTGCAGGACAGTGGGTTGGCACAGACTCATTTAATGGAAAATCCTTTTGCTAGGATCTTTTCTCCTGAGAAGCTGGGAAGCTTCAGCTTCCCCATGTTTTGCTGCTTTGGGATGTGATTTGGAGAATTGTTTAGCCAGCATGGGAAATTGTTTTTACCTGATGACCAATGACAGCCACCTGTGTCGAGGCTGTGAGCAGTCACAAGATTTTATTATCATTCTATTCCTTGCTGCCCTTCTGATGAAATCCTTCCTTCTCTTCTTTTAGTCTAGTTTTAATATGTCATTTTCTTTAATACAATGTATATAATAAAATAATAAATCAGCCTTCTGGAACATGGAGTCAAGATTCTCATCTCTTCCCTCATCCTGGGACCCCTGCAAGCACCACCACAGTGGGTCCCAGAAGGAGCCCATCCCTCCAGCAGGACAGAGCTCCCAGAATGAACCCATCCTTTCAGAAGGAGCCCATCCCTCCAGCAGGATGCAGGACACAGCTCCCAGAAGGAGCCCATCCTTCCAGAAGGATCCCATCCTTTCAGAAGGATCCCATCCTTCCAGCAGGATGCAGGACAGTTGGTCCCAGAAGGATCCCATCCTTTCAGAAGGATCCCATCCTTTCAGAAGGAGCCCATCCTTTCAGAAGGAGCCCATCCTTCCAGCAGGATGCAGGACAGTTGGTCCCAGAAGGAGCCCATCCTTTCAGAAGGAGCCCATCCCTCCAGCAGGATGCAGGACACAGATGCCAGAAGGATCCCATCCTTTCAGAAGGGTCCCATCCTTTCAGAAGGATGCAGGACACAGCTCCCAGAAGGATCCCATCCTTCCAGAAGGATCCCATCCTTTCAGAAAGATCCCATCCCTCCAGCAGCATGCAGGACACAGCTCCCAGAAGGATCCCATCCTTTCAGAAGGATGCAGGACAGTTGGTTCCAGAAGGATCCCATCCTTCCAGAAGGATCCCATCCCTCCAGCAGCTCCAGCTCTGTCCCTGTGCCACCACATGATCCTGCAGTGAGTTTTACCTGCCTCTAAAAGAGGAGAGGCACTGAGGGCTCTGCTCTTCCCTCAGTGGGCACCCCCGAGGAGGCTTCTGAGCATTCTCAGCACGTGCAGTGGAACTGAGTTACTTGGAAGCTCAGGAGAGGTGGATTCTGCCTGAAATTGTGGCGTGATTCATTTCCTGGGAGCTCTTTTTCACCACTGGCTTTGCAAAGAGTGAAGAACTTGTGTCCTCAGGGTGAGAGCGAATTTCTCTGCTCCACTGGGACTGAGCCACCCATCCCCACTGCCCCCAGAGGTGCAGGGGGGCTTCCAGGGAGCATCAGGCACTGCCTGGGCATGCAACCATCACCTTCTGGGCTCTATTTGTCACACCCAGCTTAACAAGGCACCTGAGGACAAGTGAAGTCAACTGAAGGAACCCACCCTTCCCTTTTAGAGCATCCAGCAAAGAATTCACACCTTCCTGCAGTGCTGAACATGATCCTGCACACAGGTGTTGCAGCAAGGTAGGAAAATCAGAAAGGCTTCATAAAATCAAGCCTGCTCTCCTAAAATCAGTGTCAGGCCTTGTCAAGCTGGCACTGTGCTGGTTCCCATGTGGAAGCAATCCTGGTGTGAGCAGTTCATTAACATAACAATCTATTGTTATTGTTGTCCTGGCTAAAAAACAACTGACACCTGTATAAACTGGTTTTACACCTGAGATAGAAAAATGAAAACTATCTCTCACAAACAACTTTACCTGCAGGTGCACACTGAGAGTTTGAGCAACCAATCCAGAATAACAATTTGTTACTGACCAATAAAGTGATTGGCAAGAAAGCTCCTGACCAACTGGAGTCCCACACCAGGTCTGTGAAACTGTATTAAAGGAGTTTTGTGAATAAAGAATGGGCTTTTTCCACCATGAAGAAAATGGAGTCTGTGTGATTTATTCTCATACAGACACAGGATAAAGACCTGTTTTTCCAAAGGAGTAATTGAGGTAAAATGAAAAGCCATGCTCCTTGCCTGAGTTTGTCACTGCCTGTGCATGTCACCCCAGGCAGGGCCCCTCATTTCCCTCAGCTGGGTTTGCACCTCAAGTGCTTCCCAGAAGTGAAAGCAATAAGAGGAAATAGCAGTGCCCAGAGCAAAATTAATGTCTGCAGCCAAGGCTGAATCCCAGGAAAGAGGCGGGATCACCACCAGGCATCCCTTACAGGTGCATTGTTTTAGAGGCAAAGGCTACAATGCATCTTATTCCACCTGGCAGGTACCACAGACCCTTATGAAGCTACCCGGGGCTCCAGCACAGCACTCTCCTGTAATTATGCAAATTACCCTGGTTCCACCCCCTGGATATATTTGCACAAATGACCCTGACTTTTCAGGAACACTCCTCTTTTTCAAGTGTAATTTCACATGCACAATATACTGTGGATTGCAGAGCAGCACTTTAGGCATCTAAATATCAGGCTGCACCTACAAATTGTTTAGACAGACATTTTAATACTGCAATTTGTTAGTGCAATTACTTAAGTGGGGAAGGCTGTGTGCAAGGAGGCAGTAAATAATTAAGACCACCAAAGTGGAGCCTAGGGCACCATTTAAAAAATCTTTTATCTAATACCTAAATTTGGCAAGCAGAGGGGAAAAAAGATGCTTGAGGAGAGCACGCAGAGCCAATCAGCACACAATCTAATTTCACTCATTGCTGGAGATTATTTTTGAATGCTCTGATTCTAAAGTTATCAAAATTGGGCTATTGTAAGCAGATGATGCTGCTTGGCTTTTCCAGAGCCTCATCGAGGCTTTAAAAACACAGATGGCTGTTCTGCAATTAAAAAAAAAAAAGAATCTACCTGCAGTGGTGCATTTACAGCAGAATAATCAGGCTGTAACAAGAGCAGGAAAAAGCCATATATTCAATATGGGAATGTTCCACCCATGGACTCCAGTGCTGGCAGGATAAACAGGTGCTGTGATGAAAATATAAAGCCTCATTAATGCATCATTTAATAAAACGCCCCATTTTCTTATATCCCAGGTCTTGTTGCATCTTCCATAAAGATGGAAATTTTCTCATCTCAACTCTGCAATGAGATCCATCTCCAATCTCACAAATGGGTCTGACTACAGTGGTTGACACATAAAATACCACACAAAAGAAACACTAAAAACCTTCATGTGTGTGATTAAGGCTACTCAGAATGCTCCATCTACAGCCCTGAAAATCAAAAGTTTCTCTTTGATTGAAAATGTTGCTCCAGCACCATTTGAACTCGACGATGTTTTAGGAAAACCAAGAGACAGAAAGCCTTCAACAACCCCCTCTTGCAGAAAACCCATTAAACACAACAAATTTCACAATGTCAAATAATGTCAAATCAGGCTTGCAGCTTTATTTTTATTTTTTATTTTCTTGCAGGCTCAGTATTTGAAGAGGGGAAAGTGTCCAAGCCAGCAGAGCATGGTAGGAGAAACCTCACAGAATCAATGCAGGAGAAATCCTGGAGCCAAAGAAAACGAGAGGCAGCGGGGTGGAGATAAATCCTCTGCTTGCAAAGTCATTTCTTTGTGGCCAGCAGAGAAATCCCTGCAGAGGCAGCCAGACAGCAAAGCTCGGTGTGCTCTAGCAAGAGGATAAAGCAGGGCAGTGTGGTCTGTGCCTGTGGATTGTTCTGGAACAGGATCCCAGCCCTGGACATGAAGAGAAAATGATGCTGGCTTGTTTCTGGGAACAGCTGGTCTACCCCACAAAAGGGAATGGCAGCTGGAAAACCTTATTTCATCCTCCCTTCCTGAAATAAGCTGCTGAGTTGCTTCTGGATTTCTGAATTCTTTCTGAATTGCTTCTGGATTTCTGAATTCTTTCTGAGTTGCTTCTGGATTTCTGAATTCTTTCTGAATTCTTTCTGAATTGCTTCTGGATTTCTCACCCTGTAGAGCTGAAGGACTCAGGGTGTTGAGATGCCAACATCCCCAAGGATTTCAGGTCTTTAAATGCTCTCAGGAAGTCTGCACCTTCTGCAGTTTCCACAAAAACTTTGTCTCAGGGTGATCAGAACCTTCTGTAAGTTCATTCAGATTTCACAAGGCTTGGATTTAATTGTCTGGTAGAACATTCGGACTTAAATCCTGCTTCCTGTGGAGCTGCAATACCTGAGCAGGATTTGCTTTTCAGTCACCTCTTGCTTTGTCTTTCTACTTTCCCTTGGTAGGCTGGGCTCAGCACAGCCCTGATGCATGACAAAATTGGAATTCTGTAAATTCTCACTGTCCTCAGGTCTTTTTTCTCACCAAAACCAGAAGCAAATTTCCCCTGACTTCATGCAGGAGCTTCACAAAAGAGAGTTTCAAACTCAGGGAAAGGCAGGAATGACCAAAGTGAGGAAATTGGAATATTCCAGAGATAAGTTCAAAACACAGAGCAATAGCAGGCACCAATTTGCCAAGACAGTGTAGCATTCCTCTGCAGAGCTAACAGCAGTAGAAACATGTCATATCTGCTTAAAAATGCTCTTTATCTTGTTATCCACAGGAACTGTTCCTTCATGAGCCTCCATAAATCTGTCAGCTCCGCTGCCCTGTGCAGATGGGCTGGTCCCTGATAACAAAAGGCAGCACAGAATCCATCCCAGCATGGTTTGGGTGGGAAGGGACCCTAAAAACCATCTCACTCCAACCCCTGCCATGGGCAGGGACATCTCCCACCAGCCCAGGCTGGTTTTCTTCCCCCTGCCCAGCTGCCTCCTTTTGCAGAAGTGTTAACAGAGAATCTCTCTGGGGCCACTGTAACTTTATCAATAACCTGAAAATAGCTAATAAATCCAAAATAGAGGAACAAAGAGACAGTGGATTCGTAAACCTTGTTTCCTTACTAAACCAAAAGGAAAGAGATAACTTGTTGTATTAGATAATGAAATGACACCAGAACATGAGGATTTCACCTGTTGATGATAATGATTGATGATAACCTGTAGTTTAAGAAGTGCCTTTCCTCAATTTCCTTGAGGGAGTTTGTTATCATTGCTCAAAGTTATAATGTTAAGCTGTGGTGTCCCAATAATTTCTTAGAGAGCAGCTTCTAATTAAATGAGCTGAAAATCCTTCATTGAAAGGAGGATAAATAGAGGGATCAAAAAGAAGAAATCTTTTGTTTAAACAGAGATCACAATCATCCAGCAGGTACAGCAGAAATATTCAGGCACTTGTTACAGCTGGGCACAGATTTGTTTGAAGTCATGTTCACAGCTCCCTCTAGGAAAAGAAAATTTCCCTTCTGTTAACTCCTTGTGTGCTGCACCCATGTAAATAAACAGGGATTGATGTTTTAAACCCCATTTCATTAGAAAAATTCTGCAGATTTCTAAAGACAAGCACGCTATTAATTACAACATCCTCATACCCTAACAATTAATTAGGAATCAGTGAAATCCCTCTGTATTATCAGGGGTGAGAAAAGCCAGACTGTTACCATTTGCAAATTATTAAGAGATCTTGAAATGAGATCTGGAGTGTTTCTGCATTCCTGCAAGTTTTTCCAGACAAATCCCCAGCCACCCTGTGATGGATGAAGCTCCCAGGAACATCAGCAGTGCTGCTCCTCTGTCACACTCCCCCCAGGTTGTCAGGTTTTGTGCACTGTGCCTGTCATGTTTCCCCATTCCAATGCTCCATTCCCTTTCATCCTCCCATCTCCAGGTAAAAATAAACATGTACCACTCACATCAGCTTTTCTTGCAGCAGGTGTCCTTGGAATGCCAGCACCTACTCGCAGTAGCAATGAAAATATCTTCAGGCAGTTTGTGGAGCTTTTTTTTTCCCTCTTGTTTTTGTGTGGGGTCTCTTTTAGTTCCCTTTTTAGCATCATTTGTTTCAGGGTTATCTCCTTGCCCTCAAAATAAGTCAGGAATTCTGTGCACTGAAGTTAACAAATGTTAATGCTGATGAACCAGGACAGATCCCTGCACAGCTTTGCCACTTGATCCCTTCATTTCCTTAAGGAAAAAAAACCAAAAAAAGGGTCACATTTAATCCAACCCAAACCCTTTCATGGGCTCTGGTGTGTCTGCAAATGGGATCACATCATGAGAGAGCCCCGGGGATCCTGTGCCATGGCAGGGGCAAAACAAGAGCAGGAGGGGAAGGGCACACAGCCCAGAGAGACAGAATGTGCTGCAAGGAGGAGGGAACCAGACCAGGCAGCAGTTTTAGGGTCCCTGTGGATATTTCTGGGCAATTCTCTGTCGCCAGACAGCCCATGGATATCCCAGCTGGTGAGAATTGCTTCTTAGAGCCCCGAAAATGCTCCTCACCAAGGGCTCTGCAGGGACTCTGTGCGCTGGAAAGGAAGAGAGGGGCAAGGATGGGCTGTGCAAAACTTTGGGGAAAGCTGCAGTTCCCCTTCAGTGGGAAACATTCCAAGTTTTCAGCTAGAACAAAGGATTTTTCCTCAAAAACAAGGCAAGCTGACACAGACTTTGAGTCAGTGTGTGACATTTCTTGGCAAATTTCAGCTTGGAGATGATTTGTACATTTGAACTGAAGTGTTTGGAGATGAGGGGAAGGCAGGGAAGTGTCATTACCTGGAAAACCTTTCATGTGGGCACCAGCACAAAGATGGGACCCACAACCACATCAATTCTTGCTCAAATACAGTCTTTGATAATGGACATTAACAGCAAATAAAGCAAAACCAACAGGGAACAATGCCCCCATTGCTTGCATTTCCCTGAAGTTTATCCTTTTGTGCCAAAGATTTCAAATCATGCTGAAAGCTGATTTTACTTTAAATATAATCATGGAGAATGAGAAATAATATTCTCAAATTGCAATTATGAAGGAAAATATGTAACATTTGAGGTGCTTCATTTAGAGAACACTCCAGGTTAATTATATGAGTTTTCTAATGAAGATATTTTCATGAATACTTAGGATTGTTGCATTTGTCTCATTTGGTAAGGAATAGATTGATACACAGATGATTTCAGCATCTCATTAAAAGAGCTGCAGAATAAATGCTGAAACTCATTCAAGTGAATTGAGAACGCTAGTTCCCATTATGCCGCTCCCCAAGTTTAATTAATAAGTTGTATTGTTACAATTAATCATAGTCAGATGGTTATGAAAAGTGAGTTTTTATGATCCCAGTGCTTTCTGAATGCACACCCTGTGGTGCATCACTCAGGTCCATGTGCTGAAAGCCCAGCAATATTGACAAGAACACCTCAGGTCCCGGCATGGCTGTGGAGCTCTTTCTGCTGAATTGATGCTGAACTGCTTTGTTTGGGTGCCCACTTCAGTGATGTCATGTGCAGTGGGAAGGAAACCAGGCAGGACTGGGGGCTCAGGCTCACCTCCTGCCACAGACAGCAATAAATTGGAGGATTCAGGGGTAGAAGAATGGGATGAGGTTTGTGTTGTGTTGTTTGCAGAGCTCCCTCAGCAGTGGTGCTGCTCAAGGGGACAGTGACAGGGATGTGCAGGGATGTGGAGAGGGGGAAACACTCAGCAGCACCTCTGAGCCTTCACAGGGCAATTCCAACGCCAGGAATTCCAATTAACCAGCTCAGAGTGCTCCCAGGGAGCAGGAAACTTGTGTGGAGAAGATTTGCTGAGGGAAACCAGGAGCTGTCCCCAGCTGGGGAGCCTTCCCTGCTGTTCTCTGCAGGGGAAGGAGGGAACATCCTCCTGTCCAACCCACGCAGGCACATCCAGCACTGCTGCCAAGGACTTCTGTGTTACTTTTGTGCTGAGATTGAGATGGGAACAGGCCAGAGGCAGGATTGTAGAGAAGATAAAGAAGGTTTTTCTCGCAGACATCTTTTCATGAAAAATCTTTTCCTTAGGATTTTTCTTCCTGAGAAGCTGAGAGGCCTCAGGAACAAAATGCAAACAATGGTTATCTGCTGCTGTGGAATGCAACAGGTGCATCTGGGATTGGTCTCATGTGGTTGTTTCTAATTAATGGCCAATCACAGTCAGCTGGCTCAGACTCTCTGTCCGAGCCACAAACCTTTGTTATCATTCCTTTCTATTCTATTCTTAGCCAGCCTTCTGATGAAACCTTTTCTTCTATTCTTTTAGTATACTTTTAATGTAATATAGATCATAAAATAATAAATCAAGCCTTCTGAAACACGGAGTCAACATTCTCATCTCTTCCCTCATCCTGGATCCCCTGTGAACACCATCACAGGTTTTATTCAAAGGAACTCTGTGGTTTTTATAGAGTGATACAATAGGTTTTATTCAACTGGCTAACTAACAAAAACCTCTTCACACACTGTCCTTGAGAGGAACAGAAAGATGAAGCAGAAAAACACCACTTGCAAATTGTTTATACTTAACAAGTTATCACATCTTTCCAACTCTAAAATTCCTCACAAAACTCTTGCTGTTTCTCTCTCTCCGTCCCACGGCATCCACACTTCTGCTCCCTAAAACCCAGCTCTTCTCAGCCTTTCTCACCTGCCCAGCTTCTCCCCTGGCTTAAATTTATGTCACAGCCCTGAGAGTGGTGGAAAAGCAGCTTACCCTGACAGGCAGCACCTTCCCTGGGCTGCAGGAGCACAGGTCTTGCTGTCACTCTCAATTGAGGGCTTCTTTCTTAGCTGTAAAACAAGTGACCTTGCTCTGACCTGCTAAAAAAGCATTTGCTTTTCTGCTTTACCCGGTCATTCTGCAGCTTTCTAACCCTCCGTGCTTTATGGGGTATTAAAAGGAAATCTGCTTTAGACACTGCATCTGAAATTTTAAGATCTTTTTGCTGGTAATAAATCAAGGGCCTGATCTAAAAGCCAGTGATGTCAATAGGAAGAATCCCATTTTTCCATTTCAGTGGGCTTTAGATCATAATTTTGGTTTCCCAGCAGGTTTTCAATCCTTTCCCTGTGCACTTTTGTCACAGTTCTGCATCACTGAGGGACTTGCATTCTGAGGAAAGACCATTATCACAATCAGAAGTAAAAGTCTGTTGTTTTCTTTCTTCCAAGAGTTGAAACTCCCTGAGAAATACAATTGAGAGGGATTTTTTCAGATCCCCTTCCTCTTTTATTCCAAATTACAGTTACGATATTAAATAACACCAAGCTGCAGGCTCTTCTCAGAAGATCAAAGACAATTTTCTTTCATTGGTTGTGTTCAAAGTGTTTTAATTTTGCACAAACCTTTACCTGCAAAAAAAACCCCCACCGAGGTTTAATTTTTTCACCAGGGTGATGCCAGGTTTTCTAATAATGCTCCTTGAACTGATATAGCTTTTTCCTCATTTCAAAAGTGCCCTGATTTGGGAGCTTCTGCTCCTGTGATTCCTCGAAGGCTGAGCTGCTAACAATGTGTTGTTTTGGCAATTTGTTGTTTGCTATTTATTTCAGAGTGGACTTGGAATTGCAGAGATGACTTGAATAACCAAGCTGAAGTTATCCTCTGATCATGATTTCTGTTTGAAGTTTAGGCCAAATTAAATTTAACACCACTGTGATTTATTTCTGGGTGCTTTTGTGCCAGATGTGCTCATATTATTTCTACTAAATTATTTGGTAATTAAAAATATATCTACTTTTAATAAAGTAAAATATTACGGGTAACTTTTCATCGTGGTCAGAAATGACTGGATAAATATATAAATATCATTCATTTTTGCCTCAAAACCGACTAATGAAAAAGAAATGCAATCTACAGAAGAGCTGTTGATTTCATAATTGTGAAATAAAAAAGTTACATGGGAAAAATGTTGATTCTTCTAAGCAAAACTTTAAAGAGGAGGAAGAGAAGGAAAAATCCCTCCCACTCCTCTCCCTGCATTGCTTATGCAGCCTTTTAAAAAGGAATGTTTCCTTTAAAGCTGCTCATTTCTAATTTAAGTTTCCATGATCAGATTTGCTCCTTGAACACACCTGGGTGTGCCTGGTCAAGCAAGAACATTTTAGGTAACTCAAAAATACCCCAAAGATCTGCCTGTGAGAGAAGTGCTTGGCTCAAGCATCCCAACCAGGATTTTCAGTTTCAGTGCTCATTCACAGGAGATTTGGGATGGAACATTAAGTCGGGGGCTGAGGAGGCAGAAGACAACACTCACAAACAACTAAAAATCAAAAATCCTAAAAGCACAAGGCAGGATCAATAACCTCTTGTGAGAGGTGCCTTTTAAGATAAATATTCTACAGAAAACACATGAAACTCACGTTTGCTTAGGCACACTTTCAGATACACAAAACAGAAACACTTGGGCAACATCCCAAGCCTGCTGTAAATATTTTTTCACCCACAGGAAGGGAACTTGACCCCTGAAATCCTGATGGTGCTGCCTCGTGGCAGAAATGTTGTTTCTTCTCCCCAGTAAGCAATCGCAGCTCTGACTGGTCCTTTACAACCATTTCTCCATTCACAGAGGTGTTGGTGACCTGGGCTGCACAGAGGAGCTCCAGAAACTCCATCAAGGGCAGGAAGCAGCACCTTGGTCCTCCCCAAACCATAAAAACCTGAGGATTTACTCCTACAGCAGCCCCTGCAGGTCATTAATGCAGAAATGCATTCCAAACCATCAGTCCACGAGAGGAGACCTCCATTTCTGGGAAGGTCCATTAAAAGAAAATAATAAAAAGTGATAGTTTTGTGATGGCTTCTCCACGTTAATTGGCTGATGTGGGAAAGGATGTGCCATCAAACCACATCACAGCACGATGATTTCTTAATTAAACAATAAATTAACAGTCTGGGGATCAATACTCAATTCCATTTGAAAATGCCAGATGGGTGCAAATTTGGAAAAGGTCACCCACGTCGTAGATTAGCTCTCCTGGAATAACCAGCAAGGGATGATGCAGTGTAGCCTCTTAATTTGGAGCACATTTTGAAAAATGTGAGTAATTACTTATTTTCAGCGTGAGGAAATTAATACAAAGATTATTGAAAGGCTGCAAATTTCACAACAGCTTGAAAAATGGGAACTGAGTGGTGCAAGACTGATGCTAAATTTAAAGGGAAAATTTACAGCTGGGTGGGCAGGGGTGGGAGAGGAGTGAGGGGTGTGCACTTTTGTTCTCCTCCCCTTTAGAACCATCCATGCAATTTCAAGCCCTGCAGAACTTCTTCCTTCCAGAATGAACAGCCAAAAGCCAAGCTTGTCTATTTGAGCAAAAGAATAACTGTGTAGGAAAATGGCAGGGAGGAGGCAGAGTGAAATTCTAAATAAACATCACCCACAGGCACACAAGTGGTCAGGCTGCCTGATTTTTATAAATATGGAGATGGAGAATGCAATTCTCTGTCTGATACATTGTATTTTACCACATACATCAAATTACAAGGGAGACCCAGACCATCCACCCCAAGTTCCCAAGGCTGGATTCTCTTGGAAGAGAGGGAGGTTCTTGTATCAGATATTTCTGAGCTTAACTCCGGGCTCTTCTCCCTATTTATCACATTAAAAGATTAATTTCTCTAAGCTTCTAACATCTATCACTAAAATTAGGCAGCACTAATCTCTGCCTTTCCCCATGCTCTCAACTTTTCCCTGCCAAGGTCTCATATCCCTTAATCCTCGTGGATTACAGAGGAGAAAGAGAACTTTTCATGCCTCTGAAAAGCTCCATAGCAGAACTGACAGAAGAAGAGATCACTAATTATTATAAGCAGCTGCATTAATTAATGGGACCCTGTGGCATTCACATTCTCTGAAAAAAAAATCCCTTCACCCAGGGTTTTTCTCCTGGGAAGCTGAGACGCCTCAGAGAAAAAGGAAAACAATAATTATCTGATTTGCTTCTCCTGTGTTCTGCTCCTTTGGAATGTGGTTGGAGATTGTTTATTCAACAGGTGATTGTTTGAGTGGTTTCATGTGAATTGTTTTCACTTAATGACCAATCACAGCCAGCTGTGTTGGGAACTTTGGAAAAGGCCACAAGTTTTTAATTAGTACCTTGTTAAGCCTTCTGAAAGGATCCTTTCTCTATTCTTTAGGATAGTTTTAGTATAGTATTCTTTAATATCATATCAATCAATCATATCATATAATATGTAATATATAATATATAATATATAATATATAATATATAATATATAATATATCATATATCATATATCATATATCATATATCATATATCATATATCATATATCATATATTATAATATCTCATATAATATCTCATATCTCATATCTATCCCATATAATATAATATAATATAATATAATATAATATAATATAATATAATATAATATAATATAATATAATATAATATAATATAATATAATATAATATCTCATATCATATATCATATCATAATAAATTAGCCTTTTAAGGACATGGAGTCAGATTCTCAATTCCTCCTTCGTCCTGGGGACC
>WBNP01005281.1:14954-35771 GCA_013401095.1 Passerina amoena
ATAAATTAGCCTTTTAAGAACATGGAGTCAGATTCTCAATTCCTCCTCCGTCCTGGGGACCCTGAAAATACCACAAAGAGGTTACAGCACACTACTTTCTTTCTATTACTAATTTTTTCTACTATTGCTGGCACCTTTTTAGCTGAAAATGAAAATAGCCAACACAAAGAGGTGCAATTCAGCCAGGAGGGAGTGTCAGGAGGCACCACAGCCATCAATTGCTTTCATTTAAGCGCCCTCAGAAAGCTCCAGAATTGCTCAAGACAAGGCAGTTTCTCTGCTGCTCCAATTTTCTGCTTGGAAAATGGGTTCTAGGTGATATCAGCAGCATCTGGTTTATCTAAATCCTAAAACTGTGCGTATATCTATATATCTATATATCTAGATATAAAATAACCGGTGTGTTAAATTAGGGAGGACTTTCTGCTGAAACGGTGGAATTTTTGCCCTGCCACACCCTGGCTGCTATCACAGTAATGCCATTATGTCTATTGGCCTTTCATCCTTTTTTTCCCTTAAAATGGATCCATTTTTAAACCCATTTCATGACACACCACTCTAATGTGTCGTTTCTACCCTTCCCACTTGAGTTTCGGGCTTTGTCCAAGACTCCAAAACTCCACCATAATCTCTTCAACCCTCAAGCAAAGCAAAATAATCCCATCTCCCTTACACAGGAGCAACCATTTAACTATGAAATGTAAATAATTCCCAGGGTTGGAGAAACAGGAGGGAAATTTCCTCACACAAATTTTCTTATTTAACAACTTACAAAATGGAGTTGTCCCCAGTGCCAATGAGCACTAAAAATTCTGGCTGCAGCTCAGCAGGAGGGACAGCACACACTTAAATCCTGCTGATCAATATGGGACTTATGTGCTTTGTCACACCAAGATCTATGCAAATATAAATAAGTTATTGGTACCTCCCCATGCTTCACAGAAAAGAAAATGCAATTCCAACCTACAGACAAGCACAAAAGTAAGAACTACACAGCCAGCCCTGGAATAGGTGTGGAATTATTCATATGAGACAATATTTTGTGGGTTGGTGTGGGTTTATTTTGTGCTGTGGCAACTGCAGGGCAACAAATATTCTTAGAGCTTTGTCTGCTTTATCCTTGGGGAGCAGTGGAGGCCCCAAATGATCTCAATTAAACCAGCACCAGTTCAGGAAAACCCAAATTCATCCAGGCTGTCAGTGGAGATGGCATTAAGTCATTAAGTCATACACAGGTAATGCATTAATAAAACAGGTCATAATTAATAAAATTTCAGAACAATTTTCACCAAAAAAAGTTGCCAAATTCATTCTTAAACCACAGTTTTAACTGCAGGCAGAAAATCAAGCTGAAAAAAAAATCAAGAAAATCAGTTCAAGGTGATTCCAGCATGGCTTGAGAAGCCCCTCAAGTGCAAAGGTGCTGATAAAACCAATCCTTCTGTTATTCTGCAAACCCCTCAGAGCACTTTGGGCAGCATTTGTTTACCTATAATATATTTTTGCTTTCAGTCCCAATCCTTCTTCCCTGTCACAGACACTGAGCTGTGGAAATCCAAGCCTGGCAAAGATCATTGTACAGAAATATCAGATTTATCCCCACGTTATTTATATATATATATTTATATATATATATTTATATCCAGGCTGGGCCCCAGTTCTGTGTTATGATTCTAATACAGGCAGAAAATGCCTTTACTATAAAGCAACTTGAATGGTCTTTAAAAACCTTTAAAATCAAGTCAGACTATTGGCTGGAAAGGTTTCATTATTGCTCCTTCACAGAGAAATACTGCAATGCTTTTATTGCTTTTCCAACAGCTGAGGAAGATCCTGCCCCCTCTGCACTTCCTGGCTTTTCAGATTTTATGAGGCATTTCATGATGTGAATTATGGGGAGTAAGTCTGACCTTGTTGCAATTTAAATTGACCAGTCATGGGTCAACATTTGCAAAAAAATGCTGAGCATCTGAAGTTTATATAAATTTTTGAAGCGAGTTATAAAATAATAAAATTAGTCAAGAACAGCTGCATTTTTTAATTCCACTTGAAAGAAAGATGAAGTGGGAAAGATACCAGGATTGATGCAGCTGAACTTAATAAAATTTTAATTTTTTCTCTCTACCTGCATCACCTCTTGTTTAACTTTGAATGAATTGCTAAGTTCATGCAAAATACCCTCTCTAAAAGTGCTCAAAGATTATTAAAGGAGGGGAAAATCAGCAAATTGGGAATTGTTCTGTACAATACCCCCCAAACCAATGTCAATTAATTATCAAAAGTCAACTATGGTCCAGAAGTTGTTTTGACTGACCTCTGACATTTTGGATTAAATCCCATTAATTCATTTATTTCTCTACCTGTATGAGAGGCTGTATCTGCCACATCTTTAAAAATGGGGGTTACTCCAATGAAAGGTTCCAAGAACATTTCAAATAATGAATTTTCCTTCCACTGGCCCCACTCACAGCCCTTTTGTCAGTTCCTTCTCTGGACCAGAAAACACCTCCCTTGGCAGAATGAAGGAATGAATTTATTTCCTTTTTCAATACACCCTCATGAATTGATTCAGCAGGATCTGTTGGACAATATCAATGATATCAATTGCCAAACCTGGATCAGTGGCCACCCAATAAAACCCTGCCTGAAGCAATTAGTGCTCCCAAACTCGTTATAGAACCCAGAGCAGAGCAGGTAAACTCTCCACAGAGCCATCAGCCACACAAGTACATCCCAAAAAAAAAAGAATTTTCCCTCTTTATTCCCTCTGGCAGGGATGGGATGTGATCCTGGCTCCCAAAAGACAAATCCTCAGGACAGGAAGGGCCAAACGTTACCCTGAGTGCTCTTGGATTTCCACCTTAGATAAGTGAAAAACCCACAGGGACATTGATCACATTGAACTATCACCCAGGGCAGCTTTAATAGCAAAGGGAATTATTCTCACAACACATGGCATCATTATTTCTCCTGGGTTTTATGAATGTTGAAGTGAAGCACAAGGCCAGGGCAGGTTTTGTCTCTGATTTCAGTCTAACTTTTCTCTGATTTCAGTCTAACTTTTCTCTGATTTCTGTCTAATCCCTGTCCCAAACAATCCCAGCCCTTCCACTCTCTACTGTCCCTCTGTCAAATTCAGCTTTCAAAGGTTTTCATGCAACACCAACTCAAAAAATGTGATAAACCTTCCATTTCTAAAAGCCCCAGGTATTTGTTCTCAGTACAGCGAGGAAGGATCTTCATTTCACAGGAGACAGAATATTCATAAAGCACTGCAATAATATTTATAAAGCACTGCAATAATACAGAAAATCAGATTTCTAAAATGCTGTTTCAGATTTCCAAAATGCTGTTGACAGTGATATTTCCAGTATTGCAGGAAACCACGACTTCCAGGATTATACTCAGATCACCAAACAATATCTTTGCATGGAAAGTGAAATAATTCAGAATTAATGAATGAATTAATTAATGCTATGTATTAACAACATGTCTGTGATTGGCACCGAGGTGATTTTTTTGCAGCTGTTGCTTTTACCAGGAAAATTATTCAAATACTCCTCAGAAAAGTGGCCCACAAGAGGCAAGCCCTGTAAATAAATAAATGCTGCTCCTCCAGGTAATGCAGCAAATTAATGCTCAAAGCTCTGTGATGCCACCATCCCTACAGAAGTTTTCCTCTGAACTTCATTTTAATGTGCATAGCAGAAGGTTAACTACAGAAAAATGCCTGCTTAAAATAAAAAGCAATTATTAGGACAACAGCACAGATCTGTAGGTTGTTTCTACTTAAATAAAATGGTGAGGGGTTTTTTTATTAAAGTGTAAAAGCCCTGGAAAACCCTGGGGAGCCAAATGCAGGAAATGTTTGATCATTTTTCAATCCAGAACTTGTTTAATCTGATTATTGCACTGAATCCCAGCGGGTGGGCAGGCATTGAGCAACCTTGAGCAAGATTGTGAAATTACCTCCGAACTTTCTAATCACCAAAACAGGAAAGAAAAATGCTGCAGAGCCAGGTGCCCCTGTTAGCAGGGAGGGTTTTCCTGGGGAAGGATTTCTGTGCTTTCATCCACAGCCTGACTCTGCCACTGATTGGAAGCTGAGCTGACTCCCACAAACTCTTTTTTTTTGGCTCCCCAAGCAGTGAGGGAGGAAGGTTTTTATCAAATACCCTGCAGGAGGATGTTTAGGCCGGGCTGTTCTGCCTTGAGCCTGCACGGATGTGGAGAGCACACATTGATTTATTTATTTATCCCCAGCTCTGAGCCTTGGCCACGTTTGCTGCTTCTCAGGGCAGGTTAGCTCTTATCCCTGCAACACCCACGGAGAGGTTTAGGGGCAGATAAAAGTGAGTAAATGGGCACTTCCCAGCCTCTACGAGTCTGTAGGGGTGATCTAGTGGGTCACATTTGGGAGTTCTGCCAAATAAATACAAAGGGGTCAGAGCAGGGGATTCACAACTGAGCTCTTCAGCTGCTGTGAACAAACAGCTTGGAAAAGTGACTGATATGCAACTGGTCCAGGATTAAAAACATTCCTTCGTCTTCTTCATTATAATTCTGGGGTGAAAAAACCCCAAAAAATAGCTAAGTCGAGCCTTTGTCCATACTGAGTTTCCATCCACTCCTCCTCCCTCCACTATCAGATTTGATGTTGATTTAATGCAGCAACCTCCATTTCATCCAAAAAAACGTGGCAGAACCAGTCCCTTCACAGCTGTGAAACAACAAATAAAGGATATCAAAGAGAAAAACCTCTAGTGTGGTTCCTGTCTGTGAAAATAACTCGGGATTGAACACCCACTGAATGAAAACTTGCTCCAGGCAAAAATCCAAACCAAATAAATACAGGTGGGATGTTGTCTACAGGGTGAGCATTTAGAGCAACTCATTAATCTGGGGATCAGCCCAGACATTAATTGTAAACGGCACAGAAGAAACTTCATGAAACAAAGGGAAATATGTGAGGAGTACATCTGTGACGAGAGCAGCCCTGAAAGCAGCTCAGTGAGGCTGGAGGCTGATGGAAGTCACTCCTCACTTGGGGAAAAGCCAACTTTTCACTTTAAAAAGCCAAGATCCTCCTCTGAGATAAGAAAACAGTTTTCTTATTCCCCTTCCCAGGCATTGAATGGGGTCTCTGAAGTGCTCTGAGTTCAGTGAGCTGCACTTTATCTCCCCAAACACTGTGCAAATTTCTTTTTAAAACCCTCTCAGAAGTTTATTTGATAAGACAGAAAATAGCAGCCACTTGCACTATGACACAGATATTTTCATCCTGTAGAGGCTGATGAGCAAGCCCTTGTTTTCACTGTGCACACATCCCTATTTTGCTTGTCTGTTTATTTATTTGTATATCCTCCAAAAAGAAAAAGGACATGTTGGAGTTGATGATCGTGGAGGTCTTTTCAAACACTAATTATTCTGTGATTATGTGTCTTAAATAAACGTTATTTTAGCTGCATTAGTTGATTCTTCTCAAATTCACCTTTTGCAGTGACTTTACAGAGTTTAGCTCAAAATACACTTTGGTGCTATTTGATTTTTTATAACATCCTCACCAGCCTTTCTGAATTTAAGTCAAGCTCCTCAAAAAGTGGCAAAGCTTAAAGCTTTCCACTCTTTTTAAGAGACCTCACAACCCAAATCACATCACAGGAAGAAGTGCTGCATTCATGGAGAACTGGGAAAAAGGATTCTTGTGTTCAGGTGATGGAGTCAAACATTTCCCTGTGTTTGGAAATAAACTGATAGTGAGGCATCACATCCCTCAGCTCCTGAATGATAATGCCAGGAGAAAGTGGTTACAAATGAGTCCTCCAGCTCTGAATCAGCAGCAGGAGAAGCACTAACCTGGCAATGAACTCTGGTATTTAGGGGTAATTGTTTGGTGAAAAAAAATCAAAGCAAATTTGCATCGATCGTGGGGGCTGTGTGGGGAACACAATTCATTCCAGGAGATAACAGCAAGAAGCTGCAAAGGAGAATTTTAGTCTGCTCCAGTGGAAAAAGAACAAATAACTATAAATAGTCGAGTAGTGTAGGAAGCAATTTGCAAATGCCTTTATGATAAAATGTTGCAAATTAATTCTTTCCATACTTACTTTTGTAATGTCTGTTTAAATATTTTCTAATAGATAGTGGTTTGACTGAAAACATTTATGAACTCTGAAGCTGAAAGAATGGTATTTAATTTAAATACATTTTAAAAATGAGCTTTTTAACTTTCAGTTTTCTTTGAAAAGACTCAGTAAGCCAAAATGTAAAATGAAGACCTTTTGAACTCAGTTACCAATCACACAGAAATGTCTGGATTTGGCCAAAATTCATACACTGGGATTTATCTACAAATGTTGTCAATTAATGAGAAATATCAATTAACACTTTCACATTTCCCCCTCCTTATGGATGAGAACATGGCAGACTTGAGAGATAAATGACTAAATTCATAATTATTTTATTAAGCATGATGATCTTTACTCATTTTGCTCTAAAACAGGTAAAGTCCTCAAGGTCCTTAAACAGAAAACATTGGATAAGCCTCTCAGTGATTGGAGAAAAACTCCTCTGAGCTGCAGCAGGAATAGAGCCAAGGAGGCAATTTATGGAATTACAGCAGCTTGACCTGTAATGCCCATGGCCACACTGCTCCCATGAGCTGGGAATGATTCCTAATTCCAAAGGCAGCACTGAGGTTCCCACAATCCATTTCCCTGCTGCACAAACCAGGACAATCTCTGTCCCCTCACACAGAGGGCTCAAAACACCAGGAGGAAACTGGAGATTTGGGTGTCCTGGGAGGAAAACATTCCCAAAGCTCCACCCAGCACGTGGCATTCACATTCCCTGGAAAAATCCCTTCAAGGCCCAGGATTTCCTCCTGGGAAGCTGAGAAGCCTCAGAGAAAAGGAAAACAATTCTTATCTCATTTGCTTCTCCTGTGTTGTGCTCATGTGGAATGTGTTTGGAGATTGTTTCCCCACAGGTGATTGTTCCATTGGATTCTGCTGGGAGTTGTTTTCACTCTTTGGCCAATCAGGGCCAAGCTGTGTCAGGACTCTGGAAAGAGTCACCAGTTTTCATTATTATCTTTTTAGCCTTCTGTAAGTATCCTTTCTGTATTCTTTAGTATAGTATTGTATTCTTTAATATAATATAGTACCATAAAATAATGAATTAGCCTTCTGAGCACATGGAGTCAGATCCAAAATCCCGGGGCATTCCCACAACACAACACCAGCACAGCTCTGGGTGTGTCCCAGCTTCTCACTCACAGCCCCAACATCCAGCTTTATTTGCAAATGCTGAGGAGCCACTGAGCAATCTAAATCTGGGAGGCAGGGATTTCCTCTGCCTTGTGTTCCTCACTTTGGGGTTTGCTGCAGCCTGCAGAAGGATTGAACTTTATTTATTTATTTATTATTCTCCTCCATCCTGAAGCCCTCTGATGTCAACATCAACCAAGGGTTTCTCCAGAAGCTGGGTGGAATATTTCAGCATGTCAGGTTCCTGCTGTCTCAGCTGCTGCTGCTTCTGATTATGTTGATGAGAATAATAATAGTAATAATAATAATTTAAAGTTGTATATTATATATAATGTACATATAATGTACAATATATACTATATAATCATACTATGTAACACATTATGTATATTATATATATTAATGTATACAATACTATATATTACATATATTATTATATGTAATATTATATATAAAAAATAGAAGTTTATGATATATTATATATAATTATATATTATTTATAAGAACAAATTATATTATTATAGAAAATAATGGATTAATAGTATTAAACTTATTATTAATAATATTAATATTCCCTAAAACATCCTTTCAGAGGCCTCAGCCACTTGCAGACACTGAACCACCCATCAAGGCCACTGAAATCATGAACACTGATTCTCCAACTGCATCCCAGCCACGAAACAGCAGCACATCCTTTATTTGATGCAATTTCCATAAAAGTGTGTGGGGTTTTTCTCCCTAACAGTTGAATGGTTTTGATTAAATGCCATTTACTAACGAAGCACTTTCTCACTGGATTGTGGCAGGTTTTCAGTGCTGCTGCATCTGTGGAATGGTTTCAAGTTATTCTCTTAAGTAAACATAGGACTATAAAATGTAAACATAAACAGAACAGTTCTATAACAGTAAAAGCATAATTTGAATAAATAGGCAAGCTAATGAAACACCATTACATGGGAAGACTATCATCTCCCACGATGTGCTAAGCACTGATCTTGCAACTGCAAATTCAGAAGTAAAAGAATTCTGTTGCCTCAATCTTTTGATTTTTATGTGAGGCACAAAAAATTTGCTCCTACCCATTGGCCATTAAAGCTACTTTGGAATTTTGTAACTGTTATTGCCTTTTCAGCCTTGACCCAGCAGCTGAGGGCTGATACAGGAAGTGAAACATTTAATTGTAAATTTAATATGCACAGTGATTGAGAAATCTCTAATCCAAACTGCAAAATTAGCTGAAAGGCAGCAAAATATTTTCAAGGTGCAGTTACCTGGTCCCTCAGCACTGTCCAATCTGACCAGTGGACAGGACAGAATTTACAAGAATGAAAAAACAATGAAATAACAGCCAGAGAATCAATGAAATAACAGCCAGAGGTTGTAAAGGCAGGAGAGGATCATCAACCCCAACCATCAACAGCAGCACCAGCAGGGTCACCCCTAAATCCTGCCCTCAAGTGGCCCCCACATGTTTTTGGAATATTTCCAGGTCTGGTGACTCCACCACATCCCCACACAGCCCATTCCAATGCTTGACAACTCTTTCCATGAAAATATCTTTAAATTAAACCTCCCCAGCACAAGCTGAGGGCATTCCCTCTCCTCCAGTCTCTTGTTACCTGGGAGAAGAGGCTTATGTGCCTTACCCATAAAAATTATAGCCACAAATACATATTTTTTAAAAAATTAGTAATAATTTCTATTTTAAAAATCATGTATATTCATTATGCATTTGGGTCAATACTCACATGGGTTTGAGTGCAACAATTCCATTGTCCATCCTTTAATGCATAAAGAACATCAACTTTAATGTTGAGTCAAGATTATTCTTGAGCCGTCCTCCCTTAATAAATAAAAATTCTGTGTTCTCTACTATGTATTTAAGCCTTTTGTTCAAATTGTCAGTTGACATCTACAAACCCATGCAGGGTTATAAATTCTCTCTCCAATAATTCTGCTTCTTCAAGGTATTGATGCTTCTTTTTCCATTTTCCTAGATAGAAAACCAGAAACCACAGTGAAAAATGTGAAACCACACACGAGTTCAGTGCAAGGAAAGTGCATGTGAATGTCCTCCTGACATTTCCTTGCAAGGAACTATAAATATGTGGAAATAAATGCATCAGAAGAACGAGACATCTCACTTTGTAAGGAAACTTTCAGGGTTCTGTGTTACCGTGTTTGGATTCCGCTTACAAAGCAAAGCGGTAGAAATCTGCTCTTATGGGGACATTTGGGGGAAAAAAAGGCATAAACCTGCTACTTTCAGTTAGGGAAAGCAATTTAAATCTGTGGAAATAATTAGATATGAGGCATATCTAACTGTTGCTATTGTTTTGATGGCTTTTATCACAGTGATAAATTTGCAGAGAGGTAAGCGAGCTCAAACGGGGTTTTTAAGTGTAACTGTGATTGTCAATTTAAGGAGAGATTATATTGTCAACAAAAGACGAGTGAATGCTGTAAGTGGCAGTTTGCATCTGTTTACCTTGAGTGCTGCAGAATCTGGAGCTGGATTCTGCTCATTTGGGTGCTTTAGTGTTCCAGCAGAATGTAAATTCCAATGTGTACTTACCACTGCTTTCCTTGCTCGTTCCCTCCCTCCAGCTTCCAGCCAGAGCCATTCCCTGCTCACCCCTTGTCTTAGGCTGGAAATGGGGGTCTATATTCTATTTACCAGTTATTTCTTGTTCACTGAGCAGTTTTCTTCATCTCTTCCACCACTAATCCTCCCTCCAGGAGATCTCTTCTGTTAATAGGCCATTAATTATTAATTATCTACAACTGCAGTTTCCTGAGGTGGGTATGGACTTGTGGAAAGTCTTTATTCTGGCAAAACTGGGTTTTTATTTTGTGACAAAATGTTCTTGGAAAGGTTTCAGGTACTGATAATTGCACTGTACTTGTCACTTTTTTCTTCTGCTCCTTCAGGTCCCTGTTTGGACTCCCAGCTCCAAAATTGCTGCTTTTGTAACTGAATAATCTCACTGAGGATGCTAAAAACCATGTTGGATAAAAAAATACACATTTAATAATAATAAATGGCCATTGAGATGGGCAGGAAACCAGCTCAAAAGTGATGATTTTAGTGGAATTTATTTTAAAAGGCCCTAAAGAAAACCAGATTATGGGGGTAGAAAAACAGGATTGTGCAAATCTAAAGCAATAAGTGCTTTCCCCAAAGTAACATCTGAAATAAAACAGCTTGAAGGGAAATATCCAGCCATAATTTTGCTGAAACACTGCATCTCCAGCTTCATCCTTTTATTTCAAATAAAAGTGATTAAAGTTGGTGTTTATTCAAGCTTAAATATTTCAGTGTTTGAGGCATTTAAATTTTTTAAAAGTACTTAACCAGAAGTATTAGTTTTAAAAACTGCCACACAAGTTCTGAGTTTTCATGTCTCTAGAAGAATAACCTATGGAAAATACGCTGCATTTGTTCCATGTTATTGCTAAATATCATAAATACAATTAGCAAGGGAGCTGGCCTTCTGCTTTAAAGGAATAAAATCATAAGATTACAACAGAAATAAACAAAAAGCCAGAGGTTGCCTGCTCCATTGTCTGTTCTGCAAACACCACATTTTTCCTTTTATAAATCAACAGTTTGTCTTAATCTAATAGAGAAATGCCTATGGATAAATGTGTTTATCACATCACATAAATATCACATTGTCTGCAATGTACTGCAGTATCTCTGAACTCCCAAATGCCAGCGTGCAATAAATAGCAAACATTGTTCCAGGAATTAATGCCTGCCACAGCCAGAAGGATTTTACACCAGATTTATATTTTTCAGGAAGTTGCTTTCATGCAATTGTGCAGAGAAGCTTCTTATTTTATCCTGTTTTGAGATGCTCTGAACTGGAGGAGCGGTGCCTTCCCTCAGACATGACACGAGCAGGGCTCAGATTGCACAGAAAGCACAGAGAGCAGCTTTGTGGGGCTGCTGGACCTACAGAGAGCCAAAACCCCAAACCAGGGTGCAGCAGGGAATGTGCCAGTTGTGGGAACCCAGGAAATTCCTCTGGCTGCCCTGGAGGGCTCCAGACCCTGGCAGGGGGCTCAGAGACCTTGGCACAAAGTCACAAACACCTGTGCCTTCCATTTTAACCCATGGAAACAATTCCCAGCTTTGTGTGAAGAGTTACAAACCACAAGAGTTTGAGTAGAATGATAGTGAATTTGTCACAGGGTGAAAAAGTAGAATTTTGGGAATTTAGAATGGGGGTTCAAGAGGCAAGATGGAGGAATCTGGGTGTGTCCTGTCTTTCTTCTCCTTCTCCTTCTCCTTCTCCTTCTCCTTCTCCTTCTCCTTCTCCTTCTCCTTCTCCTTCTCCTTCTCCTTCTCCTTCTCCTTCTCCTTCTCCTTCTCCTTCTCCTCCTTCTCCTTCTCCTTCTTCTCCTTTGTCTTCATCTTCATCTTCTTCGTCTTTGTCTTCTTTGTCATCTTCTTTGTCTTCATCATCATCATCTTCTTCTCCTTCTTCTTCATCTTCTTCGTCGTCTTCTTCGTCTTCTTCGTCTTCTTCTCCTTCTCCTTCTTCTTCGTCTTCTTGGCCTCCATCTTCTGCTGTGATGGTGGCATTTCTGCATTGGTTTAGGGTAAAGACAGACTGTCTGACATAGGTGACAGGTATTGGAAAATTACTGTAAATAAAGTGCAGGTAGTTTTTAGTATAAAAAGCCAACAGCACCCCAAGGGCAGGGACTGTGCCACAACCCAACCTGCTGGACAGAGCTCAGCAGGTCAGAGAAGGAATGTGATAGAGAAAATAAACAACCTTGAGAACCAGAGCTAAGGAATTCTCTCTTCTTCTTCAATCTCAGGGCTGGAAAAAGAGACTTTCCAACACCTCAGGGTCACCTCGACACCAGAGAGCTCAGAGACCCCATCAGGCAGTGCCAGTGAGAGCCCAGCAGTATTTTCACAGCCCTCTGACTCCCCTGCTCTGCAGCCAATGAAAAATCTCAGATCTGTCTCTGATTAGCAAAATCTCTGCCCTGGGGTTGGGGTGAAAACCCCTCAGTTTGTGCTGCTGCAACCACGGGGTGTTGGTGTTGCTTTTTTGGACTTTTACATCATTAATCATCCCATGCCACGTTCAAAAGCAACAGGAAAATCCATCCAGAATCTCTCTCAGCTTTTCCTTGGAGGGCCTTTCAATACCCCACAGTTTCTCCACTGAGATTCCAGATGCAGCCCCAATATGAAATCATTTTAGGATAATGTCATAGCACCACATTCTGGGTTCTGTCAGAGCTTTTGGGGTTCCTCTCACCCAGCACAGGCTGCAGGAAATCCAAATCTCTCTCACTCACCTGTGTGCACCTAATGCACGGCCTGAATAACTGAGGGTGATTTCAAATTCACTTCCACAGGTCTTTCATCTCTGAAGGAGCCCTTGGCCTCTTTTCTCTTTGCTCTCTTTGGACAGGGATGAAGTCAGAATCTTCTGTTTCTTCTTTGATTGGTTTTGAACTGGAACAATTTTAGGTTTTGACAAGAAAGGGGAAGGAAAAAAGTGTCCTTTCAAGTAGTAATTTTCTACTTCATAAGGATCAAATTCTTAAGATTCCTGCTTTAAAAGAGAGGAAGACCACAGGAAAGAACAGAGGTAATGAACATTTCTGTCACTCACCTTACAAACTCATTTTTCTTCTACATTTTATTAGATGCTGCCTTGCCTCCTCCTTAAACACAAATGACAGATTATATTAGATGCATAAATTATATGGATTATATTTCTGTCACCAGTAAATTAGCTGTTAAATTTAGTTTGCATGATGCTATTGACAGGTCTCTGATTTAAGAACGTTTTTTTTCTTTTTAGTAATCTTTTTTTCCACCTTTTCTTCTTTTCTCTTTTGTCAAATTCTTCATCACAGATTGGAAGAACCCAGGAAAAGTTTTTAATGTATGTCACAGAGTTACAGGGACAGAAAGGCTGAGTTTCTTTTTGAGAGATGGGAAAATGAAGGCTTTGAGAAAATATTTAAGCCCAGGGAATTTTAGGACTCACCATCCCTGGCAGTGCCCAAGGCCAGGTTGGACAGGGCTTGGAATACCCTGGGATAGTGGAAGGTGTCCCTGCCATGGCAGGGGGTGGGAATTGGATGAATTTTAATGTCCCTTCCAACCCAAACCTGTCTGGGATTCTAGGATTCTATAAATTCAATAAATATGACATAAGCACAGTGGCCAATAAATGCAGCTCTCAGTGCAGTTCCATGTTTTAGTGCACTTATTTTCTTACCTTTTATCCAAAATTTTCCTAAGCCCAAGGAGTGTTTCTGTCCAAAGTGGGAACCAGACCCCTGACACACTTAAAGACTTGTTGAGGTTTAAGCTTCACTGTTGGCTCCTCGATTTGGTTTTGTTTCCAGACCTCTCAGGAAATAAACCCTCTGCTAAGAAACCATTTCTGCAGACCATGAGCAGCTGAGAAGTTAAAGCACAGTCCATCCAAGCTCCAAAGCTCTGCCACGCAAGGTGCAGGTCAGGTCTGATCCAGAGGAATTTTCACTGGCATTTACAGGGTCAGCACATCCATCCCCATTCCCATTGTGGTTAGATGTCACAGATGCTGCTCATATTTGTGTGATTTCTGTAACTCCTTCCAATCTGGGATGGGCTGTGAAGTGCTCAGCCAGGATGTCCCACCCCAAATTCCAGAGGCACAGCTCTGTCCCCGTCCCAGCCCAGCTGGACAAGGGCCAGGCTCAGGCTGCTGCTTTAATGAGTGATCAGGAAGCAGACAAGCACTTACACAAAGAGATGTGATGCCAGATGTGCAGTTTGCTCAAGTTCAGCAACTTGGAAAAGCTCATTGTTCAAAAAATGTACAGATCCTGCTCACTCTGCACTCCTGGATTTTCGTGCCAAATCTTCAAATCACCTCCCTTTTAATTAAATTGCTGTTGTGGAATCCCCAGGAAGTTATTGACATACTCAAGCTTTGCTGATGTTATTATTTTTGCAAACTAGCAGAGTTTCTACAGACACAAAATTATAACCAAAAGATCAGTTTGAAGATGAATGGCTCTTCCTGGAGCTCTCTTTATCAAAAATCCTAAGTATTCCATGCACAGATATTTCATGCAGCTCTTTCTTCACTTGCACAGAAATATTTATTTGTCCTGGACTTTCCATGAGCTGTTGCAGAGCCTGAGGCTAACAGGGATTTACAGATGCCATGAATAAATAGATGTTTTCATGTCTGGGCTGCACTCTGCTCCAACATGCAATAACAATCTCCAGGCACTTTGTGCTACCAAGAGTTTCTACTCCTGGAAACAGCCACATACTCTCAAAAATTTGACAGCACTGGTGTTCCTGAGCAACAAGAGCTGTCAACTGCTCGTTTGATTTCCTGGTGATACTTGGAAATATCTATATTGCTTCTGGTTTTCCTAAGAAGGGAAATTGTGTGGCACAGCAGAGCAGAAAACCAAGGAATTCCCTTGGTGACACAACATAAAACTGGAACTTTCAGCACGACGATGAAGGAACTGGGCTCCAGAGCTCTTTGTGCAAGGAAGGGCTGAAATGCATCGTGGAGTTCACAGGAATGAACACTGGAGGGTGAGAAGGAGCCTGGTTTGGAGCTTTTAAATGAACTCTGCTCTAAAGGTTTGCTCAAGAAGGATTCATTACAAAGCATTTTAAAGTTGGAACCTTCAATGTGGTTTTAGCATGAAATAAGTGCAATAAAATTTTCAAACAAAGCAGCCCAAGCGCTGTTGTGTTAATGCTCTCACAGATACTCTGCAGACATTTGGCAGGCTCAGCTATTTAACAACCATCTCTGCATTCTTTTTAGCTTTTATGTTCCTTTTTACCAGGAGTTTTGCTTGAACTCTGAACCAGAATACAGACTCTTGCTCCTGCACAGAAAAGCAGGGGCAAACCAGCAGAACCAAGTGCTAATCAACTCTCTCCCCTCGTTTAGCTTCCTGATCTTCACCGTGTTTTACTGGATAAATAAAAACCAACCGCTGCAGGAAGCACCCAGAGAACCACTGGGGTTTAACCCTTGCAGCTCAACACCAATAATCGTCTCACTAATGACACACATCCCTTGCAGGGCTTGGATTTTATTTTTTTTTTTTAGGACTATTCAGATTTTTTTTTCTTTTTTTTTTCTGGGAGCAGCTCACCGGCAGAATCAAATGGTATCTGGCAGAAAGCCAGCTGAAATTATCAAAGCAGACTTCCAGACAGCCATTTCTTAAAGCCCTCAGATTTCTACATCCACTCTAATCTTCTCCCAGCAGCAATTTATAGGAAGGTTAAAAATAAAGCATGCAGAACTGTGAATTATGAGGCAGGCTCGTGGTTTTGCCTTCCCCTTTTCTGCAAACGTGAATTCCAAGGCGGGGTGCAAGGAAAGAAGCTTTGAAGAGTTTGGCCCCAACAGCTGATTGGAAGCACCACAATTTAAAGAGGAAAGCCAAAAGAGAATGAAAAATGCCATTTATTTTCTTGTGTGCCTGCATGGTTTGCTGTGGACAAGACGAGCTCAAAAGAAAATATTTCAATTTTGCTGCAGTCCATGAGTGATACCTCCACATCCACACTTCAGACCTCTTAAAAACACTCATCTTTTAGGATTTAAAAAGCAAGTTTTAATCCTGGCTCTGCCAATAATCTTCTGAATGACCTTGAGCAAATCACTTTGCCTCTGTTCTTTCAGCCTGGCTGTAAAGCTGGATTAATTCTCACCCACTCGTGGTGGTGGAAAATAAAGATTGGCAGGAATTCTGAAGCACCAAGACATGCAAGAGATAAGCAGGACAGACACCAGGCTTTGCATGGACTTTGCAAAGATAAGCCCAGGCACTTCTGTCTGTGAGGTTTCAAGGGGAAATATCAGCATTCCCTTTCAAAAAGGTTTGGATGTTTCATTCCAAATGGATCCTACCTGGAACTCGCCCCACTTTGATTAAAATTTAAGACAGTGTGTACACATTTGATTTGTGACAATAGCAATGGAAAAACTAATTATCTTTCATATTTTATTTCCTTCCTTTCATGACATAAAGCTTCACTAGAAGCAAGAAAACATTGAAATAGCTCAATTTTGCAAAACTGGCCATGCAAAGGGAGCACCTGTAGCATGGCAGGACACCAAATGGTGCAGGAGGATGGCTCAAACACCCACTCATCTCATTTTTCTAGCCAGCAACCAATTAATTTATGTTTTGAAACACAGTCACACACTTGTTTTGCAAAATATTCCTATTAAATGCAAAGCTATATTACCTAGCGTTCCCAATAAGAATTTTAATTAAACTGTCAGCTTTTTGAAGGCAGAATTATCTAAAGCCTGTTCTTCCTACTGCTCTCATTACAGCTGGATTTTGTTTTCATTAGTTTCTTTCTTGTGGTGCCTTTATTCTCTGCTCTCATTACAGTGAAGATTCATAGATCAAAATGACACTTTTTGCAGGAAACCCCCAGTTCAGCCAAGGCTGTGGTTGCTTACAAAAGACACAAATCTGCTTATCAGGAGGTGATTTCCTGTGCATAAGTGAACACAGGAGAATCCCAGTGACCACAGCAGTGAAATCATTAAATATCAGTCATTTGCATGGGCAGAGGAAAACTGTTCCAAAGGATTACAGAACCAACCCAAGGTTCTGAATGATGCCCATTCCCACACAGGTGCCTGCAGGAATTTTCATGACTTCAAGGTGCTCATCTTCTGCTCAGATTTTGTTTGTTTCTAACAAAGAAAGCTGCAATAAATACCTGAAAACCAACCTCAAATATCCCTGTTTAAAGTTTTGGGGGCTGAGAGGCACACCAGCTCTAGATTTAGTTATTCTTTGGACTGAAAATTCCAATATTTTTGCAGTGATGTAACTCAGCCACATTTCATATGGACACACCTTAGGGGCAGCAATAACTGGAACAATTCATCCCTGAAAAGTGAGAAGTCAGAGGGATATTTAGTGTGGAATTCATCATTGTCCAGCTGAGGTAATTGAACTTTTTTTCCCCTCCTTTGTGTTTTTATTTGTATTTTGTAGAACATAAGAAACAAGAGACCATTTGAAGTTCAAACAGGTCACAAACGCAAATAAAGAGCAACATTGGAGACCTCATTATTGCAGAGTCTTGGAGGAAGGTGGGGATTCCAAAAGGCACCAAATGAGAGGAAGATAAAACATGATTGACTTGCTCCTTCAGGGAGCAAACTGAACCCTGCTCTAGTAATTAATGAACTGTGCTAATTGTGGGCCCCAGCCTGTCGTGGGGACAGGCTCAGACCATGAGGGGAACACTCAGCTGGGGTTTGGGGGTGCCCTGCTCTCAGTTCCATGGTCCTTTCAATAACTGGCTGGCACTGTCACATTTTCTGGAAAAATCCTTTCGCCAGGATTTCTCTCCTGGGAAGCTGAGAAGCCTCAGAGAAAAAGGAAAACAATGATTATCAGATTTGCTTCTCCTGTGTTTTGATGCTTTGGAATGTGGTCTGGAGATTGTTTATCAACTGGTCATTGCAAAGCAATATTGTGCTTTTGATTGTTTATCAACTGGTCATTGTTTCATTGGTTTCATGTCAATTGTTTTAACTTCATGACCAATCACTGTCAAGCTGTGTCAGACTCTGAGGAGAGAGTCACAAGTTTTTCATTATTATCTTTTAGCCTTCTGTCTGTACCCTTCCTGTATTCTTTAGTATAGCATTCTTTAATATAATAGAGATCATAAAATCATAAAATAATAAATTAGCCTTTTAAGAACATGGAGTCAGATTCATTCCTTCCTGCCACGGGGGACCCCAGAAAATACCACAACTGTCACTCCTGAAGCTCTGCTGTCACCTGGGGTGGATGGCAGGGAAGTCACCCTGTGCGCCACCAGCGCCTGTGGCCTCTGCAAGCTGCTTCAGCTGAGGCCTCTGCTTACTAAAGAGCCATTAATTTTCCATTTAAAGCTTATCTGTGCTGAGCTGCTGAAGACAATGACACTTGGTAATGATCCTTAATGTCTGGAAAGGTTTTGACCTGAATTTAGTGCATTTTGAGATAAACATTTCAGGGGGAGGATTATCATTTCACTTTATGGCACACAGGCGTGCAATAATCCCTAAGCAATGGCCTTGGAGATCCCCAAAGTATGAAAAATGTATTTTTGACATCCTATGTGCATAACTGCTTTTATGGTGGCCCTCGAGTGCAGGCATCATAAACCACTGAATACCTCACAAATTATTTATAGCCAATAAAGAGCTGTGTTGACCTGAAATGCAGCACAAACTTACATGGTGTCCAAGCTCGCTTGCCAAAGCACTGAAAGAGTGCTAAAAGTGGTCAAAAACATTAAAAAAAATAAATAATACAGCTGGTTTCACAAGCATCATAGAAAGAACCCTATATTTTTCAGTTATATGAGCTTGCTTTGAAGCAAAACCCATGTTTTTTCCTTTATTTTTTTAAAGCAAAACCCATGCTTTTCCTCTTTTTTTTTTTTTAAGCTGTATCCTAGGGCTCGAGCAAAAAGAGTCTGTGTGTCAGTGAGTTACTACAATGCCCTCATTTTTTTACATTAATGCAGTTAATGCTGCCTGGCAGTGTAAAAAGAATAAAGAATGGTGCACATTTACCAATTGTTCTTTCCTGTGCAGCATCCAGACCATCTCCACACATTTCAGCCAGGGCCACTTCAGAGCTCCAGCACGGCTCTCCTTGAGGCCATTTCCCGTAGAAAGCACCCAAAATGTCCAGGAAAATTCACCCAGCAGAGTGCCACCCTCCCTGGGTGAAGGAAACCCTCCTGCTGCTGTTAGCAGCCCTGATATATGGACAGGAGTGAACACCAGCCCTAATAAAATATTGAACAGCCTGCATTTCACTTGCCTGGCTGGAGGGTGCAGTGAAGCTTTTGACTTGATGAACTATCCCACTTACAGCGTGGGATGCAGGTTTAGCAGTTTTTAATTCTTCCCCAGAGCACCGTGCCAGGTTCTCATGTAATTAAGTGGGTACATCCAGACTGTTTACAACTGGGATCCCTGATGGGACTATTGTCTGAAAACTTTATGTTCTTCTCAAAACTACACAGAAACTGTCAAGTTCCTTAATAAATTCCCTTCTAGTGGATGTTCTAGAAAGAATTTTAAGCAATTTATGATGAAGGAAGCCAAATAGGGGCTTCTCTCCCCCGCTTTTCAATTTTTGTTTCTACTTTCTTATTTTATTCTCTGCCATGGGTTAATAGGTCTTAATTACAGGAGTAATTGAGAAAAAAAGCTGAAACAGAGCTAGCTTAATTTGAGGCATAGAAGTGAGCCCATTTTCAAGATATTAATCTGTGGAATAATTAAAAAGAAAGGAAAAACTTTAGTTCATGACTGACAGAGCTGCGGTGAGAAAATTAAGTTTGATACATTAAAAAGCCACTAAATCTGAACCAGTGTCACCAAAATACCTGTGACTGTGAGGAAATAATCTAATAGCATATGAAACAGGTCTCTCTGTTTTTTTTTCCCCCCTCACAAATTTAATAAGATGGAGCAGTTCCTTTATTTACAGGTCTCCATGCTTTAGCAGTCTGCTATCCCCCTGTCACGTCTCATTAGGATGCAAGCCAAAAAATCAAATGGGAAAGGGGTTTCAAATAAATATTTCATTAAGGAGAGTACAGCAGTAGTCAAGAGAGGAAGGCTGTACACAGAGCAAGTCCAGCGTTTAGAAAAAAGGAAGTTACTGCCCACATTGTCCCTGTTCAGTGGCACAGCTGACCCAGGCAGGTGACATTAAATGAATTTTTCTGCTCCCACACATCTCCTCCTCAGCATCCATGAGGAAACAGTGACCATGGAATGAATTACACTTCAATTGCAGGTGATGAATTCACAGGCAAAGACAGGGAAGCAGAAGAGAATATAACAAACATTTCCACTAAGCAGTAACAAAACATCCACCAGAGAATCACAGCACTGAGCCTTCTTCCTCCCTCTGTGTCACACAAATAATTTCATGCTCTGAATGAACTTTCCACAAAACTTTAGCAATTCCTGTTGAAATTCAAACTTCAGCATTTCTTCCTACAGCCTATCTATAATGTAGACATTGGCTTATTGAGTAGTTTGAAGATAAAAAGTACAGTTCTATTAATTTTAAAAAGATCATATAATTCATTGTTATTCTGCTACTTAATCTTTTAAGTGTTTTCTTGTCCTGAATGAATCTTATACAATGTATTACACTTCATATTTGCTTCCAACTTCCATTCTAATCTTCGTTAATCCATCCAAACTCAACTTAAACTGCTGATAAAAGCTTCTACTTTGAAGGAAACATCAAATAGTGCAGCAATTAATATGTAAAACAAGATTATTTCACTGGATCAGCCTGCAGTTCCTATCCCATAAATCACTCCTAACCAGAGCAGATGGGGCACATTGATCCACGCACATCAAAGGTGATGGAAATATTCCATAGGCAGGAGGGAGATCCTTGGGTTATCCATGGAAAGAGCCTTGTGGACACGCTGATAAACACACATCAAAGGTGATGGAAATATTCCATAGGC
>WBNP01005282.1:0-13260 GCA_013401095.1 Passerina amoena
CTTCACGGAACGATGCCCTTTTAGTTTTATATTCTGTTGTTTGGGTGGGTGAAAAACGAATGAGAGAAATTTCCTTTTTGGAGATGGAGTTTGGGGCAGATCCAGAGGGGAATTTTGAGGAGAGAAATGGTTTTAATGAGGCACTTGAGGAAAGTGAGGCCCAAGATTGGTGGTGTTGGAGCCCAAGCAGAACTTCACGGCACGCTGAGCTCTGGGCTGGCCCTGCTGGTGGCCCAGGTGACCTCCTGTGGTCCCTTCCAGCCTGGCAGGTGACAGGACAAGGGGGGATGACTTGGAATGGAGAGAGAATTGGTTTAGATGGGATATTGGGAAGGAATTCCTGGTTGGAGGGTGGGAAGCCCTGGGATGGGAATCCCAGAGAAGCTGTGGCTGCCCCTGGACCCCTGGAGTGTCCAAGTCTGGGTTGGAGCAGCCTGGGACAGTGGAAGGTGTCGATTCCAGAGCTGGAACTGGATGATTTTTAACATTTTTTCCATTCCAAACGATTTTCAATGTTCTTTTAAATTATTTTCCTTAGAATGAGCAGGAGACACCTTATTCTGCATTTTCCCAGACCTCCATCCACCATTCCAGACCCCTGAACTGCCCTGGAGCGTTAAGCTGTGTTAAAAATATCCAATCAATTCTCCAGGACATCTTGGAATTCTGCTGAGCCACGGGAACACCGGGAACCTTCTTTGGGAGCTGCCTGTCCCAGACTGCCAGGCAAGATGTGTTCTGTCACCATCTGTGTGGCAGCTGTCTTCTGTTCAGTGGGCATTTTCCTTATCTCTTCCACAACTGGGCAGACACCTGCTGATAACAGCCATTGAATGTCCCTGCATGGCTGATAAGAGCTACAGCATCCCATTGGCAGATGTGAGCCCAGAGGGAGGAGCCAAGCATTCCTGCCTGGATAGAATCTGGAGATTCTGGAACCCCAGCACGGCTTCTGCACTGGATTGCCCAGAGGAACAGCAGCTGCCTCTCCTTCCCCTGGATCTCCAGAGGAAGAGACTGCACCCTTCTCCAGGATCCCTGCTCCAGCAGAGCCACCCCTGACACTGCAGGAGGGCTGAGCCACAATTCCAATGGGGCTGCTGCCAGCACCCTGACTCACAGGGTGTCAGGCTGGGCTCTGACTCTGCCAGTGCTGGTTTAGTTACTGCATTGTTCATTTTATCCTTTGATTTTCTTCCCTAGTAAAGAACTGTTATTCCCTACTCCCATTTTTGCCTGAGAGCCCCTTAATTTAAAATTTATAGCAATTGGGAGGGGTGGGGAGGGTTCACATTTTCCATTTCAGGGGAGGCTCCTGCCTTCCTTAGCAGGCATCTGGCTTTCCAAACCAAGACACCACCACAGGTTGTTTATCCCTCTTGGATCAAGCCAACAGCTGGATTTGCCACCTGTGGATCTCAGCTTGCCCCAAGGTCGGGGTTTGATTCCTGGAGAAGGATTTTCCTGGGATTCTTCCCAGGACAAGCTTCTTCCTTTTGTTCATTTCCAATTCCATCTGATAACCACCCACAAAAGAAATGCTGTTCACTCCTTAAAAAAAAAAAATTCCTTCAATCCCTAAAAAAATGAACATTTAAGTGGTTTTCTGAAGGAGGGCAAAAAATAGGGAAAGAAATATGATAGGGAAGACATTAAAACAAATGGCCAGCAATTACTGATTCACTTTTTATTCCCTGCAATCACGATTCCAGAGGGTTTGAACACGATTTTAAATGGAATATCTAGCTCAGGAAATCTCTCCCAAATTTCCCCTGATTGCAGGCTGTGCCGCCGATGGATGATTCAGGATGGAAATGCCAATTTTTTTTCTGTGGATCTGCAACCCATTGTTCAGGTTTGCTGCTAAATGAAGAGACCTGTGAGAGAGACTTGCTGCCTTTCTCTTATTTTTTTTTTCCCATGCTTTTTAAAAAAAGATTGGATTATGGGGAGGTTACCAAAGGTTTCCGAGAGGAATGGGAGCTGTTGTTTCCAAAGTAAATAGTGGCAGCCCCTGGTGTGTCCTCACCTGCAGGGAGCTGTTTATGCACTTCACAGCTTTGTTATTTATTATTTTCACAGAACCCCAGGGCTTTTTGACCCAGGGTTAACATTTCCAATTTACCAGTGGATCAACGTGCATTAAAATGCACAGGGAAAAAATAAAAAACAAGGAAAGAGCTGAGTATGTGAGGCTAATTAAGTGAGGTTTGCTCTCGGTTTTAGCTCTGGATTTACACATTTTTGTGCTTTCAGCTCATGACTGAGCCATGTGCTGCCCTGGGGTGGGTGAGAAAAAGAATTCCTGCCTGAAGCATGGAAATCCAGGAGAGGTGATGTCCTGGCAGGATTTGGGTGAATTCTTTGTTGATTTTTGTCTCTTACTCCATTCCTTTTTCCTGGAGGGATTTGGGAGAGCAGCAGGGCTGGGTGTAGTGGGGATGGAGCAGAAAACAAGGATGGGAACCAATCCCAGAGCTGGGATCCTGGAGAAGGAGTTGGGAAAATGGGAGGCAGAGAAGGATGGGCAGCACCAGCAGGAGCAGATGTTCTCCTCAAGCTGCAGAAGTGCCAAGCTGCAGAGGAGGAGCCTTGGAAAATCCTTGGAAGGTTGTTTGTCTCCCAGGTGGGAAATTTCAAGATGCAAAAATGTGGAATTCTACAGAATGGAATTGCTGAGGCTGGAAAAGCCCTCCGAGATCAGAGTCCAACCACTCCCAGGACTGCCAAGGCCACCACTGCCCCATGTCCCCAAGTGCCACATCCACAGGGATTTAAATTCCTCAAGGATGGGAATTCCCACCTCTTCCAATGCCTGACAACACTTCCAGGGAAGAAACCTGGAATTTACTGGGAGGGAATGTCAGACCACAGAATTCCAGGATGGCTTGGGTTGGAAAGGACCTTAAATCCATCTCAATCCCTCATCCATGGGCAGGGACACCTCCCACCATCCCAGTTTGCCCCACAGGAAACCACTGGGATAAGCAGGAAATTGCTGCTGGCCCATCCTGATGGTTTCCTTGGGATGAAGCAGATCCCTTGGAATTGCTGAGGGAAGGAGGGGCAGGAATGGAGCTCCTGCTCCAAGGCAGAGCTCCTGAGCTTTGCTGGAGGCAACCAGAGGGGTGGGAGCTCTTACCTGGCCTAAAAACGGGAACAGGGAGCCAGAAATCGGGAGGAGAAGTGAATCAATCCGACTGCAGCAGAGCTGTGGAATAATTAATGGATAATGTGCATTGACCTGGTTAGGGGTTGTTTACTGCACGGATGCATGGATTGAACTGCTGAGGGAGCTGCAGGGGGAAAGCCCAGAACAATTGGGAAGGGAAAATAAGGACTGGAAGGAAAAACTCCTGTCCTGATTAAAACTTGAAGCTTGTTAAGAGACAATGTCAGGACAAGCAAATGTGCAGGCACAGTTAATTTGGCAAGAGAGGGGAATATTACATAAGGGGAGGGAGCAGTGAATTCCAGCATTTCTTTTTCCACTGGAATTTTCCTGATGGAGCCACTGGCACAGAGCACCCCCTGCGAGAGGGGGTCACAGACAGACCTTGACCTCTGGTCACCTTTGTGGCTCTCCAAATATTTGCCAAATGTTTGGCTGGGGTTGATCCCCTGGGATGGCAAAACTGGCATGATTTGGGAAAAGTCTGGATGCACGAAGGGCTTGAGTGAAATTTCAGCCCATGAGGGGTAAAGAGCTGCAACCTCCTGTTTGGGAGTGTTGGGAAAGGATAAGAAATGGAGCTGGGGAAGGAAATTCCACTTTAACTCTAATTCAGCAGGAGAGGAGGGGTAATAAAAAAAAATTGGATCATAAACAAGAGATTGAGGCATGAAAACTCAGGCACTGGTGGGAGTAGATGATGCAGGAGGAAACTACAGGGACATAATTATGTGAGATCCCTAATTAGTGAGGTGGGAGGGGCTGGGCAGGCCTGCAGCTGTCTGGGCAGAGGAGGGGAAATCTTGGAGGAGAGGAAGGAAAAACTGCTCCTTGGAGGAACAGGGAATTTCTGTGTCCTTGGAGTGCATGTAGAGCCTGTGGGTGTTGGCAGTGGGAGGTGGGAAGTAGATTTGGGAACAATAAGTGGTTTGGGAATGTTTAGTGGGTAAATCCCACGTGTCTCCATGAGAAGGGGCTGTGGGATTTGGGTCAGGGATTGTTGGGATGGGATGGGATGGGATGGGATGGCACTGGAAGTGGCCTGAACACAAAAATTTCCTCAATCCTTAATTGTGGATCCCCTCCCACCCTCCTGCTCTCTCTGAGCCCCTGGAAGGAGGCTGGAGCCAGGTGGGGGCTGGTCCTTTCTCCCAGGAAGAAACAGCCTCCTATGGAAAGGGGAGCAGGATTGGGATGGTCTTGAAGGTCTCTTCCAACCCAAACCATTCCATGGCCTGGAATCTGGGGAATCCAGATCCCTCTGTACCAGGTTCTTCTGCTTCCACAAAGTGCAGGTGCTTGGGAATGAGGTGGGAGGGATGTAGCCATGATATTTTCTGGAAAATCCTTTTGCCAGGATTTTTCTCCTGAGAAGCTGAGAAGCCTCAGAGGAAAAGAAAACCAATGGTTATCTGCTGCTGTGGAATGCAACAGGTGCATCTGGGATTGGGCTCATGTGGTTGTTTCTAATTCATGGCCAATCACAGCCCAGCTGGCTCAGACTCTCTGGTCAGTCACAAGATTTTATTTTCATTCCTTTCCTTTCTTTCCTTTCAAGCCTTCTGATGAAATCCTTTCTTCTATTCTTTTAGTTTTTATATAATATATATCATAAAATAATAAATCAGCCTTCTGAAGCATGGAGTCAACATTCTTGCCTCTTCCCATGTCGGGACTGCCTGCAAACTTCCACAGGAGGGGCTCTCCATCCCTCTGGCTCCCTCTGGATGGGTCTGGACCTGCTCCTGGTGTCCCCAGGGGCAGTGACACCCCCAGCCCAGCTGGGCTGCCTCTGCTTCCTCCCTTGCAGCACAGGGATGGGCTGCTCATGGTCCCTGGATTCCAAAGGCTGGAGCACAGAGTGGGATCAGTTTGTCGGTGGAAAACTGAATGTGTGGCTGGATGTTGGGAGTGCTGGGAATTGTGAGTGATTTATTTCTTGCAGCATCACCACAAGTGCTCCGTGAAAGAGGCTGGAAAATCCCTCTGGACTGTTTGCTGCAACGAGGCAGGGCTGGAATGTGGTAACTCAGCAAGGGAGGTGGAGGCACAGGGAATATTTTAAAGGAATTCCTGCCTGGGTGGGAAGTGAGACCCTGGAATGGGATTCCCAGAGCAGCTGTGGCTGCCCCTGGATCCCTGGAAATGCCCAAGGCTAGGTTGGATGAGGCTTGCAGCAGCCTGGGATAGTGGGAGGTGTCCATCCACATGGAATGGGGTGGGATGAGATGGGATTTAAGATCCTTTCCAATCCAGACCATTCCAGGAATTCTACAAAATATTCCCACAGTGCCATGGACATTGCCATCCTGGAAATGCGGGGAAATCCACGTTTTCCAAGCTCTGAGCTCTGCAGCCACAGATTTGGTTTCACTTTAAGGTTATTGCTGTTGGGAATGTGCTGCTGCACCTGGACTCCAATTCCCTGGCTGTGGGCTGGGGCTTCTCCCTCACAGTCAGGAACACAAATGATCATTTAAATATTTAAAAACCATGGATTCTGCTTTCTCCTCCTCCTCCTTCTTTTCCTTCCCTGCCCGGTTTGTTTCAAATGTGTGCACCAGTTAATCACTGGGGAAGGCTCCATTCAGCTGAACAAAACTCCCAAAGATGTTTTTCCTCGTTTTTTTTTCCCTGCTGGTCAGCTGGCTGCAGCAGGGGGGATAATGAGGGATGGGAAATTCCCTGCTGTTTTTTAGGATTGCTCAGCTGCTGGGGTTAAGCCAGCCCTCAGTCAGGCCAGGGTGGGAATGGAGATCATGGAATCATGGAATGTCCTGAGCCGGAAGGGATGCACAAGGATCATCCCAGCTCCTGGCCCTGCACAGACACCCAACAACCCCACCCTGGGCATCCCTGGGAGCGTTGTCCAAAGGCTCCTGGAGCTTTGGGAATGTGCCCATTCCCTGGGGAGCCTGGGCAGTGCCCAGCCCCCTCTGGAATGGTGGAAACTTTCCCTGATATCCAACCTAAACCTCCCCTGGCACAGCTCCAGGGTCACCCGAAATGTCAGCCGATGGCTTGTGGAACATCCATCCTTGGCTTTGCTCTTTTCATGGGAGCATCCCGAAAATCCACATCCCCAGGGATGGTTTCTCCCCTCACAGGTGACTCTGCTGTCCCCAAAGCCGTGCTCCCATCCCAATTCATGCTCCCATCCCAGTCCGTGCTCCCATCCCAATATCCCAATCTGTGCTCTCATCCCAATCTGTGCTCCCATCCCAGTTCACACTCCCATCCCAATATCCCAGTCCATGCTCCCACCCCAGTCCATGCTCCCATCCCAATTCCTGTTCCCATCCCCGCCCGTGCTCCCATCCCAGTCCACGCTCCCATCCCAATATCCCTGTCCATGCTCCCATCCCAATCTGTGCTCCCATCCCAATATCCCAATCCCTGTTCCCATCCCAATCCCTGTTCCCATCCCAATCCCTGTTCCCATCCTAATCCATGCTCCCATCCCAATCCATGCTCCCATCCCAATATCCCAATCCCTGTTCCCATCCCAATCCCTGTTCCCATCCCAATCCATGCTCCCATCCCAATCCATATTCCCACTCCTGGGCTGATCCCAGCCCTGCTCCCAGCTGACCTCAGCCATGGAACAGCTCCAGCTGCCCCTGGGGGCACAGCCAGGCTCTGACTCATCCCTTTCTTATGGAAAAAAAAAACTTTTCCTGGATGGATCCAAGTCTTCCAAGGGGCCTGCAGGGAATGACTCCTTCCATTGGCAGGACAGGGAAAGGCTGCCCCATGGCACAGGGAGAGGAGTTTTCCTCTGGAATTCCAGGCAACACCCAGATTCCACGTGACTGTTAGCGAAAGTGGTGTTTTTTTACCCTGCTGGCTGCTTTTCCCTAATTTTTTGGGGGATTTTTGAGGAAAATCCTGGGTCTGCAGGGCAGGAAGATCCCAGAGTGTCACCTGTGAGCTGCTCCATGGGGACACCTGAGCCGAGTCTCGTGGTAGCACCAGGAGGATGATGGCAACGTTTTCCTCCTTCCCTTCTTTTGGTGTCCCTATGGAATTGTGCCCTGTCCCAGGAGGGTTTGGCTTTGTTAGGCCTGGCCCAGCTGAGCTGGTGATCCTGCAGTGGGGCAGGAGATCCTCGGGCCACACAGCTCGGGAGACTCTCTCAAGGGTCCCTCAGATCCACCTCAGGCTGGTGGTGAAGGAAAAAAAAAAAAGCAAAGTTTTAGCTGTAATCAGCATTTCTGTGTTTTTAACAAAACTATTTTTCTCCAAGAAAACCCCAAAATAATTAAATTCAATGCAAAAAAAATTGTTGGTTTTCAGGAAGGGAACTTGCACTGAGCAAAACAGAGCTTGTGGGAGCTCCCTCAAAGGCAGAAAATGCTCTGAATTCCCCGAGGAATTCCTTAAAATCCAGAAGTAGCAGCTTGATTTTTCCAAGGGGTCTTCCTAAGGTTGAGCTGCTGCTGCAGTTCTTCCCAGGGAAAATCCAGGGAAAACTTCCTTGGCTGCCCCCCCCTGTGCCTTGCCCTTGGAGCTCTTGCTCAGACCAGCTGCAAGCTCAGCTTTTCTCTGGTTTGGATGAGAAAAGTCTTGGACTTGGACTTGAGCTTGGCCTGGGGTCAGAACAGGCTGTAAAATCAGGGATCAGTTCCCGTTGAGATGGAATTTAGGACAAATGGAACTTTAAAAATGTGGCCCAGGAATCACCTTGGTGTGCAGGAGGAATGCGACCTCTCTCCTTGAAATCAAAACTGTATCAAATGGATTTTCGCATCCATGGTTTTCCCACATTGTCCAGATTTACACCCCCAAGGAATTGTTTATCCTGAAGACATAAAATATTTACATTTCCTGACCACACAGCCAGGAAATCCAGATGGAAATTAATTATAATTCTATTTTCCAGCCCTGGAGCAGGCAATGAGAGGGTACAAAGCAGAATCCAGGTATTTTCCCTCCTCCCTTTTCAAAGGAATGATGTTCCCTGCCACTTCTGTGTGGTCCATGGCGAGCTACAGAAGAATTCCAGAACTTTCCAGAATGGATTTTCCACTCAGTTCCCCAGCTGACAGCAGTAATTCCATGAATTTTCAGGGATAAATGGAAGCAGTCTCCTGTCAGCTGCTTTTGGTCGCTGCTTCCAGTTTTATTTTGCTCAGATATTCCAGAATCCAGATTTTTGATGGATCCACAGCACCACGGGACACAAATATTCCGTGAGTGGAGGTCCAAGGAGTTGGTGTCCATGCCTGAGATGTGCCTGCATCATGGAATCATGGAATGTTTTGGGATGGAAGGGACACAAAGGCCATAAAACTCCACCCAAAGGTCATAAAAGGGACAAACTTCCACCGTCCCAGGTTGCTCTAACCTGGCCTTGGACGCTCCCAGGGATTCCACAGCTGCTCTGGGAATTCCATCCCAGCCCCTCCACACCCTCCCAGCCAGGAATTCCCAATTCCCAGTATCCAACCAAAACTTCTCCTCTTTTTTAAACTAAATGACTTTTGGGAGTGTTTATGTTGGAAAAGGATTTTCCAGCCCAAAAAGGCCGTGCTGGGACAAAGAGCAGAATTCCTGCAGGGAATGCACGGAGCCAAAACAACCACATGGAAGTAGGGATGGCTCAGTGTTGTGAAGAAAAATTCCCTTTTATAAAATATTCAATTTCCCCCCATCCATCCCAGAGCCTTTCTCCTTCACTGCTCTTCTTTTACATAGCTCTGCATTCCTTTGGATTTTTCCCCCTCTGTTTTTGGAGGAATTGTCTGACAAAAGGAGCCTCTCCCACTCGAGTGCTTGGCCTCAAAGGGCAGCACTTGGATTCTGGGCACAAAAAAATCATTCCTGGCCATTTGTCAGGATCTGAAATGCATCCCTGACCCCTCTGGAAAAGCCATCTGCTCATGTTTGTCCTTTTTTCCCCAGTTCAATCCCGGGTTTTGTGTCTTTATTCTGTTTTTACAATGGAATCACAGCCTGGAAATGCTTGAGGCAGGGAAGAAGCAGCTCCGGGTGAAGCTTCCTTTGGAATTGTCCACGGGGGGATTTAATTCATCAAGGAAGGGGGAAAAATAATGGTGGGATCATTTCCTGCTGCTGCTGAGCTCAGGGAAGAGGTGAAGCCCAGGAGATGATCCTGGCACGGAATATGTACGAGGAAAAGGAGGAATTGGGGAATTTTTGTGGATATCTTTAGCAAGAAGATGGGGAGGCTCAGGCAAAGATTCCCAGAGAAGCTGTGGCTGGCCCTGGATCCCTGGAAGTGTCCAAGGCCAGGTTGGACATTGGGGCTTGGAGCAACATAAAATAATAAAAATATTATTTTATTTAAAATATAATTTATTTTTTTATTCGTTCTTTTATTATTACATTTATTTTATAATATTATTTAAATTCTTATTATTTAAATTATTGTGATAATATTTTTAAATTATTAAAATTTATTTAAAATATTGTTAAATTTGTAATTGAAAATATTATTTAAAATACTATTTAAAAGGAATTGGATGGGATTTGATTTCCCTTCCAACCCAAACCATTCCAGGATTCCCTGACTCGCAGACACTGCTCAAAGTTCCTTTTCCTTTGCAATAAAAAATGTGGAGTACAACTTTTTCAACCCAGCTGAGCCTGGTTTTTCCTGGTTTTCCTAAAGATTTGGGCAACTCTTCCTCCTCTTATGCTAAAGTAGAAAATTCTTTAAATATCACAGGAGTTAAAGAGATTTTTGGGGAGGTTTTTTTTGCATTTTCTTTATATTTTTTTTGTTGATTTGTGATTTTTTTTTTAAGACCAAGCTTAACTGAAACTCCTCTGCTGTGATGCTCATCCTTATGGGATGACTCAAACTGCCTTAATTTCCCAGTTTACCATTCCCACTACGTTTGTGGAAGATTTTTATGAAAAGGGATATAAAAAAAAAAATCCTTATTTGTACAAGCAACACTTTCCTGGGCATGTTTTGGAGCATCCAGGGCATAAAAAAGGAATAATGCAGGAAATTGAAGGCACTCAGAAGTGCTAAAAGCTGGTTTTTTTTAGGGGCTGGATAAACACATTGAGATTTTTATGGGCAGCAAAATCATCTTTTTGGGACACTTGAGACTCGTCTGATGGTAGGAGCAGAAAGAGTCTCGTGAGTTTTTATTAGGACAAGATCAATCTGAAAAAATATTGGAAGTGAAGGGGATTTATCCATATTTTATCTGGAAGTTTCCTGGGTATAAAGGGATTGTCAGCCTCTTTTTAAATCCCCTCAAATGCAGGCAAATTTGTGCCTTCGGGGCAATAAAAATAAAATGTGGTAATGGATCCATCCATTTTTATGGACTTATTTACAGAGATTGGGTGAAAGCCTTTTTGTTACCTTTTATCAGGAAAAATGGGAGGCATTGGAAGGCTCAGGCCATGGGAAGATTTGCAGGCAGCTCCTTCAATTCCTGGGATTTTAAAAGGTTTTTAGCTGGGAATGAGAGAGAGGAACCGTTTTGTTGGACGAGTCTCTTTCTCTGTTTTTAAAGAAAAGGAAATTTATCCCTTTATTCCCATTTCACACCTGCTGAGGCAGCAGGAGGGAGCTCTTTTTATCAATTTTCTGTATTTTATTTACTCCTTTCATCCAGATTTGTATTTTATTCCAACATAAAGTGGGATCAATCCCACGGAATGCTGTCAATATAAGGGAGTAACAACAGGGCTGATGGGGTTTACTCTGAAGGTCAAGGTGATTGTGGCTTTTCTGGTGCATTTCCAGCCAGGAAAAGGGGCCTGGCTGGCAAAATCCCACCTGGAATTATTTTCTAGATTTTGTGGGATGGGCAGGGACAGCTCCCACTGCCCCAGGGTGTCCCAGTGTCCAGCCTGGCCTTGGGCACTGCCAGGGATCCAGGGGCAGCCCCAGCTGCTCTGGCAATTCCAGCCCAGCCAGGAATTCCCAATTCCCAATCTCCCATCCATCCCTGCCCTCTGGCACTGGGAGCCATTCCCTGGCTCCTGTCCCTCCATCCCTTGTTCCCAGTCCTTCCAGCTTTTTTCCTTACTGGTTGTCACAGCTCCAAACCCCGAGTGAGGTGGCTCCCATGCCAGCATCACCCCAATTCCTGCAGAAAGAATTCCTGGAGTTCATTGGACCAAATTCCATCTGGAAATGATGAAGTGTTTTTCTTGGAGATTTGATCCTAATTGTTGGGCGTTTTTTCCCTATTTTTACCTCACACCTTGGCATAAAATTAAAGGGGATTATGGAAATGGGCTGTTCTCCTCAGTATTCCATGTAAATTCCCAATTTTTGAGTTCTCTTTGTCTCTCTGATTCCTCATCAGCTGGAGCTGAGGAATCTCCTGGGAATTGGAAACATGGAAAACATCAGAAATCCAACTCCTGGCGTCCATCAGGGAGCAGAGATTTCCCTGGGTGATAAATATTGGATCCAATATTGGACATCTCCACCCCGAGCCTATCCCATCCTGGAATTCTGAGGGAGTTGTTGATGTCCTGGTGGGAATTGAAGGCCTCATCCAGCTCCCTCTGCTCTTTGCTCCTGGGGTGATCCTGAGCCGATTTCATCCAGAGCTGAATTCCACTGCAGCCCATTCCACAAATATTTCCACCACAAATTTCCTCCTGCACAGCGGGAGTGCAAATAACCTGCAATCAGACCAGCCTAAAAAATGCCATTTTTTTTGTCTCACTCCTGTTTTCTCCCACAAAAAACCTTGAAAGCTTTTGTTTCCTGGCACATTTTCCTGTTTTGCGACAATTCCAACAAAAGGATGAAGTCAAAATCTCCCCGTTTCTGACCCAGCTGGGTTTAAACAAAACAAGGGCTTCAGTTTTTCTCTGTGTTCTCTGCAGGCCTGAGTTGTGTTGGCGTCCCTGTGGGAGGTGAAAATCAGATTATTGTTATTTTCTTGTAGCTAAACCGAGGAGTTTTCGCCGCGAGAGAAAACAAAACCCGGTTTGCTGCTTGTGTTGAAAATGAGATTTCAAAGAAAAGCAGATCTGAAACAGAGAAGTTTCTCTTCTGCTGCGGCGGGGTTGGAGTTTGGCTTTTGACACGTTTTTGGTGTAGGGAATGAGGATGGTTTATAATGGGGAATTTTCCTTGGAGTGTTGTTTATTTCAAAGGCCGTATTTTCATTGGGAAATGGAGTTGGATGGTAAATCCTGGATCCAGGAGAGGGAATTCTTACAGGAGTGTGGAGTGACAGGAGAAGGGGGAATGGCCTTAAATAGAAATAGGGGTAGGGTTAGATGGGAGATTGGGAATTGGGAATTCCTGGCTGGGCTGGAATTGCCAGAGCAGCTGTGGCTGGATCCCTGGCAGTGCCCAAGGCCAGGCTGGACATTGGGGCTGGAGCAGCCTGGGACAGTGGGAGGTGTTCCTGCCTAGAGGATGGCACTGGGTGGTTTTAAATTCCCTTCCAACCCAAAATATTCTGGGAAGTTTTTCCTGAGCTCCAGCTCCCAGCCCTGCAGGATGCTCAGGGTGCTTTAGTGATGGACGTTTCTCCAAACCCCCAATTTTGGGAACAGGAGCAGCTCCGTGTGTTTGTCCCACCCTTGGGGACAATCCCCTGCTCAAAGCTCATGAGGAGGAAGAGAAGAAGATCAGAAGAGGGGCCTTGGCCTCCAGAAGAACCCCAGGAGATGATTCCTTTTCTTCTGAAATCCAGGGAAAGGGGAGAAGTGTCTGGATGAGACAATTCCTTCCTTTCATGCACGATAAAAACACCGGGAGCTTTTTTTGTGAGCTCCTCCTCCGTTCTCCTCCACAAATTCCAAATGAATAAGATAATGAGGGCCATTAAAATAATTTTTGTCCAGGATAATAAATGAATAAAACAACTGAACATCTCCAGGATTAATCCTGCAGGGTGTCCCCTTCCCAAGGATGCCTTTAAGGATCCACAGCTGCCCTTGGAAAATCCCAGCTCAGTTGGATTCTCTGGAAAAGCATCGCATCCCTGAAATATTGAAGTTATTTCAAGAAATGCAGGGACACATTCCCTGCTCCGTGTCCTACTTTATGTGGCATTAGTGGCTTGGTCACCTCGTGCTCCATGAATAATGGAAATGTGGATTCTGCAATGTCTACAGGAATAAAAGCT
>WBNP01005283.1:0-15260 GCA_013401095.1 Passerina amoena
AGCATTTCCATACAGCCTATAAGAATCATTACATTACCACATTGTGTTACATTTTAAACCCTAAAAACTCCTCTTTGGGCCCCTTCTGCCAAGCTGTAGGGTCTGCTCTGCCCCTTGGAGCTGTCTGCAAGCAGAGGGTGTTGTTCCATCAACAGGGGATCACCTTCAGCCAGCCACACCATTGCTTTCCAGTTGTTCAGTAACTAAGGGATCTCAAAGCTTGCTTTCATTTCAATCTCGCTAATAGTTTCCATATTCTCAAAATCTTTTGCCAGGCAATCGTATTTATAAGGCTTTCCTGTTTCATCTTCCCCCACACAAGGGGACAGATGGATCCCGCCTGAACTCCTTCCACTGCCAGCAGGGAGCAGCCCTTGGGTCCTACAGAAATGGTGTGGGCTTGGGCAAAATGAGGAGGAGGAGTTCCCTCTCTGACGCTCTGCTTGGCACAGCTCTGTCGCTCTAGGACACAAAATAAAACGAGACAGACACAGGACTCTCGAAGGTAACAAAGAGGGTGCTTAATTTCTGACTCTAACATTTATAGATTTCTAAATGTGACAGTGGATTGAAGGATGACAATGCCACCTCTCCAATGACACTGGACAAACCAACAGTCCATCATGTAGGGGGATACAGTATGGGTACATGAAGGTGGTATAGAATGTAATCTTATCCCCTAAAGAGTTGCAGCTGAGCCAATCACTAAAGATTAGGAGCAGGCCTGATGTTAACAGGCCAATAAAAAGAGTGGGTTGGTAGAGTCAGTTGGCTGCTGTGAGAAGAAAGAGTCAGTGCCTAGAGGAGCTGCCTAGAAGAAACATCAAGGAGGTACAAAACTCCAGCAATATGGAACCTTTGCAATATAATGACAATAGAACTCTTGCACTATAATGACAACACTATCAAATTTCTCTTCCTCTATAAAAGAATGCAAACCAATAAGTTATTTACATGAAGCGTGTGAGAAAGTTCATTACAAGAATGTAAACATCAGAAGGGCAAAAAACTCTAAAAAAAAACCAGGGCAACACAGCTCCCAGGATCCCTGAGGGATAAAGGGGTCCTTTCAAGCAAAGGGTGTTAAGGAAGGGCTTCCATCCCTGTGGAACATTGCAGTGATGCTGCCTTGGCACTCTGCTGTCCCAGGGCTCATGTCCATGTCAGGAAAAACCATGGGAGAGCTGCAGAGGGATGGTGAAACAGCTACAAAGATGCCCAGAGACCTGAAAAATATGCTGTGCACCCATCAAGCAGGAAATTCAACCTATGTGTGTTGGCATAATTTGTTAAATAAGTCAGGAAGCAGATAAAGTAGAATACTTCAACTAGATAGTAGAATTTGTAAATTATGGGGCCATTTAATTCAGGTGACAAAACGAGGAAAAAATGAACGCACCAAAAGGTGACACTCCAAATTGAATCTTTTTTTCATAAATAATTAATCACCTATTGGAATAGATTAGCAACAAAACTGATGAATTTGCCAACAGCCAACACCTCTAAAGTGAGGCCAGCTGCATTTCAGAAAAAGGGACAGCTGAGAGCAGCAGTTTAGGTCAGCTTTATGACTACAGAGGATTTGGTGTGACCTTAAAGGCACCAAATTGCTATGAAGCACATGATTTCTGTGCAGATCCTTCCCAATCATGAAAATGTTAAGGTGATTTAGTTATTTGGTCAAGCTTTCCTGCCTTTTCAAAAGTCACATACCAAAAGAACCAAACAAACAAACAAAAAAAACCCCAACATTTCAGGGAATGCATCAGGAGAAAGTGATTTCACATTAGTGAAAAGGCAGAAATTTCTAGTCTATGATTTTTTTTCATTTCTTTCCACAATAATTGCTTTCTCTTAAAAAAAATCATTAAATAGAGCTACTCCATTAGTCATTTTTTTAATCACAGCTCTTAGCTTTCAGACTTACCAAGAAAAGGATTAACTTCTCAGTTGCCATTGCAAACCACTATCTGCATAATCTGGAAATGGGAAAGCTTGGTAAATTAAAAATGGAGGGAGCAGTTTTCAGTCAGATCCATATGGTTTGGAAGGTGCCACTGATGAAAATCATGGTCTAAACCTGCCACTGTCTGTCCAGCCCAGGTACTGGCAGGTGGATGGACAAGCCAGCCCACGAGCAATCCTTTTCCTCTCTTCCCCTTGGGTGGGGTTTCGCTTTTGTTTTTTTCAAAGACAAGTTTTGCCAGATTTTCTAGCAGCAGTTTCAGACCTGCCAACAGTGCAGGGCAGAATCTTTCATGCACGGTGGCAGCAAAAGCCACGTGAGGTGACCCCAGGGAGGGCAGGACACTGCTGGCACCAGGAGCAGCCCTGGCTCCTGCTTCCCTGGGCAGTGCCACTGTCACCCTCTGCCCTCCTGGAGGGGCAGGAGCAGGAATTCCCACTGGGATGGGGCCAGAACGGGGTCCCAGCCTTGTGCTTTGCTCCCAGGGCTCTGAAAAGGGCTGGGCTCTGCTGTTCCCCAGCTGGGCCCAGTGCCCCAGCACAGCCAATTATAAAATTACTGTGTGTGGAACAACTGAATTATTTAAAGGTGTATAAAACTGATAACTCACAGAAGAGTAAGAATTAGAAAGTTAATATATGAAAAGTATATGTAAATGCTACCCCATTGTGGGAAGCAAAAATATGGATATGTGTGTCAGCACATAGAGTGCCAAGGAGAGATTATGACATTGAAAGGCATTTTAAAAAGTCAATTATTTTTTCTCATCTGACTCCCTGCACTGCTGGGCAGGACTTTGGTGCCCACTTTGCTCAGCTGAGCCCATTCCCTGCTCTCCACACAGGATCCCTTCCACCAAAACCCCTGTGAGCTGCCATCAGCCTCAGCTTGAGGTGGATCCTGCTGTCAGACAGTGCAGTGGGGTGAACAGAAAGGAAAAACTGCATGTTTTGCCATTTGCAGGGAGTATTTTGAAGGTCCAGGTGTGCATTTGGTGAGAGCTGCGGCCTTGTCACATGGATAACCCTCCTGGGCATCCAGAGAGGCAGTCATGGGCTCATGGGTACAATCAGCAGGAAATTAAAGGAATGGGAGAAAGAAGAAAGCCTGAAATTAGTTTAAAATATAGGTAAATGCAACATGCCACATTTTGTTATGCCCAGTGTGTCTGCATAACAATGTAAAAATAATAGAAGGAATAAAAACTAGTGTAATGTTTGTGCTGGTTTGGGCTCTCCAAATCTGCCATTCTAAAAGAGTTGAACTGATGATCATTAATGAGTGACTTTATTCAGGGCTTTGACAAAAGATTTCAATTTCATGTTTAACTTGTCCATGTGGCAACACTAGACTTTTGTGCTGCAGGGATGTCACAAGCACATTTTTATTCTCTCTGCTTTAATTAATATGATCATCCAGAGTCAACTTTCTTTGAAATAAAATACAGGTGTTACAAATCTAAAATGATTGCAAAGGAATATCCTAAACCAAGCTACATGAAATAATTTAAATGCTTTCTTTCCATTTTCCATTTCTGAACCAATCTACTTAGAAATTACCTCGAGAAGAAGGAATAATTGTAGTTCTTCCAATTTATTTGTATTCCTGTCAAATACATAGCATACAGTGATACTGCCCAGGAACTTCAGTGTAAGAGCAAAGTGTGGAAGCCTTTGCATAATACTCAGAAGGAAAATTGAAAATTTATGCAGTAAGGACTAAGTCTAGACTTGAACAGAAGACTTGAATTCTTTGAATTCAGAATCCTTATTTTTTTACATAAAAGAACATTCCTTTTAAATAAATAACATTTTAAACAAATAAAATAAAATATTGTTGTAAAAGACACCAGCAGGAGCAACAATGATCACATGAGTCTTGGAACAGTGCTGGGACTTTCCATTCTGCTCTTTGTGTTTCACCCACAGGCAATGTTTTCTGCAATTGTCACTGGAAGACCTGAATATTTTTTTCTTGGGTGAGAAAGATAAGAATTTTGTTTCTTAGCCTTTTCCTCAACCTTTACAAAGAAGAAAATAACACTTTGCTTTCTGTGGTCAGTTCAGGACCATCTTGGAGATTTGGAGATTGCAAAAGAACAGAATCTGCCTCCACAATCTGTGGGTGCTGAGTGTGTGGGGGTCATGGAACTCCAGCAGTAACATTTTATGGTTTCTCTTTTCCAATTTATTTCCAGTTTGTTAGAACAGAGGGTAGCACTACCCTACTTTCAGGCACAGCCAAACCTCACATCTCCCCGGAGAAATGATCAGCAAGTTCAGAAACCAATTAGTGATTGCAATTAGTGAGCACAGCAATGCAGCATTACAGTCCCTGGGTGGGCAGGGGTGGGTTGGATCCACATCCACACAGAGCTTCACCTGTCCTGGGCTGCAGGCACCTCCCTGGCCAGGAGCCCAAGCAGCATTCTGAGCTCCCTGGCTGAGCAGGGATGTTTCTCAGCAATGAAATGCTGCTGGCACATGGAGCTCTGAGGTGTTGTCCTGGTTTAGGGCAAATTTGGTAGAGAATCTCCAAAGGGGCCCCTCCAGAAAGCAAACCCACACAGCCCCTCTCCCCAACCAGTTTGGGAAGGATTCCTTGGAGAGAAGTGGAAAGAACCTGTTTATTACACAGGCACAGCACCCCCCAGCACACAGAATGAACAACACCAGGTGACTCCACTCTGTCACTGCTCTGACAAAGATGACAAATGCAGAAAGTCTCTCTGGGGGTGGTCACTCTGTTCTCAGTCCCTCCGGCGCTGGTGCAGCTGCTGCAGCCACAAGGTGCAAACTCTCGGTGTTCCCAGGTCCCAGCCCGGAGCAGGCTCGAGTTGGTAGAAAAAAGGGAAAGGAGAAACAGTCCAGGAAGAAATTTGGACTGTTTAGCTAAACTAACTAATGAGCAGAAGCAAAAGCAAGCAGAAGCAAAGCAGAAGCAAGAGCGAGAGAGCAAAGCGAAAAGCCAAAGCAAAAAAGCAAAAGTAGCACAAGCTACTGCCCTGTCTGTGTGTCCTGCCAGGCTGATAAGAAAACCCAAACAAAACTTTCACTCTTCAGAGCCAGTCTCAAAGGCACAGAACATAACATCCAGCATAAACAGAACACATTAATGGGGATACAAGCATCAGAACATCACCCTAGGACAGGTGTGTGTGCTGTCCCTCCTCTGAGTCCGACCCCATGGAACCCTTGGCCCTTCAGGTAATGCTGCAAGAGAAAAATATCCTCCATAGCCCCAGGGGAAACCCCTCAATGCCCAGAGGAGACTGATCCAGAGATGCACTTTGGTGATGGGGGTAAATCTCCCTGAAATCCAGGGGAATTCTGTTCACCTAGGAAAAGGGACCATGTCTTGAGACTTGAGCACATTTGATCTTCCCTTTTCCCAGTGCTGGGCTGTTGACTGACGGTGCAGGCTTCCCCATCTTCCCTAACAAAGTCTTACAGAGTGAAGGAGTAAATCTCCTGAATTTCCCTTCTTGATTTGTATTCTCCAGTCTAACCTCATTGATCCCCATTAAAACTCCAATAAAGATAATCCTGTAGTCATTATTAGAAATCATTATTTACATTCAAGCCTCTTAAGGATCTCCAAATTTTGCTTTGTGCTATGAGACCATTATTGGAGAGAAGGGTTGGATACATTGAAAAATAAAAATAAATCAGTGGGATTTTTCCCTCTTTACAGTAACTAATGCTAACCTGTCTCAAAATATTTGGAAAAGGTAACTTGCTTTCCAAATACAGAAAAAGAAAGATACTCAAAAGGGATTAACATTTTTTTATATCAGAGAAAAAAATTACTAACTTGCATTCTGCTTTCCAGCTGAGAGTTAAAATTGATGCACAGTTCCTTATGAACCCAGGTATTCACACTAATTTAGAATTCATCTCTCCATGAGCCCCAGAATCTATTTTCCTGAGTGTGCAGAGTAGAGGAAGCAGGAGTCTAACCAATTTGTCAAAATAATCTTCACGTTTAATTTTTTCATGGTTTATTATAATCATGGTCATTTCAAGCAGTGTGATAAATCTGTGGATATGTAAACCTCTGATTCCAAGGACTAAACCCCAATAGGTTGCAAATAATCAGCTTCAGAAAAAGCATTTGCTTAGAAATACAAATCTTTCTTTCTAAATAAGAGTAGGGGTTCCTATCCTTAAGGACATTTTCAAATATGTTCTCATAGCTGTATTTTTAAAAGTCTTAATTACATCTCTGTTTTGGAGCTCCTGAAAAAAGGTCTGGAGCTTGAGCTCTGTGTATTTTGAGAATGTTTATCACAGCATTTCAAAGATTTTGCCTCCTTTTTCCCTTTGCTGCCAGGGTCAGTACCTGGAACATGAGAGCAGGGATCCATTCTGTGCTCCCCAGTCTGCAGCCTCCACTCATAGGAAGAAAAAGGAGGAGAATCCTGAGCTGGCTGGGAGCAGAGGCTGAGGCAGTTGTGGTGCAGAGAGACCTCAGTGCCTGCTAGTTAAGCTGTAATACATAATGAAACTAAATTAACTACAGGCAAACTTAATTCCAGTATGTGTGAGCACATTAATATTTGACTTGGAAACTGTAGGAGCATGATGGGTACATGTGGGAGCAAAAGGAACAGAAAGAGAACAGAAGAGAAAGGAATGATATAATTATTATTTAGCAATCCTCAGATCAGTCTGAAAGTTGCTAAGCACTGTAAAACCTCAGTGTAAGTGACAATTCCTGTATAAGCATTTAGAAATCTCAAAACGTATCACAAGGAAAGCTGCAAGAGGCACAGCACTTAGTTCAAAGCCCTCCCTTCTGTGTCAGTGGCAAAGGAGTGCTTTGATTTGCTTTATGGGCAATAAATAACACAAAAGCCTGGAAGATGCAGCAGGACTGACAAGACTCTGCAATCCTCAGAGGACAGCACACACAGCTAATCAAACACACTGGCTCATTGCCTTCAGAGCTCCTCTGCCTTGCAGTGCTCTCCTACACCTGAGTATTCCTGGCTGGAGAAGAAAAGGATGAAATCATAAATCATAGCTAGCAACACAATGGCTCTGGCACATCCTACACATTAATTCATGCAAAGCTTTCACAGAACTACCTGAGTACCTAAAGAAATGAGTGAGCAGCATAAAATGATTCTTCCTTTTGCAGCAGAACGTGCAGTGCTGCCTTGCAGTGCTGAAGGGGCAGCATGCAGGAAGAACATCAGGTCTCTGCCTGCCTCAGGTGGAGCTGCAGCCACTCTGACTGCAGCAGCAACCAGGGAGCAAAGCCAGAGGGGACATTGGCTGATCCTGATCCTATCTCCACAGAAATTGGGATTTTTGCTCCTAAGTCCAAAGGGTTCTGAACTTCCCCTCATTCTCCTGCTCTCCAGTCTCATTCCACTACCTCAGGTGTTCTTGCCACAGCATCAAAGGTGAGTCCCCCTCTGTCTGCAAGGTGAATACACTTCCCATGCAGCCCAGCAGACAAAGCACCTGTCACAGACATCTTTTATGAAAAATCCTTTCCTTAGGATTTTTCCTCCTGAGAAGCTGAGAGGCCTCAGGAACAAAATGTAAGCAATGGTTATCTGCTGCTGTGGAATGCAACAGGTGCATCTGGGATTGGTCTCATGTGGTTGTTTCTAATTAATGGCCAATCACAGTCAGCTGGCTCAGACTCTCTGTCTGAGACACAAACCTTTGTTATTCATTCCTTCTTTTTCTATTCTTAGCCAGCCTTCTGATGAAACCCTTTCTTCTATTCTTTTAGAATAGTTTTAATATAATATATATCATAAAATAATAAATCAAGCCTTCTGAAACATGGAGTCAGATCCTGGTCTCTTCCCTCATCCTGGGACCCCTGTGAACACAGGCACAAGCACCATCACATTTTATTAGAGTCAAGAGTAAAACTGTAGGTCTGCATACCTAGGTGAGAGTGTGTTTTGCATTGCAGTGTAATATTCAGTGATGTTATGTTACCAAACACTGAGCAACCTGACAGATACATCTGTTAGAAGTGTAATTACACAGGATAACTTGTACTGCTGTCCCTCTCTGTTAAAGAAAACAATGGATTTTCATTCAGAAGGGCACCTTGAAAGATTAATGGTAGTAATGAAGCATGAAATATTTCCTTGCTAGCATGGTTAATCTGAAACAGAGGAAACAATCATTTCACCCCGGAGGGATAATCCTTTGAGGGAAATTTTCAGTGAAATAATGTATTGTCATATCTCATCTCACATATGTCAACAAAGAAACAATCAGTGTTCTGCTTATTGCAATAAAGGCCAACAAGAACAAAAAAAGAGGAAATGCAATCAGCACAGCCAAAACACAGATACACAGTGGGATCAGCAGGAGGGAGAGAGGAAGGCAGGAAAACTGGGACAAGGAGCCACAGCAGAAGGAGCAAAGGAGGGAAGACAGAAGTTCAGTCATGGGGAGAGAATCTGGAAGGAACTGTTCAAATAAGAACATTGAGGGTATTTATTTTGGTGAGCCTTGTGCAGTGTTTGTCAGAAGGAAGTGGCCACAGAGGCAGGTACTGCAGCTGGGCAGCAAAGGGTGCCAGGGCAGGCACTGAGCTCCCAGAACTCTCCCTGTCACCCTTTGGACATAATTAATACCTTGAATGGGCTCTGCCAACTAACGCAGAGATCAGTTTGTAGGCATGTGTATAGACAAGAAAAAAAAATTAAAAATACATGTTTTTTTTTAGTAAAGCCTTCATCTTTTGTAGCAAACACTAGTCTCCATACCAAAAAAAAAAAACAAAAACCTAAAAACAACCTTAAAAAGAACTTAATAGAATCATCCCCTCAGATCCTTACCAATGCTCTATCTTCAAAGAACACTCACAAGCCTTTCATTTTTGATAGATAAGCAGTTTGATCAATATTTTCAACACTGATCAAGGCCAAGAGCAATTTCATTTCTAACCTTTCCCTAAATTGAATTGGCATCTAAGCAGGTGTATCACTCAGTTACTTTGCTCATGGTAAGCAGATTCAGCTGAAGGAGATGGAGGCTTTCAGTGGCAACTAATGCTGTTCAACTGATATACTTTATATTTATCTCACATAAACATTAGTGTAGCAGGAAATGCTAAACTTTCTCCAGGAAAAAAAGCCCCATTAAATAAGTCTATTTCTAGATCCTTTTTTTAATACCTAAGGGCTTTTTTATTACTTGAACTGATGACTACTGTTGTCCTGATAATTTTTTATTCCACAAGATGTTTTATGCTCACAATATTCTAAGTGTGAAGCACTAATTGGAATCCGAAAATCAGTCTATTCTCATCATCTTTTTCCTGTCTGTATTTATTAGGGAAAATGTCTTTCCTGGAAGAGGTGTACCTTGTCCCCTGTTGTCTGGGAGGCTGGCTGAGCATGGGCACTGTCACCTCCCACTGCTCACTGCTGCCAAGAGGGAGCTGTTCCCAGAGCCAGCACAACGGGCAGGGGCTGCAGCTCCTGAGCCAGGGATGGAGTGTCACAGACATCTTTGATGGAAAATCCTTTCCTTAGGATTTTGCCTCCTGAGAAGCTGAGAGGCCTCAGGAACAAAACGTAAGCAATGATTACCTGCTGCTGTGGAATGCAACACGTGCAGCTTTGATTGGTCTCATGTGGTTGTTTCTAATTAATGGCCAATCACAGTCAGCTGGCTCGGACAGAGAGTCTGAGCCACAAGCCTTTGTTATCATTCCTTCTTTTTCTATTCTTAGCCAGCCTTCTGAAGAAATCCTTTCTTCTATTCTTTTAGTATAGTTTTAATATAATATATATAATAAAATAACAAATCAAGCCTTCTGAAACATGGAGTCAGATCCTCATCTCTTCCCTCAACCTGAGACCCCTGTGAACACGGGCACAATGGAGCACTCCTGGGGCTGCACCTCCTGAGCCAGGGATGGAGCACTCCTGAGCCAGGGATGGAGCACTCCTGAGCCAGGGATGGAGCACTCCTGTGCCAGGGATGGAGCACTCCTGTGCCAGGGATGGAGCACTCCTGGGCTGTGCCCCAGCCTGTCCTGCTGTGATGTTGCTTTGTTCCAGCCATCCAACCCTCCCTGTGCTGCTCCAGCAGAGCCCAGATGTGAGAGGCAGCACAGCTGCACCCACCACCCCTCCTGGCAGGAGGGGTCAGGGATGTCTAACTGGACAGCTCCTGTGGCAAGGATGACTCCGTTTGCCCACGCTAGGCTGGTGTTTGCTGTCCCTAATAACCTGTCTCAGGTGGCTGTGGCCCCAGAACAGCGCCAGCAGGATGCTCTCACTGCTCATTCCCCACTCCTGTGTCACTTTGCTGCTGCCAGGAAAAGAATAAGGAATGAAGTGCAGAGAACATCAGTGTGACTATAAAAATGCACTGCCATACTTCACTTCAGTGGAAGAAAATGCAGCTCAACTATTGCAAGCTCCGTGGCAATCCCACAGAGTTGCCTTTGGCTTTATCCCTCTGCAGCAGATGCTTTAAAACCTGTCATACAACCTAGGGGCTTTTTTACCTTTTGTTTCTTCTCCAATATTACAACAGAAAACACACAAAAGAATAAGTTCCCTTTCCCAAACACCTCCAGAGCTAACAGGAGCTTACTGAATGCTGTATACTGTGCAAACACAAGTTTAAGACAATTTTATAGGGCCTGCTATTTACCCAGCTATAACAGCTTCTTTGTTAGAGGATGGCACTGTAATTACCTGCTTTTATCATTAATAGCTTGATTCAGTGGTTAATGCAGAGGTGACAAATCACTGGAATGCCTGACAGTTTATGGCTTTTAGCACTAAGGAATGTTACTTTTATTTCCTATCCCTTGTGTATATCATATTTCCTTTAGATGTCTTCTGCTCTCTTACATACACATCGCCATTCATAATTAAACATACCTGATCATAATTTATTCACATACCACCAATTACCAACTCTCTGTTGTTTAGTGAGAGTGCCTATTTGGAAAGTGGTGGAACGAGGGGAATGTTTAACTGAGGAGTACCACAGTAAGGACTTCAGTCTTTTATGTCCATTCTGAAACATCAGCTGGCAAATAAAGAAAAAGTACACATCTGCTTGAATCTGCCAGCCATTGGAAGGATGGGGGGAACTGCCAGTACCCTCAGCTCCACTCCAAAAAGTGGAATCAGAAATGTTTTGGGCCAAAAGAAGGAAAATGCTGTGCTCTCCCTGCAAACTCCAGTACCCATGTTCCACTTGGATCATGTTACAGGCACACAGACCAAGGACCTGTCTCTGAGACTGGTGCTGCCTGTGCACACCAGAGTGCTGCAGAGCACAGGCCCTGCCCTGCCAACACCAGGATGAGACCACAGAGCACACTGCCAGCTTTAGCCTGCCCTTCCCTGCCGGAGATGCAGCCAGTTGTACTCCATTATTTACAGAGTGTGGGATTCACCCTGTGTATAAACACGATTTGCCCCACACAGTGAGGTTCAGTTGCTCACCCTCCTGCCCCATGCTCACAAAAACACTCCCTCCCCCCATCTGAAATGGAATGAAGGCCCTTGTGTTTGTTGTGTTTTAAGAAGTCAGTCACTTTTGGAAGCAATGAGTAGCAACTGTTAAAACAAACCAAACTCCATTTCAAATCCACCGTGAAGCAAAGGAGCAAAAAAAGAATGAGGCAGAAATGACCTTATCCATAACTACAGCCATAAGGCTAGTTAGGATTCCTTCTGAGTAAAAAATAGAGAAGAACAACTGGCAAATGTCAGCCTCATTATCATGAACTCTTTTTAGTAGTGAAACAAAAATTACCCTTAGATCTTTTTTCAACAGCCCAGACCATTCTCTGTGTTAGAAGCCTTTCCATTTCTTTTGAATAACTATCAAATTATGGCAACATCTTTTCTCTTCAGTACTAAAAGCACATGTTTCAGCCATAATGACTATATGCACACTATATTTGTCTTCCACAAACACTTTGTATTAAACTAGTTAGGACATAATATTGTGAAATACAATGAGCAGGAAAAAAGGAGGCAAAGCTGAGCAAAAAGAACATTAAGTTCAAATGTAATTGCTTCTCTGTGATACCTACAGTTTCTTGTATTTTCCTTCAGAAATACTAAAATATGGAACGTGCCATCTCAATAAAAGAAATTCTGAAAAAAATTCATGTAATGCTTGTGTCACTGTTTAAAGCCAAGATTATGCTCTTCAATCTTCAGTCCACAATGTCTATAGAATACAGTTGTCCTTAACCTTATAGATGTCAATGAGAGTTTTCCAAAGTAATAACTTGGCAAGAAGTCAAATCCTAACCTGCTGCAAATCTCTGAGGCTCCAGTAAAGTTAACACAGTTGTGCCATTTAATGTGAGCCCGGGCTCTGGCACAATTTAATCCCGACTCTTTAATCCTTCTAGCCAGCAGTTCAACTAAAGCATGTTTTCACAAGGCACTTGAATGAAACAAGGGCAGTTTCTTACCTTGGCTTGTTTTGTGTCTTGTTTAGTTTTGGTCATTTATTCTTTGATATTCTCCAGTAGTGCATCCTCAAGTGTACTCCCATCTCTTCTTGAAGGCCAGGGCTTTACATCCTCAGTTGTTATCCCTCCCAGATATGACTCAAGAGTTGTTGAGTCCCTGGGACCGTGATGGAGCACAGCTGATTTTCCCTGTTCATGACATCATGAATTGCCCTTTATGGGAAAAGATATTGTTCACATATCCACCTCACCTACAGGTAAGGCTCAGGAAAAAAGACCAGATGTTGGGTTTTGTAGTGGCTTCTTGTGCGTTTTTCCCTCCACTTATCTCCCTGTAAAGAAACTTGTGATTGTGATCTCAGGTCAGGATTAGTTGTCCAAATCCTTCCCCACTTCCATTTGTCCAGCTTCCTGAACTGACACAAAACTGTGTGGCTCTTCATCACATTGACCCATCTGGTGTTGCTGAACCAGGAGCACAGGGACATTTTTCCCATAGAGCTCCTGTTTCCCACTTCTCTGCTACCTGGATATACAAATGTGAAGCTGAGTGTTCCAGGTTTCTGTGACCTCAAAACCCCACATCCAACATTTGTCCCTAGAAGTACAGAGAGATACACCAGCTCTGTGTGTCTCAGGAGCCTTGGTACAAACCCAGTCAGGTTCATGCAGCTGTGAAGTGTAGGGGGGTACAGTGTGGGTAAATGAAAGTGGTATAGAATTCAATCTTACCCCCCTAAAGAGTTGCAGCTGAACCAATTATTAAGGATTAGGAGCAGGCCTGATGTTAACAGGCCACAGCTGTAGCCAATAATAAGAAGAGTGTTATAGAAGAGTGGATTGGTGGGAACTGGAGTCAGTTGGCTGCTGTGAGGACAAGGAAGAGTCAGTGCTTAGAGGAGCTGCCTACAAGGAACACCAAGGGGGTACAAAACTCCAGCAATGTGGAACCCTTGCAATGTAATGATGATAGAGCCTTTGTGCTATAATGACAACAGTGAAGCCTCTGCTTCAGCTGCTTCACCAGCCTCCAGTGGGTACTCTGGGCTGCAGGACTCACCTCCACAGGATGGGGACAACGATATGGAAAAAAGCAGAGATGTCTGACAGCTGCCCAGGGAGCAGCAGAGAAGAGAAGGCACCCTGCCACCAGCCTCATTCAGGAAAGATCCCTCAGAGGCAACTCCAGGCAGCCAATCTCAGGCTGCCTGTGACTCACTGAGGAGCAGCATGAACCAGAAGCATCACATGAGGGTTTTACCATGTGAAACACATGAGGATTCCACTCAGCACAAGTTTAAGATGGGAATATGAAGGCTAAGCAGAACATCCCATACCATACAGGAAAAGGTCAAAATTTATATTTGAAAAAATGGGAGTGATGATGCTTGCTTGCTCTGGAGGGTTGTTATGAAGCTCAGCAAAGTTCTGTGTGATTCCCTGATGTGCCCTATCAATGCCAAGGGTTATCACCTCTAAAGAAAGCACCCTCCAGTGTTTCCTGCCAAAGCATGATTTATAGAACACACCACAGAGCAAACCAGAGACAGCTGTGAGAGGTGCAGAAGCAGCAGCCTGTAACACAAAGGGTGCTGCTGGCAGGGAGCTAAAGCCTGTGGTAATGGCTTCTGCAGGAAGCAGGACTGGGTCTGTGAACAGCTGTCCTGGCTTTACAAGGGTGCTAATAAACCTTCCAATGCTTTGCCTCCCATGTTCCATGAGCATCTGTCCTACACTTTGAATGCTTGCTGGAAATGGGAACTTTACACAATATAGTTGTCCCCTGGACTTGCAGATACATGAATTATGTTATCTCCCCTTTGTGACAGCACCCAAGAAAGTCACAGGTGAAATCCCAGGGAGCCTCCTGAAGTTCCTCTTCTTGTTGCTTTAGCTCAAGGCAGCAATAGATCACTCAGGTCATATCCCTGAAGCTTCTTTTAAAACATTATTACAAACAGAGAGGACAACATTTTCCATTTTTTCCTATGGATCCAGGAAATTCAAACACCGAGCCAGTTGATGAACATACCTATCATCCTAAACATTCCATTCCTTAAATATGATGCTCATTGCTATTTCTAATTACTTCTAGATGATATTCCATCAGAAAACAGACAGATTCAGGATATAGCAAATAAGCTTTATGTTATAAGATCGGAGAAATACAACGATGATACAGCATTTATAACAACAACTGCTAGAAATGAAAAAATCCACAGTGACCAGGAGAGTCAGTAATAACTCCAACTCAGTGCCAGGCAGAGATGCTATTAACTTGTGACCCAGCAAGCCAACAGCTGTGAAATAATGTGTTCACTTAAAAAAATAAAGCAAAAAACCCAAACCCTAGCAAATCCCACCATAAAAAATAAGACTGAACATGTTGCTTATAAATGTTTACACCCAGTTTACCAATTTGTGCAGTAATGATACTCAGAGTTTGTTTCTCCAAAATGGCTTTGGAGAAATGCTAAATGCAAAACAAGAATTAGAAGACTTGGAAACAGCATATAATTGCTACCAAAAAAGAGATGGCATCAGCATATCACACACACCCAATGAAATCCATATGGCCATGGCTATTTTCAGCTGTCTCCCTAAATTCCCTTTTGTCCTTTCTTCGGGCCTGATGTATTTGTGTTCTCCTGACATCTCCTGTAACTGCAGTTCATGACAAAATGGGGCCACTCTGAACTTGGAAGTGAAGGAAATCAGCAGTTTGGGATCTGAGCATGGTCTGGAGCATTGAGGGAAATCAGCAGTTTGGGACCTGAGAGCATTGAGGGAAATCAGCAGTTTGGGACCTGAGCATGGTCTGCAGGAGGGGGAGCACAGAAACACCCAGGAAGGT